>JASAOG010000100.1:212500-527500 GCA_030265305.1 Biomphalaria pfeifferi
GATGTCTGCTCGGTGACGTAAAATAAATTTATTGCTTTGTTTACTTGCTGCTCTGGCTAACGAGTTTTGGCAGGGAATTTCCTGCAGACTTTTTATTTTACCTATTATTCAAAAGCAAAGAAAAAGAACCGCCATATATTAAATTAACCCAGATTGTCGTTTGCTCTTGTGTTATCAGTCTAGACAAACTTTGTAATCTTACCTATGCATACTGCTGATCAAAGTGTGGTTGTGAGTGTATGTGTGCGTGTTTCGTGTAGATAATTAGATCTAAAAAAAGTTTTGTTATGTTTGATGTTATTTCATCATCAAAAAGCAGTTTTATTTTTACAATTCTTATATTAACTCGCTCTGCATCTTTCAAGGATTTTTACAATCCATTTGTCGATCACTTCTACTCATCCAATCGTCATCAAATTGTGTGTATACCCTCATGATCGTTGACAACACATGAATCAATTTAAAAAAATAGAATTAGTTTATCAGTTAGTCGTAATTAATTAATTTTGTTTTAATATAGAATATATATATTTAAACAAACACACACGCCAGGGAGATAAGCATTGTGCAGAGAATAATGCCAAATGAAATTTAAAGTTCAGAGACTATCTTATTTATGCAGATAAAAAGAGACAATAGAGAGGATTATGAATTATTTGATTCTAACAGGCTCTATGAATTGCATTCTGAAGATAATGTTCATGAAATCTTAATAAAAAAATATGGTGCATGAAATCTCAACTAAGGAAATAGTTCATGAAATCTCAACTACAGATATGCCCCTGTCTTATGGAATCTCAATTGCAGATATGGTTCATGAAATCTTTGCAAGAGATGTGGTAGATGAAATCTCAAATTAAGATATTGTTGTAACCATAGACATATACATATAGACTGGACGATAAAGTAAAAATTATTATGGGAAACATTTGGGAAAGATAAGTTTGTATGAGTTATACAGCAGTTATGAGCAGTGTAAAATTAAAAGTATTTATAGTTTGTTTTTTTTCAGCCATAACCTATATAATTGATAGAACCCTTTCTGTATTATTATATCTCTAATCGTGCCCACCAAATCTATGTCAGACGAGTAGAATTGAATTTAGTTTCCCTAAATGAAAGAAAAAGAAATACAATTAGGATATAATAAGGCAATTTCAATTATTCTGTTGAAATAATCAATGCTAATCAGTAATGTTAGTAATGTAATCTATTATATATTTAATATATTATTATAAATATACACATATAGATTAGATTCTAGTCTAGTCTAGATTTCTAGATCTAGTATACCCTAGAATTCTAGATTTTATATATGCCATGTTTTTTCTACTATTAAATTTACATAATTAAAATAATTATAAATAGTTTTAAATACTAGATTTAGATCTAGTCTATATAAATACTATAGTTAAAAAATACTACTTACTACTAGTACTATACTACTATACTATACTATAAACTATAATTGTAATCTGTATAGTCTAGTCTACAGTCTATTGTTAGTATATAAATAGTCTAGGACTAGATTGTCACTAGATCTATAATCTATACTTATACTAGACTAGATCTAGTCTATACTGCATGCATAGATGATAGACTGACTAGTTTAATAGTTAGTAGTAAAAAGTATGAAAAGTATTAGACGTAGTTATTACAAATATTAGTCATATTTATTAGATTTAGATCTAATCATCTATCAATATTAAATTAGTGACAGTCACAGTGATACTGAATTATTCTGACTTACTGAAAGTTAATGTGTATAATATTAAATTTTTTTTCAACCTTTAGAATTTATCCTTGGCCTATCGTACTACGAACATTAGAGCACGTTCTGCTCATTTTCTTTGACTTTTTTGACAAAACTAATTCTAACAATTTGAATCGATAAGACGACCGCCATACATTAATAAAGAAGGCATGTCAACAAACATAGATCCACATCACAAACCTATATATATTTGCCTATGTCTATGATTATGAAACAAAGGCAAAATATTGGGAATATGGCAGTTTTGTACTTTTCAAAACTAAAGATCATAATTATATATTGGCTGAAATGTTGGTCCTAGAATTTATAGCTCAATTGCCGCCATTTTTTTTTCACATAGATATAGTACATAAAACATATTTGACTCCCCCCAAATAAAAATAACTTCCTACTTCCAGTCTATATTTATTTATGTCTATGGTTGTAACCCTGCCTTGCACCAGTGCTTGAGGTGCGCACCAGTAAATGTAAACAGGAAGACACTAGGAGAGAGAGAATGACAGTGCATCCGGGATTGTGAAGGGTCTGAATGTTTGGAAACTAAGAAGCAAGCTTTTGTGCTGCCTGAAGGTTGTAGTAGGGACCTGGAGCGAAGCGGGAAAGGCTGTCGTTGGTCCACATTCGGGTTAAGTAGCAAAGGACTGGTATAGTTAGAACCAAGACTCTGAGGAAGCTGAAGGATGTTATGTGTTTGTCCTATTGAATAAACACCTGTCTTTATTTCCTGTTTAATTGTGTTGAGTTGCCTGCCTTTACGTTGAGTGCCTAACCTAGAGAGTTACAACAATATGGTTCGTAAAATTTTATTTTCAAAATGTGCGAATCTTCAAGCATTATCTTGTTTTTGTTACGTTTATCTTTATAGAAAAAACATATCATTTCTTACATTCATATTCTGAAAAAAAAAAATTTCTATTTTTATACATAGTTATTTGTGTAATTTGTCTTTACTGTTTCATAAGTTAATAATCTACTCGCTCATAATACAACTACCAATAAAACAATAAAGCATCAAATGGACTATGGTAAGTTGGTAACTAATGTCCCTTTAGATTACAAAGAATTAAGGCACACATATAAGGGTTTAAGTAATGTTGAGATTATATTTGTTTTTATTCGATGTACGAGAGGCACACCGAAGAATTGCCCCAAAAAATAATTCCACAGACAAAAAACTCTCGCAAGGAGGACACATAGGCACTTTGGCAAAAGTCGTGGGACTTGCTTTTGATGCCCTAATAAAAGTGGTTTCACAGAGAAGCCATTCATACGCTGGCCAGAAGCCATTCATACGCTGGCCAGAAGCCATGGATCACTGATCAGAAGCCATTGATTATGATACGCTGGCCAGAAGCCATTCATACGCTGGCCAGAAGCCATTCATACGCTGGCCAGAAGCCATTGATCAGAAGCCATTGATACGCTGGCCAGAAGTAATTGATACGCTGGCCAGAAGTGATGATCATTGATCTGAAGCCATTGATATGCTGGCTAGAAAAAGATCCACCTTTAGAAGTTGTGGTAACTAGGTCGATCGTTGTTAGGCCTTTATCTCGTAATCAAAAGTTCTTTACATTTGCTTTTATTCCTGCTGTAGACGTGTGGACGATGGAAAATAAAAGGTAAAAGCGTATGTCTGGGAGCTGTAGCTTATCTTATCTTATATATTACAGACGTTACTTCAAAAAAACAAAAAAAAGAAGATAATTACGTCCTACGCATTCCAAGTGTCAATCTAGTCATGCATTGTTAATTAGGTGTTAATAATCAAGGCGACTAATATCGTTAACATGCTTGGTAATCAATGACTTGAACTCTGCTAAGTCGTTGGTTTTCCAGGCTGATTCAGGCAACCCATTCCATTCTCTAATGACACTAGGGAAGAAGGAGCACTTATACAAATTTGTTCTAGCATAAGGAATCAGTAATGTGCCTCTATCTTTGTGTCTTTCTGAGTATTTTATTAGGTTTTGTTTTTCTATTTGTAAATTATGGTTCAGTGTTTTATGTATTATAGCTTCTTTCCTTTTTCTTCTTCTGTCTTGAAATGTCTCTAAATTTAGTGATTTTACTAATGATGCTACTCTAATCATATTCTAATATTCTTTTTTTTAATATAAATCTCACTGCTCTATTTTGTATTTGTTCTAGTTTCTTTGTGATCCTAAACAGAGGATAACTATTGACGTAAGTTTAGTTTTGTTCTTTTTTTATTTGTAAAAAATTCTTTTAATAAACTCTGTTTTGCTTGATTTTTTAAAATAATGTCATCAATATGGCGATTCCATAACTTTTCATTTCTTATTACACCTAGTAGATATTTCGAATTTTTAGTCGGTGTAATTTGTTTAACATGAATAAAGTAAGTCGATATTATTTGTTTTTTGTTACTCTCAATAAGCTTGAAGGGCTTACCAAGTTCTTCTGAGATTTGACAAAATCGGTGTGGGCCTCACATGGACCACATATTCACTCGCTTGCGCGGGCTTCGTGACAGTTGCGTGAGCTGTGCTGCCTGCTCGAGAGATGGAATTATCTAACTAGCTCGTCTTGGCACGTTCTGCATGAACAAGCTTTTCAAAAATATAAGCCTGATACTGTCAACGTCACGAAAAGTTGAGCAGCCCTCAGCCCCACTCCCTAAGAATCTACAATCGAAAACAATGCCTCATTTTTATTCCATTTGAAATAAAGATGTGCATCTAGTGGTGGGGAGCAAGGAAATATGCAGCGGATCTTTGGAATCCTACAAGCACACGATCATTGTGGCAGCGGACAAGGGACGGGTTTAAATATAGAGAAATCTTGACCCATTCCATTTTTTGTTTTCATCTTTCCGATAAATGAATAAGACTCTCTGTCTGAACATTGCGTCTTATCCTTCAAGGCCTGTAACAAAAACAAAGCATATAAAAGTGAAACCAATTTGGCAGGTTTATATAGATATTGTAAATTTAGATAGATGTAGAGACCAGCAATCCTTTACAAAGGTTATATTTAACTGGGTTAGTTAATACTGTAAGACATGAATTATTAAAAATATTATAATACTCTTTCTTTAATGAAACAATCCTTGTTTGTATATTAGGTCACTGTAACCTCTTAGTGTATGTATTCTCATCGACCCAAAAAAAAAATGTTTAAATGGAAACAGATGAAAATATGCGCTCTAGAATCTAATTTTATATATTTTTTACTTGGAAAAAAAAAAGGGGGGAAGGGGGAAACAATCAAGATTTTTATTTAAAGGAAGACATTTGCCGTAAGAAATTGGTCAAAAAATAAAATTTTTATGACCAGTTGTAACTGTACATAAGACAGCGGGCAGTGTGGCTTATTACTGAAGTGATTGATTAGAAGTTGAAAAACAATAATTCGAATGAAAACAGGGGATTTAATTATGCATTTTACTGCATTAGTGTGGTTACTTATCACAATCCCTGCCACTGTAAAGTCCACTCAGGTAAGATAATGTTACATAGTTTCTTTTTATTCCTACTATTAATTAACACTTATTATCGTCTTATTAGATATGCTATTCCCTCTGACAACTTTTGATTATCCTGTCGATTTGAAATTTCGAAAATAAACTCGAACTGAGTGACAACTAATTTTATTAAAATTTCACAAAGATCACTTCATTAAATGTTATATCCCAATAAACCCAATGGTGTATTTTAAAAAACAAATATTTATCGTAAGAGTCAAGGGATAAGAACAAACATCTTGTATTTATCTGATTATTAGGTATCAGTAATATCCCTTTTGCCTATGGCTTCACCCGTGCAAAGGTAAAACTCAAGTTGACTGTTATTTGAATTGAACAAAAAGTAGGAATGTATCTATTTCTAAATGAGGCCTATATTACTTGTTATATATCGGTGGCATTTTACGTCTCGAGAGACACCTTTTCCCTTTGCAACTTCTTGTGTGACAAGGAGACCAATCCTTGATACACAGCTGCGATCGCAGGTTGGGCATATATAGTCACCAGGCGCCGTTGCATTTTCACCCTTCTTTCTGCTTCTGTTGTGTATGACATCTGCAATCCGTGACCCTTCCTTTATGCTCTCTCTCCATGTGGATTTATCCAGAGCCACCTCTTCCCAGCTGCTTGTGTCGATTGTGAAGAGCTTCATGTCGCGTTTGCATACATCCGTATAACGTAAAAGTGGGCGACCACTTCCTGCCTTCTATTAGATCGCCATACAGGATGTCCTGTGGAAGTCGACCTACTGGCATTCAACGAACGTGGCCAAGCCAGCCAAGGCGTCTGCTGCTGATAACAGAGCGGATGTCCTGGCACCCTGCTCTTTGTAGCACTTCCTCATTGGTTATCTTATCTTGCCACCTTATTTTAAAAATCCGCCTTAGTCATCGGAGGTGGAAGACATTCAGCTTTTTTCCCTGCCATGAGTATATTGACCATGTTTCACTTCCGTACAGCAAGGTGCTCAACACACAGGTCCGGTAGACTAGGGCTTTAGTACTGTTAGTCAGCAATATGTTGTCCCAGACTCTTTTCTGCAACCGTGACATGGTGGCCATTGCCTTGGCTATCCTGTTGTTTATGTCTTTATCCAGTAGAGTGTTGTTGGATATGATGGAGCCAAGGCAACAAAAGTGATTAACAATTTCTAGTGGTTGGCCATTAATGCTTACTTGAGGTGCAGTGTTTGTGTTTTGGACAAGTATCTTAGTCTTGCTTTGACTGATGTTTAAGCCGAACTTCTGGCAAGCAGCAGATAGTGATATAGACTAATAGCTAAATAGTCATCTAAAACCTACTGTTCATTGGTTGCACTTTCTTGTTCATCCCATTCGCGCAACACCATATTTAAATTCTTTCCTGAACTGATTAACGTCAATTTACGCCAATCAATATTGCACTTTAATGCATCCGTAGGCTTTTTAAGTTCTGCTTCAGATTCATTTTAATTTAACCAAATGATGACCTTCTTTAGTCTACATTTGGGTGTTGAGAGAGAGATAAGGGGGTAAACAACTTATTGATCTTAAATACACATTAATTCAATGTAGTTGGAAGAGGCTTCTCTTGATAATGGTTGCAGACTTTATTAGTCCTACTTTAGGGCTGTTGCAATGCACTCACAGCTTCTCCAATTCACCCTTTGAATTAATATATATTTATATATATTTCCATTCCGCAGCCCCATATTGCTACTACTACTGCCGGCACACTGTATTCTACTATTGAAAACTGGACAGGTAATATTGATGAGTATGTACCACCCCCAGTGCCTCCAAGTGAAGTAAACTGCCATGTTGAAGTTCAAACAGTGAGTAGCAGTTTTGTCGACACAACAAACGGGCTAGTGATTGGCAAAAGTTAACTAAAAAGCTAGAAACTTTTAGTTTAACAAAAAAAAATTAATTAAGGCCATTGTTTAACTAGAAAAAAAAGTTTAGTTAAAATCGTAGTTAAATTATTTTTTTTAGTTACTAACTAAAAAGTTTAATTAAAATTTGTACAACTTTTCAACATGTGGTCTGGGTTGAAACGCACATCCCTCTTTTCTGGTCATGTGATATCAATAACTTTGATTATCAAAAAAATGATGCAGTTAACAACTATTTAGTCTGCATTTGAAGAGGGTAAAAGTAAGATGTTGGTAGAAGTTATGGGAGTAAATATTTGCAATTGAAAGTAGCTGTATTATAAAATGTTGTTAAACATTTTTTGCCAAAAGCTTCTATGCAATATGAATGGAGTTGTTCCGAATTTTTTTGGTGAGCCACGTGGCGGTGTTTAATTTCTGTTTATAGTGGGAATCTGATTAGTGAGTTAGGTCAATGTTTAGTGGTTTTAATCAATTCATTTGCGGCAAACAATAATTTTTTAACTGCAGGAACATCAAGTACACCCATAAAGTAGACGTAGGCCTATTATTGAAATATAAGTCTAAATCGACAGCTAGGCCTATATAGATCTAAAAGCATTAGGATAACCAACTAGAAAGAAAATCTTAATCCACGCCCTCTCTGACCATAAAGTAAATAGACTGTGTACTACTGATTTTAACAATCTGGTCAGCTAGACATACACATGTAGGCCTAGTGTACTGTGCGTGTATAGTCGATGATACTACAAGACTACCCTGCATTTTTTTCATTACGCGTTGTGCAATAGTGTTTGCTTAATGTGGAGTGGTCAGACAATTTAAGAAAATAACACACTGGCATGGCTAATCAAGCATGTTTGTTGATATATCTGTACACCCTCCCTGTCCAGAAAGTAAATAGACGGTGTGTCCAACTGATTTTAACAACCTGGTCAGATAGATGTACACGTGTAGCACTGGCGGATCCAGGGGGGGGGGCGGTAGGGGCGATCTAATTTTAGATTAGAATTCACACAATTTGTATACGAATTTTATACTTATGTTAATAATATATACTCATTATTTATATTTTAAACATATTTTTAGATTATTTCGCCCCCTCCCCTCTAGTATGTTGGCCAATTTAGTGGGGTCGGGAGGGGGCGATGGCATCAATCCGCTTTTGAGTGGGGGGGGGGGGGGCGGTCCAATTTATTTGTAGAAATCACAGCTTGCTAACAGAATCAATTAAATATTTATATGATTAAAACTTGTTATTGATATTTTTACCGATCTTTATATTATGTCGTTCCCCTGTTGACGGATTGGGGGGGGGGGGGCAATACCTCTACTGCCCTTCCCACCTAAAACCTTTGAGTGGGGGGGAGTCGGTCCTACTTTTATGGACAAATCATAGTTTGTGAACACAATTAGTTGAATATCTATATAATATAAACTACGTATTGATATGTGAACCTATTGTATATTATGTCGCACCACACTCTAATCTCAAATTTTATAATTATTAAATATAAAATGAAAAAGGGTTGTGCCAGGTGGGAGGGGCAATACATGCAATCGCCTCCCCCCCCCCCCCCCCATTGGACAAACAAATAGTTTTTCTTTTTGTATTATAGTTAAGAAATTACAAAATTTAAAATCTGTCACTGATATAATTTATATATGCTATAAATTAAATTCTTATATCGAGTATCTCTATTCTTTAATGCCAAATGTAATCATTAGCAGAAATTATAAAAAGGAGTGAGGATTAATCGTTTTCACTCTACCACCCCTCCCCTTTCCAGACAAATTTTATGCAATTTCACATGAATTTTTCATAATTATTTTAAGAAAGACTTTGCTTTGGAAAAGTTAGAATTCAAGCGAAATTTTTCAGTACAAGAGTCACGATTGAGAATGAGTTTTAAACCCATATAATAATTTCGTATACGCCTTTTCCCAAACTTTACTTAATCTGATATCTTCTAGTTCAGTGGTTCCCAAACTTTTTTGTCGCGTAGACCCCTTGCCATGTTTTCTGGTTTTTGGTAGACCCCCTGCTTAGATTATACCGGTACTGCATTTTTGCAAATTCACAAACTCCATTGTTTAAAGTAATTTCTAACTGAAGTGAGTCGAAGAGTAAATAAGAAATTTAAAGCTAATTTGTAATATATTTATTGATAAAATTCAAAACAATTGCTATGCACTACTGGGACCACCAAAAGACACTGAATATGTGTGTCGTTGTTTGTTTGTTGTTGTTTTTTTTGCAGGTTCGTCATCCATTCCCACGGTTATTATGTTTCATATAGAAATTAGTCGTTCTATGAAGTAGTTCTTACTTCAAACAATATTAATTAATTAGTTTGCTTTACGTATCACTGTCTTTATATTTCTTTATCTTTCGAGTCTTGTTCAAAACAGGAGTAGGGGTGAAGTAACTGGTGCCTAAACCAGTAAGCTTTTGGCAGGAGGGACTCATTAACCTAGACTAGCAATCCACCTAGCAGGGGGGAAACTGAATTCAAGCCTCTGCTGTCTTTCAGGTCTACCCAAACATGGAAACTGTTTCCTGGGTCAACCCCAAAGAAATAAGGAGCAGATGACCCTTAGGCAGTATGCAGCACACATCGCTACACACTGTCAGAGCCTGCGAGGCGCTAATTCCAAACTGTTTATATCGGTTGCGAAGAATTACACAATAAGCTTTTGTTATAACTCATACCACCGATGTGCCTACTGTATTGTTCGTTAAAGAAATTTGTTTAAAATAATATCAGATGTACGTTTCTGTAAAACAGTTTTCAAAACTACTTTAACAACTGGTAAAATCAATGTTTTATCTAGAGTTTTTTTCCGTATTTGGCTATTATAAAGAGATTCTTAAAGACGCTCACAAACCATCATCTTCTCTACGTGATGTTGAAGAGAGATTTTGTGGGTCTATTCTGAACTTTAGCTTTGAGAGTTCAAAAGTTTTTGAAACCATTATCTTTTTATCAGGGTGGCATCGTCTCAATTGATTTTTCAGAGTAATTAGTTTCTTATCGTCATATAAAGGGCACTTGGCAACCGCTTGTTTGACAAGGAAGAAATGAATCCAAATTTAAATCACCAACTCTGTATAATCTACATTTCTTTTTGTTACATGCAGAAAAAAATTAAGCTATTTTTATAAGTATTGAAATAAAATATAACACTTTTTCGTTTGAATAACATGATAAATAGACAAGATTAACTAAGGTGCAAATCATATTTTACTGTATGAAATAATTACATTGATGAAATGTGAAAATTAAAGTCACGACCTGCTTAAATGAAATCAATTTTCGTAGACCCCCATGGACATCTCATAGACCCCAATTTATTTTTTCACTTTCGTAGACCCCTTGGAAGTCTTCGTAGACCCCTGGGGGTCTATATAGACCACTTTGGGAATCACTGTTCTAGTTAAATAAATTTGGGACTATAACTCATAATTTACGCTTGAATTTTATTGAATATTATTTATCGAATAATTTTTTCTTTGGCGGCGATCCTCAAAGCTTTAATCTAAATATATCTTTTCATGGGACAAATCGGTTTTATTTGCAATGTATTAAGGGCCTATAAATTCATATTAGAATAGTTTACAACATTATTCATTATTACAAGAAAACGCTTTTGGCGTCGGGGCTTCGCCCCGAACCTCACTGGCAATGCATACAGCGTTCCTCCAGACCCCCAGGCTTGCAAAAGAAAGGATTCAATAAGACTGTTTTTCCTTGTTGTTTTTTTCGCCGAAGGTTGAGAAACACTGCTTTATATATATATATATATATATATATATATATATGAATAAACGTGCGTAAAGCATATATATATATATAGGGTTAGGGTTTACTGGGCGCCAGGGTTAGGGTTTGGAAAAAAATCCCCCCCCCCTCCAAAGTTCTGGATCCGCTAGTGACGTGTAGACCTATATGGTGCACTGAATGTGCAGTCCATAATGACAAGACTACCCTGTTTTTTTCCCCTTGCGCATGTAACGGTTATGCAATAGTGTTAGTTGTATTTTTAGTGGTGAAACAAGCAAATAGCACATGGTATGATTAGTCAAGCATGTATTGTACACTATAAAATAGTTCTACAGGTCCAATGTTTCTTAAAACTCCAACGTTTTCGTTTCTATTTCTTTGCTTACTAGATCTAAATGTGAAATTCTAAATCTATGTTATCTAATGAGATTTTAAAAATTTACCTGTATAAGTAAGATTTTCTGTTATATAATAAGTTATTATAATTTAAAAAAGAGTACCATTCTTTTCTAAAGGTTTTAATTCAAGGCAAAAATACAAGCACACATATTTATTTAGACATTTTATTTTATTGTGCATTAACGTTTATGTAAGAAACATATTCCTTAATACTGATTTTATTATGGACAAATATTTCTACAGTGTTAAAAGAATAGAAGAACCGAAGGCATACAGCCGGATGATTGTGTACGTCTAGTTTAACCCCCCCCCCCCCCCCCCAAAAAAAAAAAAAGTTATGAAAAAGTTTGTAATAGTTTAATTCTCTTTAGTTTAGTTTAACTATATTTTGAAATTCATGATAAACTTTTAGTTTAACTACTTTATTTTAGTTGAAAACTAGTTTTAGTTTAACTTTTAAAAGTTAGTTTAGTTCCCATCACTGAAACGGGCACACTAGGCCATGTATAGGCCTATTCTTGTGTGAAACTCTTGGCGTCTTTTGTTTTAACTCCCTGAATGTAATGTTATACACGCATCAGGTAGGGTGAGATCTGTAGGCAGAGCCAGCCCTAACGGATTACGATGGGCCCAGTCTGGTTAGGGATAAGGATAATAAGTGAACATCTAGATTGTGTATTAGAAAAAACAACTCGTCTTTGCATTTTATTCATTCTTTACTAAATTAATTATTTAAGTAAAAAGAATTGGAACTTCCGGTTTTATTACATTTTTGTTAAATGAAAGCTGACAATGCCGTTTTGTTTTTTAAATCACCTGAATGATTGGCTTTTTCCATATTGAATGACACCCCAAAATGACAAATAGGTTGCAGAGCCTTACGACCGACCCTGTTTGTAGGTCACTGTTCTGCGTTTTCTGGTAAAATGCGGCATTCTTTGACCTACACTTATAGGCCCTACTAGTTGTTGAATGACCAATGACACATAGGTAAATACTAAACAGATATAATCCTAATTGTTGTTTAGTGTTCTTAAAGAATTGTTTTTGCTGACTCCTAGGTCAATCTGAATTTTTGGTTTCCTAGACCTATCGAGACGGAGATCAGCAAGTCTGAGGCAGTCAAACAGAATATGAGGCACGGTTTCCTCTTCTTCCCCGCAACGGGGGCACCGTGAATCGAAATTTGTCCATAGCCGTGAGAAATATGACCCAACAGGACAGTGGCCTGTCCTGCACTGTGCTATAATAGCTTGCTCAGGCCTGTACAGCCTGTACAACCACGGGGAAGTGCGATCAGGTCATCACATAACGGATTAGTCTTTGCTGTGACATGGCAACATTAATCTGTGCGATGACATGATTACATTTGTCCTCCCAATCACATGATATTTGTCCGCGAAATGACATGATGACATTTTTCCTCCTCGCAATGGCATGATATTTGTCTGCGAAATGAAGTGATGACATTTTTCCTCCTTTGCAGTGACATGATATTTGTCTGCGAAATGAAGTGATGACATTTATCCTCGCAGTTTCGTGATTGCATTTGTCCTATCTGATGGCATTTGTCCTAGCAATGACATGAGGGATCGCTATGACGGGGCCAATAGTTGTACATGAATTGTAAAGGGGACGCTAGGAACGGAAATAAGTCCAAGTAAGCAGAAATGAGTGCAGGTCTAGCCAGATATTCGAAGACAAGACCACGCTAACAACGACGCAAATTGTGTTTGTGTGTGTGATGTAAAAGTTGCATCCCTCCAGTCGGTTACCAATTACAATGAATGAACGAAAAGCTATCGTCTCATTCGCTCAGACCAATTAAACTGCTAAATTTGCTTTTTTTTTTTCTTTTCATTTTTTTTGTCCATAATTGGCGTTTAAAAATCAAATTTCCCCTATGTCTGTATGACTGTATGGCTGCATCGTAGGCCTATTAGAATTAGGTGTAAAGGGTAGGCCTACATTTTCTATTAGCGAACCTTTTGCTTTTAACATTCAAAATGCAAACTTTTCATCAAAATGTTAAAATCTTAAGTAGTAGGCTAATGAATGTTGAAACATCGTAATAAAAGAGAATGCATTAGCTGTTTTGTCTACTTTAACAAGAAAGAAGTTGATAGATTTTTTGCATAATCCAAGGTCAGTGCCAAAGTTATTTTAATGTTTTTAGCGGCCCCCGAAAGGGAAAAAGACGCTATTAGTTTTGTGTGAAATGTCTGTCCGCCTGTCCGTCCGTCCAGTTTAGATCTCGTAAACTAGAAAAGATATTGAGAATCGGACATCACAATATTTTAGACCATTCAAAGTTCTGATGCAACGGCGACTTTTTTTTTCTGAAAGCGAAAAATCTCATTTTTAAAATCGGTTATGCAAGTATTTTTCTAAAGAGAAAAAGCTAATTAGTATGCATTATAAGTTAGACCTAATTTAAAACGAATAGTAATGTTATAAACTTTTTTTTTTTTTTTTTTTTTTTTTAATTACGAAATTTTCTATATGAGCCTTTTAAAAAAATTAGAATAATTATAAGACATCAGTTAGGCCAGGGGAGGCGCGGTGGCTGAGCGGTAAAGCGCTTGGCTTCCGAACCTAGGATCCCGGGTTCGAATCCTGGTGAAGACTAGGATTTTTAACTTTCGAATCTTTGGGCGCCTCTGAGTCCACTCAGCTCTAATGGGTACCTGATATTAGTTGGGGAAAAGTAAAGGCGGTTGGTCGTTGTGCTGGCTACATGACACCCTCGTTAACCGTAGGCCACAAAAACATATAGACCACAAGGTCTGAAAGGGGAACTAGTTAGGCCAGGTTCACATCTAACTTTACATTCACTTTCACCTATCCTTTGATCTGCTGGACCGTTGGGGCACTACACAAGATCTGTTAACCTTCTTTCTCCTTTCTTATCTCTCATTTGTCTTTGATATAATGTCATTCGGATGTTCTTTCTGAAAATCCGAATGAAGCCTGCCTGGGTGGACCACTTCGGGGGCCGATTTTGAGTTTGTGTTTCCACACAAACTGTCTTTTGTAACCTTGTTTTATTTAATCAAGATTTTAATCTTTGACTTATTCTTCTGCTTCTCAGACACGTCTGCACGGAGGTCGTTGTGTTAATTTTGGTACATCCGGCATCTCGAATAGAGCTGTGCTTAGCTGCCAGGCTGGTGCTTACTTTGAGATCAATAACAAAGAATGCGAGGCACTTCAAATTGCGAGAGAGCTACAACAAGCTAGGGAGCTAGCCAGGCGACGTAGAATCAACTCTAGGACATCTAGACACAACACAGGCGCCACGACACTATAAGAATCAACTTTTTGCATCTAGACACAAACAGACGCTATGGCACTATAAAAATCAACTCTAGGACATCTAAACACAACACAGGCGCCATGACACTATAAGAATCAACTTTATGCATCTAGATACAAACAGACGCCATGACACTATAAAAATCAACTCTAGGACATCTAGACACAACACAGACGCAATGACACTATAAGAGTCAACTCTAGGACATCTAGACACAACACAGACGCCATGAAACTATAAGAATCAACTCTAGGACATCTAGACACAACACAGGCACCAAGAGACAGCGTTCCCTGTGGAACTTTATGTATAAATATATATATATATAAAATGTGTATAGCTTTATGCCTATATATATATTTTTTTTGCAAGCGTTCAAAAGCGAACAGAAGAGCATTCAATTAAAAAAATTTGAACATAAACTGTAAATAAATTAATGTGTATATTGTTAACAATAATATGTGAGTTTTTATCTGTTTTGTTTCCATAATTTTGTTTACAAAGCTTGTATCAACTCATTCTGTCTGTCGAGGAAATGAAGTGGAATCTTGTGCACGTTGTTTCTCCTACTTCCCATTACCGGATCAATTGGAAACTGAACACAATCATTCACTGTTGACCTCGAGTACAAATTCAGACTCTAGCAACTTAAAGGAGAAAAAAAAAGTTTTTTGACAAATCAGCACAGAAACCCTTCTCCCAAATATACGTCCCCCCACCCCCTCCAAGTAGTCCACAAAAGTGTTTGGACTGAGCATTCTATAAGCATGACTGTCGCACTCAACAAAACAGAATTAATACAAATATTTACAAATGCGCTAATGTATTATTGTTTGTCTAAATTTAATACAAGTAATGACATGATTTATTCAAAATAATTGAATCAAATTGAATTGAGTAGTTACTACGACACCAAATTGAATTGAGTAGTTACCGGTACTACGACACCAAATTGAATTGAGTAGTTACCTCGACACCAAATTGAATTGTGTAGTAAGTACGACACCCAAATTGAATTGAGTAGTTACTACGACACCAAATTACATTGAGTAGTAAGTAAGACATTGAATTGAGTAGTTACTACGACACCAAATTACATTGAGTAGTAAGTAAGACATCAAATTGAATTGAGTAGTTACTACGACATCAAATTGAATTGAGTAGTTATTAAGACATCACATTTAATTGAGTAGTTACCGGTACTACGACACCAAATTGAATTGAGTAGTTACCGGTACTACGACACCAAATTGAATTGAGTAGTTACCGGTACTACGACACCAAATTGAATTGAGTAGTTACCGGTACTACGAGACCAAATTGAATTGAGTAGTTACCGGTACTACGACACCAAATTGAATTGAGTAGTTACCGGTACTACGACACCAAATTGAATTGAGTAGTTACCGGTACTACGACACCAAATTGAATTGAGTAGTTACCGATACTACGACACCAAATTAAATTGAGTAGTTACTACGACACCAAATTGAATTGAGTAGTTACTACGACACCCAAATTGAATTGAGTAGTTACTACGACACCAAATTGAATTGAGTAGTAAGTAAAACACCAAATTGAATTGAGTAGTTACTACGACACCCAAATTGAATTGAGTTGTAAGTACGACACCAAATTGAATTGAGTAGTAAGTACGACACCAAATTGAATTGAGTACCTACTACGACACCACATTTAATTGTGTAGTTACCGGTACTACGACACCAAATTGAATTGAGTAATTACCGGTACTACGACACCAAATTGAATTGAGCAGTTACTACGACATCAAATTGAATTAAGTAGTTACTACGACACCAAATTGAATTGAGTAGTTACTACGACACCACATTGAATTGAGTAGTTACTACGACACCCAAATTGAATTGAGTAGTTACTACGACATCAAATTGAATTGGCATGAAAAAGTGGCTATCGGCGACCGGTGTGGGATGAAGAAGTATGCACCTAACTATATTTCACTTGGTGCAAAATGTGTATTTTCGTTTACTCACAGCCTATCTAAATGAGCACTTCTGCAATTCTAAAGGGTTGAGTTTCATTGTGTCTTACAAGGTGGTCTAAAAGTCATGCGATTTTTCATGTTTTAATGTGTTTTAGGTGCTTACACATTACTTGTGTTCACTAAAGGGAAAAGAACACGCCAAGCAGAATCTGTCAAAAAAATATGTGAGCGCAGTTAAAGTTAGTCAAAAAAGTTGAAAGTGCTACGGCACAATCTATATAAATTTCTGAGGAGAATAATGAAAAATGAAGCATATAATTTGCGAAATGACAGCTTTAAAATTGAGGCTTCAAACGTAGCTCAATAATGGAGTGTTGATCTACACCAGTGTCGTCATTATAGACAACTACTTTTATTATAAAGGATTTTTAAAAATTGCCGCCAATGCCTGCACGTTATTTTTTTTACTTCAACAGTGCTAGGCCTACTTCAAAGTTGCGTTGATACGAAATGAAATCAGAGGTTCTATAATTCAAAGAAAGTTGTCTTCACTTGCTGCGCTTTTCATTTAGTGATAGAAACAGCAAATAGTAGGTTATACTGCGACTATAGCAATAGTTGGCTTCACTTGCTGTGCTTTTCATTTAGTGATAGCAACAGCAAATAGTATAACAATAGATGCCCCCCCCCCCCTTTTATTTTTACTATGCTGCTCAGAAGTTCAGAAAAACGCTTTTTTTTTTAAATTGATGTGCTATCCACTGATAAATAGAAAATTGATTGCAACTGATTAATAATTTTCTGTTTGTTTGACATGTTTCGGGTGAAGATTATTACATCCTAGCACAACCTACCGAGGCTGAGGATGGCGGAGGGCAGGGTTCAAAACCGGGACAACCGACTAAGATATCAGGTTAACAGTTCCCATATTTTTATCTTTTTTAAATGGGAATTAGTGTAATAAGAAAAAGCTTTGCCAAATTGAATATTTGATTGTTAAGAGGAAATTAATGACTATCAAAGAGTCGAATTAGCATTGAGTGTCATGAAACTTACTTGTAACTGATCTTCTTATCTTATTTAATAGGCTACAGACGTTACTTCAAAAAAGATGATTACGTCCTACGCGACATGCATTTAGTCATGCATGTTAATCAATTACTTAAATTCTGCCATGTCACTGGTTTTCCTGGCTGGCTTAGGTAACCCATTCCATGCTCTAATAGCTCTAGGAAAGAAGGAGCCTTTGTACAAATTTGTCCTATCATATGGAACGAGGAATGTGCCTTTATCTTTGTGTCTTTCTGGGTATTTATTAGATTTTGTTTTTGTAGTTGAAGATTATGGTTCAGTGTTTTATGTATAATTGCTGCTTTACTTTAGAGTCTTCTCTCCTGAAGGCTTTTTAAATTTAGTGATTTTACTAAAGAAGGGGTTACTCTAATCTTATCTTATCTTATATAATACAGACGTTACTTCAAAAAAGAAGATGATTACGTCCTACGCGTCATGCATTTAGTCATGCATATTAACCAATGACTTAAATTCTGCCAAGTCACTGGTTTTTCTGGCTAGCTCAGGCAACCCATTCCATGCTCTAATAGCACTAGGGAAGAAGGAGTATTTGTACAAATTTGTCCTAGCATATGGGACGAGGAATGTGCCTTTATTTTTGTGTCTTTCAGAGTATTTTATTAAATTTTGTTTTTGTATTTGAAGATAATGGTTCAGTGTTTTATGTATAATTGCTACTTTACTTTTGAGTCTTCTGTCCTGAAGGCTTTCTAAATTTAATGATTTTACTAATGGTGTTACCCTAGTCAAATGTGAATATTCGTTTGTTATGAATCTCACTGCTCTATTTTGTGTTTGTTCCAGTTTCTTAATGTTTTCTTGAGTTGAGGGGTCCCACACGGTGGATGCATATTCTATTATTGGCCTAACCAAGGTTAAATAACATTTTAGTTTTATGTTCTTATTTGATTTATAGAAATTTCTTTTAATAAATCCTAATGCTTTGTTTGATTTTTTTATAGTTTCATCAATATGTGGATTCCATGACAATTTTTCATTTATTATAACACCTAGGTATTTTGAGTTTTTAGTCTGTGTTACTGGTTTGCCATGAATAAGATAAGTGGAATTAATTTGTTTTAGTTTTTTTGTTACTCTTAACAATTGACATTTTTCTGGGTGGAAAGACATGCTCCAATTTGATTCCCATTTCTGTAATTCATCTAATTCTCTTTGTAAAATATCTGTGTCTTGTTTTGTTTTTATTGTTCTATATATTATGCAATCGTCTGCAAATAATCTGACTTTTGTTCCTGAACTAATGCAATTTGGTAAATCATTTATGTAAATTAAAAATAGTAGTGGACCCAAGACTGTTCCTTGAGGTACACCTGAGTTTACTGTTATTGGTGTTGATTTAGAGCCATTTATTATTACAGTTTGTTCTCTCCCTATCAGAAAATCTTTAATCCACTGATGCAGTGGACCATTAATGCCAAAATATTTTAATTTTTTAAGCAAACTATGGTAGTGAACTTTGTCAAAAGCCTTGGAAAAATCTAGTAAGATAGCATCTATTTGTTCACTATTATCTAAACCTTTTGAAAAATCATCAATTAGTCCTATTAGTTGTGTTTCACATGATCTATATTTCCTAAAGCCATGTTGGTATGGGGTGAGGACATTATGTTTGTCTAAGTGGTTTATGATATTGCTACATATTATGTGTTCTAGGATTTTACATGTGATGCTGGTAAGTGATACTGGTCTGTAGTTTCCTGGATCAGATTTTTCTCCTTTTTTAAATAGGGGGGTGACATTAGCTTCTTTCCAGTCCTTTGGTACTCTGCCCTGGTTAAGCGATGCTTGAAAGAGTATTTTGAACACTGGGGCTAGCTCATTGCTTAGTTCTTTGAGTAATCTAGCTGGAATACCATCAGGTCCAGACGCTTTATTTGGTTTGGTGTTGGCTAATAGTTTTTTAATTTCATTTTCTTGTACTACTAAATCTTCTATGTTGTCTACTTGGTTCAAATCAAATGTGTAATCAAATGTGAATATTCGTTTGTTATGAATCTCACTGCTCTATTTTGTGTCTGTTCCATTTTTTAAAAATGTTTTCTTGAGTTGAGGGGTCCCAAACAGAGGATATATTTTCTATTATTGGCCTAACCAAGGTTAAATAACATTTTAGTTTTATGTTCTTATTTGATTTATAGAAATTTCTTTTAATAAACCATAATGCTTTGTTTGATTTTTTGATAGTTTCATCAATATTGGGATTTCATGACAGTTTTTCATTTATTATAACACCTAGGTATTTTGCGTTTTTAGTCTGTGTTACTGGTTCACCATTAATATGATAAGTGGAATTAATTTGTTGTTAGTTTTTTTCTTACTTTTAAAACTGACATTTTTCTGGGTGGAAAGACATGCTCCGATTTCTGTAATTCATCTAATTCTCTTTGTCAAATTTCTGTATCTTGTGCTGTTTTTATTGTTCTATATATGATGCAATCGTCTGCAAATCTGACTTTAGTTTCTGAACTAATGCAATTTGGTAAATCATTTATGTGAATTAAAAATAGTAGTGGACCTACTGTTCCTTGAGGTACACCTGAGTTTACTGTTATTGGTGTTGAATTAGACCATTTATTAGGCTAAATGTAATGACACCACTACTTCTAAAAGGTAGTACCAGTACCAGTATGTTTTTTTTAAAGTGCTGATGCATATGCCTACATGATGACTTAATTTGTTTATCCCATACACATATAGAGCCCATCATCATATCCTTGAAGAGTGCCCACTAGTCCCTTGCTACGTCCCTGAGCCTCTCCTATCAGTAGATCTACTATTTACAATATGCCTAATTACAATATAAATCTTTTAATTATTATTTAAATAATTGTGAAATTTGAATAAAAAAACAAAAAAAACAACTTAGGCTTACAAAATAAATTTCAAAAAAAAAAAACGGTTTACCACAAGAAGAAGTAGTCGCTGGACGTAAAAATTGCTAAATTCAAAATATCACAAATCGGATTATAAAATGATATTCTAGTTTTTAAGATTTAAACGTTACAGACAGACTCACAGACCGACAAATCACACAAAACTAATAATTATCAACACGGCATCATCTAGCCGCAATCTAAAGTCTAGCTGTTTTTCCTTTCTGGGGACCGCTGAAAAAAAAAAAAAAAAGATCCATAGTTTGCATTTTTACGACTTTTAAAATTCAAAAATTTTTTACAAAATAATTGTACACAATTTCTTTAATATATTAGAAAATAAATAGATCTAGTATATTACCACATTTTGTCAAAAATCTTTCTTAAATATTGTAGATCTATTTATAATGAGGAAACGTTTAATAGATTTATATCTAGATCTAGTTATCTAGTTTTGAAGTCGTAATTATTTCTTCGACCTTGATTGTAACCCTTCAGTTACTTTCATATTGTCAGAAAATGGCGGCTTTGGTTAAGAACGTGAAGTATCTGTCTTCTCTTGCAAACGTATGTTTGCGATCAACAGTTCCCAGATTATCTGCTGTAATTATTGTTCGACACATAAATGATCGACGCCAACCATTGCCTTTGAACTTATTCAAATTGGTATAAGAATTTGATTCATTAGTCTTCATTAGAGTTTTTCAATTAAAGTACTTACTAAACTAACAGTCTAACTTAAGTCTTAAGTGACTTCACTTAACTTAGACTTAAAAGTTTTTGGATCTATGATCTAGCCACTAGCCTAGCACTAGCAAAGACTATTAATATTATTATTTATTGAATCTAGCATGTAAATACAAATTTAAATACGACTCTAGCTATACTGGCTAGACTCTTAACTCTTAGTTTTAAAAGATCTAGATAGTATAGTTATTATAGTTCATCCATCGTTGTTCAATGATTACCACTCTTTGTCATTCAGGGGGCTAAGAGCTTTGCACTGGAGTTTTATGTGGCTGGTGAGACCTATGCCTATGTGAGCCCGGAATGTTCAGCTGCACACTGGGCAGGTTATTCCAGCTGGAGCTAGTGTCATTGGCCTTGCTTATGAGTTTTCTTCTCTACTAGGGCGTTTTTCTTTGGCCAGCAATGTTCTCTTTTCCTCAGCAACCTGTGTGCCAGTTTTTACAACGTGATGCCATGATGCTCTGTCATGTGCCTCTCTCTCCCAGGTGGCTGGGTCTATGCTGAATGCCTTCAGATTAATCTAGATCAGCGTTTCTCAACCTTTTTAGTTCCGCGAACCCCTAATATAATTTCCCACTAGGCGGCAACCCCAACCATAATTTTTTTTCATTTACAGATTAAAAAAATGTGTGCTCATAATTAGATCTAAATAATAAAAGAACAAGGTTACAAAGACAGTTTGTGTTTCACACAAACTCAAAGTCGGCCCCCCAAAGTGGTCCACACAGGCAGGAAAAAAGACAGGTTTTAATATTTTCAGAAAGAATAACAAAGTGAAATTCTATCAAAGGCAAATGACAGAGAAGAATGGAGAAAGAAGGTTGACAGATCCTGTGTGGTGAAGGTCCAGCAGACCAAGGGATAAGTGAATGTGAAGTTCGATGTGAACCTGGCCTAACTGATGTCTTATAATGAGTATCTAATTGATTTTTTTTGTAAAGGGTCAATCTCTTATTCAAAACCTCAAGAAAAAAAATATCCATAAAAAAAATAAATTCCTCTAGCTTTGTGTTCCTTGGTGTTATGGATGTTATGCAGTTCATGCGATAATATGAAAAACTACTTATTTTTTGTTGTTTTAAATTACCGGTATGTCCAACCTATTTGCATAGTAAATAGATTTTTTCACTTTAAAAAAATTTAACATTTTTTTTTTTGCTACATTTAGTATGACAGAACTTACATAGCTTAGCAATACAATTGTAAAAAATAATATTTTTTTATAAAAAATCTAAAACCATTTGCCTAAATGTGTTTAAAATATGGTAATTAGTCGTCTCCTTTACTAAAAAACAATCCTCCAGTGTTTGTTACTATTAATAGTGAATAGTTGTAAAAATGGTGTATTGGTAATGGTATCTTGGTGTATTTTTATGAAAAAAACTGCTTGCATAATTGATTTAAAAAATTAGATTTTTCGCTTTCAGAAAAGAAAAAAGTAGCTGTTGATCAGAACTTTGGATGATCTAAAATATCATGATGTCCGATTTTCATTTTCTCTTCTAGTTTCTGAGATCTAAACGGGATGGACGGACAGACAGGGCACACAAAACTAATAGCGACTTTTCCCCTTTCGGGGGCAGCTAAAAAGATTATTATTTACACTTGCATTTATTTACTTTTCTATTGCGTATTCACATTATACATATTGCATACTTAAGTTTAAGTTACAATTTGACAAATGTGGCGAAGTATGGAGAACAGTATTTGATACAGTAAATTAAATTGTTACAGAAATAGTGTTTTGACAATATTTACAAACACCCCAGTGGTAGTGCGAGGTTGAGCTTGTTTCTGTTCCACCAGATCAGGAATTCAGTTGCACAACGAATGTCCTCTTCTGCATCAAGTCTGCATCTGAATTTGGACTTCATAATTAACAAGCGGGAAAACTTTGTTTTGCTAAGATTTGTTCTTGGAAATGGAAGAAGAAGGCCCAACACAATCTCAAACAGAAAGGGATATGAAATAGTTTGAATGTCAAGTACGGTTGAGATATGCTTGTTACAGCACATTAGAATGGCCAAAAAAAAGACATTAAAAAAAAAAAACAACTTCCAATGATAAATAGACAAAAATCCAAATTTCCAGAGGTTCTAGGCGACCCCATGTGGGTTGCGATCCACAGGTTGAGAACCCCTGATCTAGATGATGCTTAACATTATCTTTTTATTTTCCTGGCTATTAAGTTAAAATTAGTTACCGGTATTACTGGTATGTCTGAATTTTTTGTTTTACCAATGTTTTTACACTTTAATCATTTGAATTTATAAATTGTACATTATTCTTGTAATTTTGTTAACAAGAATCAATCAATTTTTATGCTTTCATGGCAGAATTAGAAAGTCCTGGTTGTTTTGTTATTTTAAATATATTCAAAAAGTTAGTGAATGTATTTTTTATCAGCAGCCTGCTCATTCTCAGTTTGTGAGACCATTTAGCAGCACGACTATATCAGTTGCTGCTATAGAGGAAAAGGTTTTGAGTGTGTGCAAAGCATATGATAAAATCAATGCTGAAAAGGTACTTTCTCCACATATATAGCAGGATTTAATAAAAGCACTTTTTTTGTTCCTTTAATAAAAATCATGTTAAGATCAATGTGATATTTGATTTGAATCAAAGTGCTTTTATTGAAGTCCTGCTTGAATGTTTGTTTCCTGTTTTTTTTTTTTAGTTTTTATAAAATAATTTCTTTGCAGCCATTCTACCAACCCCGAAGATGGTATGCAGGTAAACCACCCCTCACACTAGAGACAATACAGAAACGAGTTGAACTGGTTTTGAAATTGTATGACAAAATTAACCCTGAAAAGGTACTTGATGCAGAAATGGCTTCTTAATATCTGGCATCAAACTAATAATCAGATTAATGCATACAACAATAATGTGTTGTTGTTTTCATGTTGATCATCTTACTCATTGTTTATATCACTATATTATACTACTTTGGCATGCCATATCAAAATATAGATAAATATAGGCATATATTAATAATGTATTATTATATTAGAACCAGACTATTAATATATTTTCAATCTCCTTCATTGTTAAATAAAATAAATATCTATTGTATACGATCTTTATATTGTTATAAACCTGGTGGTGGCACAGATGGGGGTAGTGGTATGTGTGTTGTCAGCCGACGCAAATCGCCCCAGGCCAGCGCTAGACGAGTGGTCAACCGTGACGAGTTACGGCCGAGACGAGTGTCAACATGATGGTTCGGGAAGGATGGATATCGTGAACAGAGCTCAGGAGCGTCATCTGACCACCCAGAAACGTCGAGCGGCGTTCTGTCCAGTTCTAGAAGGCCAGTAGGGACCCTATATAAATAGCGGAGGTGTCGCAGTCAGTGTGGTTCACGACAGAAGGTCTATGACAGGGCTCAGAACACGGTCGACTACAACACAGTTCAACGGTGTGGTTCTGTACGGAGCATTACGACGGTTCAGTGCGGAGTACTGTCAAGTACAGTTGAGATGACTGGCGTCTTGATCTTGGTCTGTGATCGAGTCTGACACAACGAGCCTAGTGTGTGCCGTCAGTCCTGAACTGTTGAGCCCAGTGCAAGCCCGAAACGAGATGAAGAGGCCAGTGCAAGAGTTGATACGGTGGTACAGTGTTATCGGAGAGATATTGCTACAGTGTACGTGTTGCCAATTGTACAGTATTGGCTGTTATTTATTCAACTATTAAAGTGCTACGTTACTTTGGAGCCCTGAGTTGTCAGGTTCTTTCAGTTGGTGGTGTATGGTGCAGTTTGCAGAGAGCCTGGATAGTGAGATTCGTAACAATATGAACAAGTTTTATATTATCAATGAATCATACTACTTTAAACTTATAATGATCTTGTTATGCTAACTTAGATTCACATTGTTGCAGTACATTAGCTAAATGAAATATGTGCTTAGATGAAAACAAACCTTTTTTTTTTTATTTGCTTGGATATGAACTGAGTATATAGAGTTATTATGTTGATCACACTTCTTTATATCAATTGTATTTCTTGTTTTTCAAACATTAGTTGACAATGGATTCTCATTTCATGAATGACCTGGGTCTGGACAGTCTTGATCAAGTTGAGATAATTATGGCCATTGAAGATGAGTTTGGTATGTTCTTTGAATTTTCACTTAAGAAGTTTCTTGCTATAAAATGATTTAGTATTGGTCTGACGCACCAAGCACAGTTCCATATTTTGCAATTAGGCATAGCATACCCTTTCCTGCTTTGACTGTAAGCTCATCTGCTTCTGTCTTAAGTACTTATGGCATAAATTGTCAAGGACAAAGGTGCCAACAATGTAGTATTTACAGCTTTTACCAATGTGGCTTTGGGATGTTACTAATGAACTTGGGGGGAAAACCTTAGAATCTGTGTGAGCATCTGAGCAAGCAGCTCGAAATGAATCGACTAAGAGCTCCTCCTATTTGGTGATGTATTAGTGGAAACTAAAAGGCTGTTATCTGAAATATTTATATTGTGCACCACATGCATAGAGATAACAAATTGTAAAGCCAACAAATCAAGAGGCCTCCACAAGAGTTATAAAGTAAGGCTAGAAAGTGCCAGAAGTAAAGAGAGATTGTCATTGAAAGACTGACTGTACAGCCACACACTGAAATATAACAAATTTCATAAGACTAAACAAACCATGTGGTAATTTTTAGAGGGAAAATGTAAATAAATATATTTTTGTATCAAGGATTTTTAAACTGTTGACACTTTCAGGGTTTGAGATTCCAGATGCAGATTCAGAGAGACTAATGAGACCAAGGGACATAGTTCAGTATATTGCTGACAAAGAGGACATATTTCACTGAGTTTTTAGTACTAGTTGGATCTTAATGTAAGATAGCATTTCTATTTGTCTTTTTGTATTGTCAATTTGAATTACACTTGTAATTATAATTTAAGAACAAATGTAATCCTGAACCATATAATTTAAATGCAATTCAAGAGTATTATAGCTAAGAAAAAGAAAAAAAAGAAATAGTAAAACTGTACATTCATTAGTATGGATACTTCATTATACTGTCCAATTTAAAGTTCTAAACATTTTCTTTCAGATACAATTCTTATAAAACTGTTCTACACTTGGCCACCCATTGGTGATTTACTGTGCTGAACTCATTTGTTGA
Organism: Biomphalaria pfeifferi; assembly: GCA_030265305.1. NCBI lineage: Eukaryota > Metazoa > Mollusca > Gastropoda > Planorbidae > Biomphalaria > Biomphalaria pfeifferi. The sequence continues at coordinate 238,963 of JASAOG010000100.1, forward strand.
TTGTGTGACTCAAGTGAAGAGTATTTAATTTTTTTTTAAACAAAGGTTGTTTTTTTTTCGATTAACAAATTGTCCAATTGTTTTCTTCATTTATTTGCAAAAATGTCAACAAGAAACTAAATGTAAATATACAGTGCTGAGACAATAGAGAGGAACAAACCAAAACTAGTTGAGAGTAACTGTTAACTATGTGTGTGATGTGTGAATGGTGTAGCTTTGTTTCTACTGTATATGTATGATTTTTTTGGTACCTTTAGATGATGTGATCATGGAGATATTAAATTTAGAGAAAGGTATTATTGGCTTTTGTTATTTTGTAGATAAATGTAACAACTTGTGCAATTTACAGTTAAAGGCTTTTGTTCTTTAAGGAATACAGTTTAGTTTGTCAAGCTAATTATGCTCAATAGTAGCAAAAATCTTAAAGTATTACTGTTAACAGTTTACCTTCCTGCTTATTAAAACCGAATGAAAGCTTTATTAAGTTGATAATTATTTTACACTTGTTGATTCTGTCTAATTTAGGGGCCAAATTGATATTGTTAAAAACTTAAAGGAGGCAATATGACATGTTTATTACAGGACCTTACCAATACAAAATAACTGTCTTTAGCATAGCTTCCCCATAACCTTCGGTTGGACGGAACTCAAGTTCTTTTAATGTCAACATTCCTTCTCTAGGTTAGTTATTAGAGGTGCACCTTTTGCAGAAATAGATGTTGGTGCACATCACAGTTACAATATGTAATGCAAATGGGTATAGAAAGTGTAAAGTCCAATAGTAATTCAAAACACCAACACAGTATGTCAAATAGAGTTTCAGTAATAGAGTTTATTCATATCTACATTTACAAAGCATCCACATGAAAGAAAAATATTAACTTGCTGTTCAGGTGAATGTTAAATTCTTTACTTTATATAAACATTTGTTATAATATCTAGTAATATTGTTTTCATATAAAATTGTTAGATCCAAGTAATTATACGGCCAGTGTGATCACATCTGTAAGCACTTAACAAAACCATCACTTTTTATCATTGAATAAATGCAGTAAGCTCAGCGTTGAATGAAATGGAAGAAACATTGAACAGAGCACAGATTTATGTAAAGATTACAATGAATTGGAGTCTGACCTATAACCAAGTAGAGGGACATATGAGAAAAAAAGTTTTTTACAATGTTTTTAATATTTGTGGCCGAAATTGGATGTAGTCATGTGATTAAGACAATGGCTAGCCCCTTTGCCTGTTTTCAAAAGATTCCTATCTCCACTAGAACTTGAACTCAGCGCCATTGAATCCTCAAACCAATCAGTTATTGTGTGTGTGTTTACTTTTTCTAGCTATAAATGTACAAGTAAGATGAAGCTATAATCATTTAGTTTCAGTAAAAATGTTTGTTTATGATAATACTTGAAACAAACTAGTTTATAATTTAGGTTCACTTGGTAAAATAATACTAGTCCAGATTAGCAAATTTAGTCCACATAAAACACTGCTGCTATACAGTTAAGTAAACACAAAAGAAAATGATTATTCCAAATAGTAATTTCCATGATCAAAACTGTAATATTAACGATTCAATTTCTATTGAACAATTTATTTAAACTACTTTTATAATTAAATGTTTTGTTTATAACCATAACAATGTTTAAGATCTTCAAACAATGATTTAACAATTCATAACCATTGACCCAAGGTTACTATTTCATACCAAATGTTTCAGCTGAGAGAAGGTAATCATAAGACTTACTACTCGCAGACAGATACTACAGGAATAGGATGAACTGTTTTGTTATTGTGAAGAATTTCTACATTACAAAGTTTGTATATATTTAGTGTTTTAATTGCTAAACTAGGTAATAAATATCTGGTACAGCAAATCTGAGAATGTTGGAATGGTTTATAAATAGAGAGGTTTATGGTTTATTAAAGCACTTCTACACATTTGTTGGACTGAAGTATCTGCGTTACCAAACAAAAAATGTGTGTAACTGCAGAGAATAAGAGGTGAGTTACAACTACTTTGTTAAACAGCCAAACATTGCTTAGTATTTAAGGTTCTAACCTTAACCACACTTCCAATTCATGAGTACATGACAATGTAAACAAGCTAAAGAAAACATTGCATTATTTTAGCTAAGCAGTGATTAGAAATGATTTCACTTTGTTTGTCAAATCTTCAGGGCAGTCCTTTTGTATTTTGGAATTATCTTCTTCGAAGGAAAGTTATAATTAATAAGATAATAAACCAAGATATCTAAATAACGGAAGTGTTTTTCATTCCTTTCTATTACAATGGAAAAATTTGCAATTACTTGTTTCTTTAAGCAATTATTTCTTTTGAGGAAGCGTCTGTAATTTATAAGAAACTAATACAGAGATCAACTAGCCTACCTGCACTGCATCAAAGAAAGAAAAAGTTTACATTTCATGAAGAGTGCATGCAAGAGTTTATTTACAACATTCAACACATAAAAAAAAAAAGTGCAACACATTTCATTATTTGAACTAATGCTTGAAACAAAGTATTTGTGTCTCCCAGATAACCTTTTTTTTTTTAAAATAGATTTTCTAAACAACTGTTTCAAAAGTTCCAGCACCAAAGAGTTCATCACAAGGCTGTGGCCTGAAAGTTGTCCAGGTCTAACTCTAGAAAAATGAGAGGAGAAAATTATGAACAGTCACAGTGCAAACAATTTTCTGATAGACTATTTAATATCAACTAAGGGCAATGAGTTTCAGCAGTGTAAATAGAATGACAAATACAGCAGATTAGAATAGACAAAAAAAAATAAATCTTTAATTGCTTAATCTAAAGAATGGCTACAATTATACTCGCATAAAAATTAAAAAGTACTGTAATTTAAAAAACATTTGTAGTCAATTAGTGAAGTATAATACATAACTGGATGCTTTTAATATTAGAAATGAAGTTTTCAGGTAAAAGGATCAATAATTGTATTGTGATTTTCTTTTTCTCTAAAATGAATGAAAAGAAAGTATCAATTCCTATTTTGCTATTAAAAAAGCTGAGTAAAAACCATGCATAACACCATGCAGCTACAGAGCTTACTTTGTTTCCCATTGTTAGTAGTGTTAAAAAAAAAAAAAAAGCCTTATGACATGATTAAATCAACAAAAAAAAATCTTCTTAACAAAGATTCTGAAATAGTTGAACAAGTTGACATGAGTTGTGCATTAGTGTTACTGGAAGCTCACAAAAAGGGAAAGACGTGTCAAAGTTATTTAATATCAATTTTATTCATGTTCTTACTTTATAACAATGGAAGATAAATTCTAGACTTAAATATAAGTTTTTATCAATTCTAGACTGTAAATATTAGTTTTCATTCCCTTAAAAACAATGTTTATTTTAATTTTCATAAAGATTTTTGTGTAAAGTGTATAAAAATATTCTACATTACATCTTTTTTAGTAAATATAAAAAGACTTGTAATTGTCGTAACAGAAAAAATCAACTCAATTCTAGCGATGCACTATTGGCTTCAGCATGCCTATCAAACTTGTGGACTCACTACAAATATCATTTTTTTAACCCCAATTTTTTTTGTTGTATTGGGTGTTTGGAGATTTATCTGTGATACAAATTTTATTCAAGAAATTAAAGCTTCATATAAAAAAAATGTTTTTTTACAAATCTAAGAAACTAAGACAAACATTTATTTCCAAGAAGTTTGGTCACATTTAAAGCCAGTGCAAAAAGGGAAGGAGAAGAAAGAGCTTTAAATTGACATGGTTGAGGCTAGGTTTGGATTGGTGTGTAAATTAAGCAATATATAATGGTTAACAGAAAAAAATGTTACATTTCATTAACATTATATTTTTGTGTATAAATAATATACAAACAAAAAGCTTTTTGCTGCTCTGGGTAAATATAGAGAGATCTTGAATTAATACAGGTTTAAATTGAAGAAAAATTAATCACACCTAATATTACATGAGTCATTGTGAGCAGTGATAAGTTTTATTACTCAGAAACTGCTATCTAGATCATAGGAAAAAAAAATAATTTGATTAATTACAGGTGAAAGACAAAACACACATAAAAATAAAAGCCAACAAAAAAAAAAAATATGAAGAGGAGCTGTCAAAATGTACTAGATTGTAATCAATCAGCTAATACAAGAGTTGTTCCAGAAACTATTGGAAAACAGACAAAAGCAAAGAAACTTTGTGGCTAGATTACTTTGTACTTACTAACACTTTTCCTCTACAAAAACAGAAACAAGAAATTCAATAAATTATTAAAAATACCATTTCTTTGGACATACATACTGGGGACTAGAGTGTATAACAAGGAAATATTGAGTGATATTCATGAGTAATTATGTCTAGAAATAGTTCTATTTGGTCCCATCACAGGTACCTTTAGAAATCAAACCAAAATATGTCAAAATAAAAGAATACAATTAACAAATGGTCATGCAAGACGTATGTATAAATCTAGTTTGTTTGTTATTTATAAATGAGAACTATAGATGGGAATGAAATAATGAGCTTTTGTTGTTCATTTCCATGCTCTAGTTTTAATGGTAAATGTGAATGTTTCCATGCTCTAGTTTTAATGGTAAATGTGAATGCAAGTTTTTTTTTGTTTTTTTTAAACTCAACAAGTCAATTGCCCAAGACTGAAAAAAAAGCATTGTCACAGCAGTAGAGACAATAAAGCATTAAGATAAAGTAAATGTCACAGCAGTAGAGAATTTAAGTTTAGGAACTTTTTAAAAAATATGAACCAAAAAAAATTCTAAGGATAAACAGTGTTGTTATGTTATGCACTGTTCAGACATTTGATGAAGCTCTCTCTTTGGGCTACGTATACTTCACTTTTATGAACTGATATTAAAGGCTGAACACTAGTGGTACTTAAAAAACACAAATTTCTTTTTTCTTTAAATTGATAGTGTGAAACAATTTCTGTCATATTTTAAAATATGCAGCAGAGAAAAAAAAAAGCCTAAAGTTCTACTGACAAAATTGTAGATATAAAGTAAGAACGCCACTTAAGAAACAGAAACCGCAGTTAAAGAGGAAGAACTTCAAAGATTTGTAAGCAGACAGAGGGAAATATTAACAATAAACAGGAACACAAAATGACATCACAATATTTGTTGTTTTTTTTACAGTTATCACAATTTGGTATCTTCAGATTCTTTAGCTACAGGGGGTGGTGGGGGAGGGGGAGTGGGCCTGGGCTTCATACTAGAATGCCTTCCTAGAGTATGGGACATCCCTTGGGCAACTGATCCTTGAGAGTAAGAAGCAGTCTCTGACCCAACACCTGTGTTTATTGTGTCAATATCCTTGTCACCTTCAAGAATGCTTGAAGATGTCAGACTACCTGCATTGGGCACCCCCACATGGGGTTCAAAACTGCTGGCTGTCTGGTTCATCACAGCTCCAGTTGATGCTGATCTTTGGTGGCCTCGCCCTAAGGGAGGGTTCAGAGTTTGAGGAAGACGAGGACGTTCTGGGGGTGGCATGGTGGGCCTCTCACCAGAAGATCTCTTCTCATGTCCACCTGACAATTTGTGCTGCTCCGATGGAGATTCAGGAGAGGCAAGTGGTGCAGATCTAGGCCAAGTTTGAAATTGAGCATTGCTACCATTTCCCTCAGGCTCCCCAGATCCCATGTCAGAGCCTGGTTTTAATGCTGTTGTAGCTGTCACCATCACAGTGAAGGGCTTCTCTGGAGGTGGGGGAGGGGCAGGTTTACGAGTTACACGTCTTTGTATTGAGCTGACTGCTTCAGGACTGAAACATACAAGTAAAAACATTATACAAGATAAATTACATTCTATTTGCAAACCTTCTAAATTTATATACATAACTTAGGAGTTTCTTTTTTTTTTAACAATTATTTCATAGCTAAAATGTTAATTTTCTTTCATCACGGAACGAGGTTGCCAAAAATGTTTTCTTATTGTGCTACCTATTTTTTGTTAGAACATAATGGCGGGAATGGTCTAACTTCAGCTCTATTGTATAACTGCTATTCGATCAGTTTACTCCTTTTGATTCCAGAGGAGTAGAAGAGCCATTGAGTGATAATGCTAAAATACAAATGGTACTGAACAGTGAACCTCTAAATCTTTTTTTTGCAAATGACTCCAAATTTATTTACCTTGTGTAGATATGCTTCACCCACTGACAAAGCAGGACATTTTAGTCATGCTGTTTTGGTACTAAATGTTTTAGAGACATTATATAAGTTGATTTCATTTTGATTTGAAAAAGAATGATACATCTCTAATGTTAGCATGTGAAGAACAAAAATTTTGTATTGTCCATTAGATTTTGGATTTTACTTAGCTGTGTTATTTGACTAGGATAATATTGGGATGCCTAAAAGATGCCCTAGATAAAAGACTAAGAACAGAACAGGCTGGATTCCGTAAGGAGAAATCATACACTGAGCACATTGCTACACTCTGTATTATCATAGAATACTCCTCTGTACATGACCTTTGTTTTTTTTTAGAAAGCCTTCGACAGTATTGACAGAGACGTAATCTGGAGACTGATGAATCACTACGGAATTCCAACAAAATTCACCAATATCATTAAACAGTTACATGATGATTCATCATGCCAAGTAATACACAATGGTAAGCTGACCAACCCTTTTCAAGTAAAAACAGGAGTAAGACAGGGATGTATGCTTTTGCACTTGATATTTTTGCTGGTGATCGATTGGGTCATGAGACAGACAGTCTTAGATAATAAAAGTGGGATACAATGGACACTAACACAACATTTTGAGGACCTGAATTTCGCCAATGACATCTGCCTCCTCTACCATACACAACAAAATGCTCAGACTGGACTTCTAATCAACACAAAGAAAACAGAAGTTATGAGGATCAACAACAGACAAGAGAACCCAATCATGGTAGAGGGAGAGAACATCCTTGATACGGACCACTTCACATATCTGGGAAGTAGAGTTGGTAAAGACGGCGCAGCTGATGATGATATACTAATTCAGATCAATAAAGCTAGGTTTGCCTTTTCAACTCTTCAAACTATCTGGAGCTCTAAGACATTATCTCTACATAACAAGATACAAATCTATAATACAAATGTTAAGTCTGTCCTTCTATACAGTTCAGAAACTTGGGAGAGTCACTAAAACAAATATGGAAAAGTGGCCAGAAAAGATAACTACTATCTATTTGTGGGAGAGAACTAGACAAAAGCCCATAGCCCAAGACATCACAAAACAAAAATGGAGCTGGATAGGACACACCCTGCAAAAACTAGATACCAATGTTGCAAGGCAGGCACTTGACTGGAACCCACAAGGAAAAAGGAAAGTGGGCAGACCCAAGCAAACCTGGAAGAGGTCAGTCATCAGTGAAGCTCTGGGTACTGGAGCAGATGAAGAAAGCTGCTAAGAACTGAGTTCGGTGGAGAGGTGCGTTGTAGCCCTATGCTCCCCTGGGAGTGCACAGGATTAAGCAGTGTTATTTGAACATCATACTGCTAGATAGGTTCTAATATTGTCCATTAACTCATGTGGCTTATCATTTATACATGTATATGAGTTGGTCAGCATTTTCTTTCAGAAAAGCCAAAAATTGTACCTTTTGCTTGGGTGTATTATTTAGAGTTGAGAGGAACATTATTATTTTCATAAATATTTTTTGAATAGGGGATTCATTAACTTAGATGTCTATTAGTCAGGAATTCATGTTTCTGTCTCAATCTTCTAGACCTTGTAATCTATCTGAACCACCCCCCAGTCCTCTGTACCTACAGACCTGAGTGAGATGAGGATGTAGGTCAAGTCAGGTCACTAACTGGAGCAGTAATATGACACCACAGTCCTGTAGTGGCACAGTGTGGTGAGAATAGAGGTGGGTGGGTTAGCCTTATTCAGTGTTACTCCCACGCCCAAATTATCCCTACCTTATTTTTATTCTTCTAATAAAGTCTCTATATAATTAGACATTTTTAAGCTTGTTCACTTGTCTATCTAATGTCATTCTATAATTCATATGTATCTTTGCCTGTGTGTGTGTGGGGGGGGGGGGGGGGGAGCATCTCAATTTCTTAGTCTCAGGAAGAACTGTGACTTATTAATATTATTTGTAAAATAGTCAAAACCTTAGCTGAAACCTTTGGGGGGGGGGGGGGGGGGGGGAGCTAAGAATGTTATTTAAAATATTAAGGCTAACTTATATAGAAAACAAAAATGCTTAATATAATTATTTTTTATTACAGGTAATTGAATTTTTGTTTGATCCTCTATTGCCAAAATGTGGTTTACTGCCCACTGATGTTTTAGATTAGGGATTAAAAAAAGCTACAAATAGCATATATAGCATACATAATCTGCATAATTTACTAATTTTTTTTATCCATATGATTCTACTAAGGGGGAGGGGGGGTTCATAGTGGCTGAGCAATTAAGCAATTGGATTCCGAATCTGGGGTCCTGGGTACAAATTTTGGTGAAGACAGGGATTTCTGAACTTCAGGATTTATAGAGGAGTCCACTAATAAGTACCTGACTTAAGTTGGGGAAAGTAAAGCCGGTTGGTCATTCGGCTGGCCACATGACACCCTGCTTGTTAACCGTTGGCCAAAGAAACAAATGTCCTTAGCATCATCTGCCCTATAAACCACATGGTCTAAAATGGAAACTTTACTTTACTTTTACTACTCTACAATGTTAAAGCATTCACAATTAAGAAGTAAATTCACAATTAAGAAGTAAATAGAGTTTAAACTAAAGACAAGCTCCTGGGATAAGCCAAAGCAATTTCACCTTTCTTGTTGAGTGTTGATTACAGTTGTTTGTGATGATGTATTTGTAACTGTTACTCCAGGACTTGGTGGTTGCTGATTGACCGACTGAGCAGAAGTAACCTGAAAATATACCAAAAAAATAAAAGTGTGGAAAATTTATCTTTAAAAAAATATATGTTGAGATAAATTGCAAGCCCAAAGTCAATTATTAAATTTATTAACTAACCAGCTCCAGGAGTCTCCAGATAAAAAAAAAAGGTTTCTTCAATATATAAAAAGTTTTATTTGTATTTTCATTGTTCAAAATTTAGGCAAAGTATATGTTGTTGTTTTTTCAATATTATATTGCTGAATTGTTAGCACCATATTTAAAAAAAAAAATTAAAAAATCAATGAAGCTAACCAGAATTTGTAATGACTCCATACTGCCTTGTGTCCCAGTTTGAGACTGATTATATGTCTCTTGGTCATCATGATAGCCCACAGTTGTAAAATCAAATTCTGAAAGATGGTAACAATACAACATGAAAACATTGAAAATTTTAAAACCATAAACTTATTCAATAAATGAATGGCTTTTAACACATGCATTGACATGGTTATCCAATTATTTAAAACTCAACAAATAATTTATTTAAAGTAGAAAATTTATATTTTTTTTCTGAATAAAAAATAACTATGTGAAGAGAATGCCTATTCCAGGATGTTAATCTAAGTGAGGCATGCTGTTGTTCAATGCATATAGAACTACAAACAAAAATATTTCTTACACTCAAGTCTTGTTACTCCATCCCATCTCTACATTAGTCCTAACATCGTTTTGTCTTTCTCAGGTCATACTCATTTTATTGAACAATTAAGTGGGGAATGGTAAAAGGGAGTGATGGGATGCATAATGTATTCCATTCTTGTGAGATACATTTATATATATTTTATATGTGCCCTACATCTTTCTAGTGCTTTCAATACATTCTTTAATAGGGACACACTTAATGTCAATGAATATACTTAGAAATGTGAATGTTACGCGAAAAACATGAATAAATATAATTAATTGAAAGACTAGCAAAGAAATGCAACAATGTAGAGTAGAAACATAGTGTAAACTTTTTTGCAGTTATATATTCAGACAAATAAATGTTAAATGTCCCTCATAACAATATATTATATTCTAAAGGTGAAGAGTTCTTTAAACTTTGCAATCTGATTGACAGATAATGTTACACTCATTTGTTTCTGTGGTGAACAGTTAATTAGAGTATATGTGTGGCTGGTATAATAACCAGCTACCTTTCTGACCACAGCTGGGGCCAGGTACTCATTTACTTGGAGCTGGGGGGAACTTAGTGAATTTTAAACTTTCTTGCTTTTGACCACTTAACCACTATCACTACATGGAAAAAAAAAAAGACTTCCCTATGCATGCCATATGATGCAGAGTGTGCTTCACTATGAATGAGTTGCTAAGGTTATGGAAAGAGGGAGCAGTCAACTGAGTAGTTTGTTTTCATGCCTTTATTACATATATCTACTCTAGTAGAACTTAACAGTTAAACAAAAAATATGTTATTGTATCCTTTGGTAAAGACTTATTTCCTCCAGACTATGCTGGAAGTTACAAATTATTACAGATTACAGATAGTTACAGATTATTTACATATGACTGAAAAGTAAAGATTAATGAAATCTTATAGATAAATAAAATCATTTTAACCTATGACAGTGCTTTCAAGTAAAAGTTTCACATTTGAAGTAAAATCCATGGTCAGACAATAAGACAAAAAGCTAAGAATCGGCCATGACCAAGTTGTTAATGTCAAAATGTTAAAAAAGAGATGCTGTCACAAAAACAGAACAATTACATGCCTACACATTCAACAAGCAGTTTAGCTACTTCTAACTCTAGCAAAGAAAAGCACCATTAGTGTCGAATAGTCCAAGATAAAAGCATTCTACAAAAAAGCAATATTAGTTCGATATTCATTCTTAGCAATTCAACAAGTTTAAGTCAAGCTAAAACAATTTTCTTTTGAAAAAATGTTTATTTGTGTTTTGAGTACTGCAATGCAATTTACAGAGTTTATACAATTGAAAAAGTTGATTTAAATTATGCTATTTAGACATTTGAAAGAAATTATTTCTTGTTAAGCTTGGTAAATGATACTTATTCCCAGCACAAGTTTGTTTTTTTTGGTCAAAACAACAATTTCTAGCAGCATAAAGACATATTCTTTTTGGCATTGAAAATGAAAGTTGATATTGTCAGATTAACAGCAAAAAATAGCCGTGCCTAAGTAGTTAATTATGTTAATTTTAGCACTCAGAATTAGTACTTTATGATTTAAATTTTGAAGGGATGCCATGAAGTAGTTTACAAATTATTCTTCATCTTCATTGCTACAGATTAACAGCATGTCCAAAGCCAGACACAAACAATTAAATTTAATAATATGTCTAACAAAAACTTCAAGTTAAAAAAAAAAAAGTTCAGATGAAAGAAAGAAGCTAAACACACTGAGTAAACATTTCTAGCAGAAAAAAAAATCATGACAGGCATCCACATCCAAAAAGAAACAAAGCATTGACCAGTGACTTAACCTGGTGGTTGACTGGGAGAACAGGAAGTAGATCGTCCATATGGAACTGAGCCGCCACTATAAGTGGTTGATGGGGAAGAAAAAATATTCTTTTGATAGCTGCCCACCAGGTTGGTGTTGTTATAGCTTGTGGTGGGATGTTGCTTAGGGGTAAACTCTAGAGATGAGCTTATCAACTCCTCTCTTTTGCCATGAATTGCATTCTGAGGTTTTGCGCCTTGCTGCTGATGGCGGTCATCCCACATGGCCCGCACACGTGTGAGATAATCTGCTGACTTGTTTCCAGCTCCTAATGAACTCAAAGCAAAGGCAGTGTTGTATGTGTCCTGATGAAAACTTTTATCTACAGGATTGTAATGGTTAGCTGGGCTCTTTAGAATGGGGCTTGGTTGTGACAGTGACATTTCATGTGGTGGAGAATAAGGGGACTTTTCAACATAGGGAGCTGGCTGTGACTGTGACATTTCTTGTGGGGGAGAATATGGTGCCCTTGAATTTTCCGCATGTGAAGCTGGCTGGGACCTTGACATTTCACCAGGCTTTGGAGGTGTGCCTAAATGGGCTCTCGATAGTTTGAGGGGGCGATGAGTTGAGTAATTGTTAAACTGGGAAGGTGGAGGTATAATACATGGATCAGAGCCTCTCTTAAGAGAATTGAAGTTTGATTTTTGATTAGGCCTGTTCCAAAATTGGCTTTGCAGACCACTATAAGTCTCTTCCTCATTCCTGTGATAGGGCAACGCTGTTATGTTGGGTGTAGAACCAATCATATATCTACTGCTAGGTTGAGCAACATCAGGCAGAGTATCTACAGAGCGACTAACCTCTGCTCTAGGGCCAGAGGGCATGCAACTAGTCTTTTCTGGTGGCAAAGGTTTTTTGGTTGGGCGGGAGGGTCTACAAGGAGGGACAGGAGCGGGGAGGCATTTTCCATAAGCTGAAACATTATCAGCACTGGCTCGCCTGTCTGTAGGGTTCATGCTGCTACATCTAGCAGAGGGGTTCAGAGGGTTGATTGTGTACAATATATTGTCGTAGTCGCCAGTGTTAGTACTACCAGAAATATCACATTGTCTATCACCTAGGTCTACACGCTGAACATCACTTTCTTTGCCCATACCTCCTTTCTCAGACACACTCTCCCCCCCTGTCTTTGACTTCAAGGCAAATTTCTCAGAGAAAGGGTTGCTCTCATCTGAACTGCTTTCTTCCTCATCACATTTTTCTGGAAATCTCAAAGGGTAGGTATCAGAGGAGCTCACAATAAAGCCTTGCTCCAGGGGCAGCGTTCTGGTCTTACTGCAAAGAGGTTTTTCTGCTGTATTGCCCTTTTTGTCTAAATCTTGCTTGGCAGGCGCATCAATAGTTTTATTATTTACAAATTGGGCACTGTCACTTAGTAGCCCAGGCTCTGTGCTGGGTTTAGGGGAACTTCCCAATGCAGTCAAGTGAAAATCAAAAGCTGTTATTGAAATGGGAAGGAGACATTACATTAAAGAAAAAATATATAATCATATAACAAAAATGTAGAATTGAATAAACAATATGGCTGAAGTCAACTTCAGAAGGTCGAGTATACAACAATAAAGGGTAACAATAAAACAATATATGGGATAGTACCAACACTTGCACTGTAATTTAAAAACAAGTCTACAGAAACAAAACAATGTAGCTACACTGTTTTAACTGTTTTAAGTTAAGAAATCAAGTATAAATATTTTACAAGATGTGCACATTTTTTAATAAAGAAAAGCACTTCTTGATGATTGAAAAACAAAAAGTTACATAGTGCCAAGAAGCTTTATCTACCAGCTTTAAAAAAAAATGTTGAAAGAGCCAAAAAGTACTTGAAGCTGCCACTATCAACAAGAAAATCTCTAAGGCAAGTGTGACATTGACATAGAACAAATCTAGTAAAGACTCGAGCACAGTAACACAAAGGGAATACACAAAAAGTTGTTATCAAGAAGCTATTAAATATATTCTACTTTTATATTCAGATTTTGTTATTACATTCTAAAATATGAATGAATCCAAAAAACCATGTTAGGGAGACTAAGGTCAGCCCAAACTTTTAGGTTTCTAAATGAGAATATCTAAGGTTTTTTTTCTTTTCTTTTGGGCCTACAAGAAGGTGTATCCATTTATATTGTTTGGATATGTATTTAATTGTTTAGGTATTGGGCTAAATTTCTAAAAAAAAATTGATTTGCTTAAAACACAGCTTTCCCATTTTTTTAAAGAGATTTTTGTCAGCCCAAACATTCAGCTCGAGTATTTACATTTTGTACTATACAATCTATGTTAAATGTCGCAATCACAATGGATTCAACAAATAGAACTAAAGACAAGACAGTCTATAAAGTAAAAACTTTTAACTATACAAAAACTTACCTCCTGGAAAGAACCAATCTGCGTGAGTTACTATAGCTTCAATTATTGCACTTAGGGTACCAGTAGTCAACATATTTGGCCTATAAAATAATATCGTGGTGATCAAAATATTTTTTATTGTATTATAGTTAACTTCACAATACTGATTATCATTTAATCTTATAATTAAAAATAATAATTTCTTAATTCACAACATTCAGGACTTTCCAATGCATAAAGCAGACATAAGGATAATGAAGAATATTTTTTAAAAAATCAACAATAAATTTTGACAAATGCCCTACATCTGCAAAGGACTTGCCAAATTTCAGCAGAAGAAATCAGAAAAGACAGTATAGATCACAATTTGATATACTCATCTTTAGGAAAGCCTTGAAATGGAAGCCACTACGCATGAGAAAGAGAGACTAAGCAAGAAACACAGCTTGAGGCTGACACCAAAAAGTTTGGTTACAACTGAGTCCAGCTGTTATAGGACAGGGTGACCCATACCTTAACAAGCATGACAAACTGTAAATGATTAACTAGGTACTTAAGTACTTAATTTCAAATTCGATGACTTGAACTATCTTGATGTATCTGTGAAAATGTTCTGAACAATCTTTTTTTTTTTTAAATTAAACAACAACAACAATACAATTAAACTATTTGATCCTATAACACACATTTTATGATTGTAGAAAGGTAGGAACTTACGCATTACTAGTCTCTGACCATAAGAGATTTGGTCCTATCACTATAGCAATGTTGCTAGGCTTCATCTTGTTAATATCACTTTTCTCTGCTAATTTGGCCAAGAACTTCACTAAATATCTTAAAAGAGAGGTACAATGTAAGAATACATGGCACATAAAATTGTGAATATTAATAGTTTATAACAGACAATAGTTTTCATTAATTAGCACAACTAACTAGGCAATAGTTATATGTTTAGTTTCTTAAATTCAATGTTCTTCATCTACCATAAACTAATCAATTATTTAACTGCATAATTTTGAAACTGAAGTTTCCTTTGCAGTCATAATTAACACATTAAAAAAAAAATGAAGTAATTGAAGTCTGGTAAATAAAAATACACTTACCGAAAATTATTAAAATTAGCCACTGGTAACTTTTGAATTAATGTCCATAATGTTTGCAACCTTTGGTCAAGTGGCCTGGAGAACAAAGTGTATAAAATGTGAAGAACCAACAAAAAAACTGAAATCATATCATTTTTTTTATTTGGGTCAATCAAACTGCTATATCTAATGTCTATCCAGTAAGTAACCTGACCTGCATCATAACAATTGTGTTAGATAAGCTTTGTTTTTTTAAAATAGAATTTTAAATTTTTGTTTGTTTTGGTTTAAAAAATATTTTAAAAAATGCATTAAAAATAAACACTACAAATCTTTCATAGTCTAACTCACAAACACACAAGGCAGCTACTGACAACTAATAAGAGTATCTTACAGCGTAGCAGCTTTTAAGAACTCATCATGCATGGCAAATGTCAAGAGTGGTTCAGGTAGTTCCCTCAAATATTGCTTCAAGGCACCTGGAATAAGTAAAAATCAGATTAATTGAAGTCAGTTCAAGGAATGACAGAAACTAGTTTAATGCACATCACATCAGCATGAATTAAATTGTGGCTTTAACAAACTAATATAATTTTGGATATAAAGAAATGTACAATCACTGAACAAGAACAAATTCAGATGATGTCACATTTTAAGAGAAAATGATAAAGTGTAGAATGAAAATCAATAAAAATCAAAAATTTCAAATATGTATCCTATTCTAATTCTTGTTAATAATAGAGCCTATCTGGAAAATAAATGTGTTAGTTGAATTAAAAATAATTATTGAATAATTTGTTACATCATTTTAAAAGCTTGACTAACCTGCTACTGTGTGAGGGTCATTACTAAATTCTTCCATGTCTAATGACTGAGCATCAAAACATGCCTGGAAAGACAAGTTAGAATCTTACTTTACAATCAAAACAGAAAGTACAATGCTGTGAAATAATCAGTAGTTTTCTCCAGCTGTCCACAAGCAGAACTTAAAGTCAGGTATAGGACAATCTTCTGTCAATTTTCTCAGAAACAAAATTATAGTGTTTGAAATAACTAGTTATTGAATTATGCATGTTTAATAGGCCTCGACTATGATGACTCGGGAAAAACATACCTTTAATTTCTTAAGTTTTATGGCTGCTCCAGCTATACGAAAAAGTCCCTGCATAAAAGATAACCACAAAAATACATAAACCAAAAATTTATTTCAAATTTAAGAATGAATCTGTTAAAATAAATAAATCATGCTTAAAAAGACTAGGCTTAGCTAAGGGGAAGAGCTCTGCATGTGCAAATGTTTCTCAGTAATGTAAAAATTATTTCCCTTATTAAAAAAAAAAAAAAAAAGTAACTAATTACCAGTAATTGATTAACTAATTGTTTCTTTTTTTTATTATTGATTCATGTTTTATTAGGTACAATAAATAATTTTTTCAAGTTTCAACTTGATCTGAGAAGAGAAATAACATGTACAAACTTATTACCAGACAGATAAAGCTTTGTAAAAAAAAAATATTAAAAAAAAGTAACCCTTTTAGATCTTTTGATCTATAGGGCAGAAAATGTTAAAATTGCCTGTTTCTATGGCCCATCGTGTCATGTGGCCAGCAAAATAACCAACAGCCATTACTTTCCCTAATTATTGGACAATAATTAGGGAAAGTACCCATTAGAGTTGGTTGGGAAGGGGACTCAGATGTGTCCTAAAACTCAGTCTTCTATGAGATTCAAACCAGAGATCCCTGAGTTTAGAGGCTTAGCACTTTACCACTCAACAAGCAAGCCCCCCCCCCCCCCCCCCCCCCCCCCCCCCAAGAATATGTTATAGAGTTAGAACAGGTGTAATTTGAACAAATGCCAAAAAGGGCACACACCTCTTCCTCCAAGCCACATTCTAATAATACAGTAACACAAGCCTCTATCACAAGTGAAATATCTCGCTTCATTAGACGCAGATGTTCTTCCAGAGGCATTCCATACACAGGTTTACAGGGAGCATTATCTGAAAGGAAGAAAGATAGGTTTATTGGATGAAAATAGACAACTATACTTTTTATTTACTAAATTAGTGGAAAAGAATAGAAAAGAAAAAGTTTTTGGAAACTTTTTCAAAGCTACTGTGGTGAAATATTTGCAATAATTGTCTAATGCTACAGTAAAACAGATCATAAATCATGGGAGCCTTTCAAATATTATATCTAAACATTACCTATTCTTACTTTAACCAAGGGAATAAACTGCTCTATTGCCTGAAGGGCTTTTCTGTGATAATCTGCCTGAGCTTCCAAAAGCTGAAATAATTATAATAAGAACAATAATTTAATGTATAAAGTGCTGTTAAGAACCATAATGTAGGCTCAAGGCACTGTAATAACAGTCATAAACACAAGAGTTAAAATGAAACTAATCTAAAAAAAGTTTTGAACAGATAGGTCTTAATGTTCTTCTTGAATGTAGTGAATCATGTTTGTCTTTGATCTATGGGGAGCGAGTTCCAAACCTTTCATTTTCATCCATGCACTGAAAAAGCCTGCAAACTAACTTTTTAGGGAGAAACATGGCATGACTAGAAGCAGTAAGTCCATGGAGGACAGGGCTCTCTGAGGAACATATGGAATGATCAGCTTAGGTACATCTGTGCATTTCTTTGTTGTAAATGCACTGATGACAAAGTGTGGTCGATTCTTGCATTAACTAGAAGCTGGAGTGTACACAAGATAGCAATAGCAGAAGAGCCTCTTGTTTTCAGAAACAAACTGAAACTCGCAAAAAGTAGAATTTGAAAAGATTGGAATGTGGTCAAGCTGTAATGAAAGGGATTTTATGTCATTTCATATGTCATCTGCTCAATCTTGCCAATGAAGAAAGAATCAGGGAGTTCAAATACTGGAATAGATGACGGCAAAGATTCTTCATTCACTCCACCTTACATTTCAGCAGCAATTGTAAATAACTCTTTTGTCAAATTTGGTGAGCTTCTGCATTTTTTAAATCATACAAAGCCACATAGCAATATCAGAGCAATACTGATAAAGCAAGAGAATGACTACTACCTCATGAGCTATATTAATAAAAAATTTAAAATACTGTGTAATATTAAATAAAAACAAAACCTGTATGCACATGACACATTCATAAGTAAGAAGTAAAATGACTAATCATTTAATTTAAATATATAATGAACAAAAAATTACTAACTAGCAACATTTTTTGACTTTGGTCACTTTCTTTAGCTGCAAAATTGCACAGTTCTATGGACAAGTTATCCTAGACAGAAAGAAAACAAACAACATAGGATCAATTTTAAAATCACCAGGAATTGGTTGCTATTCTGAATATTCTTAGCTCTATTGAAAACTAAATAGCACAGTATCTTACTTTGATAGTTTCCACTTTCAATGTGGCTTCCTCATACTCTTCTTTTATGGTTTCAGCTTTGGCAGCAGCTGTAGTCATGTTGGCACCTGGGACTTGAGACTGGCGAACTGCCTGAGAAAACCTACGAGAAAGAAATGTACATCCTGACCAGTAGGTGTTGACAGTAAATCAGGAATGTTAAGAACATTGTTTTCTATATTAATACTAATGTCAACAAAGATACAATATAATTAAAGTGCACCATGCCTCAGTATTTTAATAAACAATTGTATTCTTTGATCTATATGAAAATTACTTTGAAATAAAATAGTTAATTCCAAAATTTCAAAACTGAAAGTAAATTATTGTAAAACGTGTAGTTGTGCAAGCTTACCTTGACTTGGCTGAGTCCATGTCTAAAGTTGACTTATTCAGTGCTTTCCTTAATTTAATTATGCTCGGGATATCAACCTCATTGAAAAAAAAACAACATTACATTACACAATTGTATTACTAGTATAAAAGATATTGGTTTACCAATGTAAAAGAACAAATACTATACAAAACAAAACAATACATACACACAAGAGGAAAAAAAAAAAAATTGAAGCTTACATCACATATTGTTTGTAATGGATTAATAAATTCAGTTTCTACTCTAATCTCATAGTTGACTTGTTCTGTGGCTAGATTTGACTGACATTCTCCACACAGCTTACACACTGTACTGTAAGGATAGAAAACAGAATGTCAACACTATAATTAACAGACACCAAGAGTTTCTCTCAATTTATATTATTTTCATCTTTGACAAAACAAAATACTCTAATAATATTTGACAATTAATACAGTATACAATTGTTAACAAGAAAGTGTTTATGTAGTGAATAGAAAACTACTTCAGTTTTATCTACTCTGCTCTCCTTTGTTTTAATCAACAATCAATTATTTTTTTAAGGTTTATGCATTGAGCCAAGGAATGTAGAATTACCTCAATAAAGTTTCTGTACCTAGAGTTTGGGCAGAGTCTAGTAGAGCAGCACTCAGACCTGATTCTGGAAGTTTTTTCTGAAACAAAATTTGGGTTCTATTTAGAGATTAAAACATAATCCTTCAAAACAACTTTTTACTGGATCCACTTGAGGAATTTTGACGCCATGAATTAACTGTTATTAACAATGTGTTTAGTTAAGATGGATAAGATCAATACTATTGTCTCTGTGTGTTTTTATTATATTCTTCATTAAGTTTGATTACTTATCAATACAATTTAATTGACATTCAATGTTTCTCTCTACTAGTTGTTCAACAATGACTGATTTTAATTTAGTCATGATAAGATAAAATTCTTTTTTTTTCCAAACATGCAATACCAAATAGAATATATTTATAAGATGAACTGACCAGTCGTTTATCAAAGTCTGTCCCATTTGATTGTAAAGTCGCAGCAGCTTTCTTTGTGACATTCTGAAAAGCATGCTTGACCAGTTCGACTCTTTTTTCATTCTCTTGCTGGTCTTCGGACAAAACTTCAGATTTTTCAGCTCTAAAAGAAAGATAAAGGAGAGATTGTTATGAATGTAACTACTAAAATAACAATCAAGAATCTCTCACACTGGGTGCAAGGTGAAGTCATTTGATACTTGAGGTCAGTTTTACATTTGAGACTATTTGTAAAATGTTCACTTGTTCTTCGTGTTTTAGAGCACCATGTACAATACTAATGTCAGAAATATAATACAGTTTGGTTTCTTCTAAGGCGTTGCCTCCTTTTGTCATTTTGACAGACTTTACTGACAGGTTATTTTCATGGAAAAAAAAAAAAAAGAAAAGAAACTATTATGTGAATTTTTCTTTTGCTTCAGCTTGATTATAATTGTAAAATATGAAGACACTGCCAACTTTTCAAACAAAGACAACTTTTTACACAAGCACACCAAAGAAAGACATGTTAAATTTCTCTAGGGTTATCACTCATACTTGCATGTCAAAGGAGGACAGACAAAGACAACTTTCTTTAGCATTATCAAGACACTTGCACGCCCAAAAATAGGATTACAATTTATTTGAATTTGATGAAATGTATCAGTGAGTGAAAGGCTCCAAAAGTGGAAAGATTTGTTTTTCAGATTGTACTTTGTAAGAATCATGCCTCTCAGAGGTATTGAATAGTAAATCCCTCTCTATTAGATAGTGCATGCACAACAAAGCAACAATCATTGGAGTGTTTGTGTGGTTTTAAAACCAGAAAACTGGAATTGATTGCTGGATAACATGCTTTGGCTGTAAACAACTGATAGAAAGCAGGACACTGTCTCACTTTAGCCAATGTGTCAGATAGAGGAAGTAAATTAAAAAAAAGAAGAGCAAGCTGGCGTCAGGAAACACTAGCATCATAATATCTTTCTTTTCACTTTGTTTTAGAACACAGGCTTGGATTAAAGTGTTTTTTTTTTAAGGAAACACATTTTCAAGACAAATGTAAATGTTAAAGATAAGTTGGTCACTGTTGTATGAGTATGATACTAAAATGACCTTATCACTGGGCGCCTGACCTTCTTTTCCAAACCGATGCCCATAAATGTGAACACAGAGGAAGGAAATAAAAGCGATGCTATTATGTATACGCTACTAAGGGGACATACGTAGGACACGAGCCAACAAGTCTGGTGATTCAGTCCCCTCTCATTTAATACAATTAGTCTAGTCAACGCAAAAAAATCTAATAGTATTCAGCTCGCACTTTAGCGCGACACAGCAAGCCAGCACGTGCAAGAACGGTCACACTCTGAATGGCGGGAAAAGGACAAAACCAAATGTTGTGTGTTTGTGTACCAAACAGCGAAAATATAAAACGCAAGCAAATTTGTTTATTCGGTTTGACTACAAGTTGACCCTGGGTTTGACTGAATGCAAGAAGCTGTGGTCTAATTTAGAGGTGAAACAAGGTAAACACACATGAAGAGGCAGATATAGATATCTACCAGAGATATAAGCACACACACATATATATATCAAAATGGTAAAAAGTGGGCCAATCCAATGCTTGAAATCAGCTATGAAGAGTCAAGTGGATTTCCAAGGGTCAATTGAACTGTTCAAGTGAAAGGGGGGGGGGGGGGGCTCGAAGGAACAATGAACTACACAGTGACAAGCACCGAGGGGGGGGGGGGAGAGTAATTATCTATTGTGTCCGAGTGAAGGCCAAAGTCGTAGGACGAGCAGATCTATTCAGCTACAGCTGGTGGGGGTGAGGTAAGGAGAACACTCAAATGGACGACGCACAAGGCAGTGCCCGCTTTTAATCCTTTCGCCTGCAGCTAAGACATGACTTGATATGCTTACACGAACACAGATATGGATGTGTGACTGGGCAGACTAATGACCGAACTAAAGCCTACTGCAACATGGACGTGACTAATGTACGCACAAACATCGCCGGCACTTTTTTGTTGGGTCACCTTTACACATTACATTACGAGCCCAAGTAGTCCACCTGTCATTAATACAATTACGCCAAACAAAAATCTCAACGGTTCACAGATACTTCTCAATTTTTCTCTTCACTGGGAGCGAGATTGCAATATGGGCAATTGGGAATCCGAAGAGGTGGCACCCAAGTGGGCCCACGTCGCTTAGAATTGCACTTGTAGCAGGTCCATTAATCACTCAAAGATGTTTATAATATTCTCTTATATTTAAAAACCACTGAAGAGTTGTTTTGTTTTTTTTAATTGAGTACGCTTTTCATTACTTGAACACATTGCCTACATATATAGCCTTGAGAAATACAATACGCTACATAAAACCCGCTCTTACATGCGTTCATTTTTCAATGTATCATCAAATGATCAAACTGTATACTTTTAAGGACAGTGAGGAATGAATGCCAATCATCCGTGGTCCAGGCACTGTGTTAATAACGCCAGGGCCAATTTTGACACCAAATGCACCCCCGCTCCTGACCTGCATTTTGATTTCTTCCCCAAGAGAGAAATAAATAAATGAGTCAATAAAAGTGGATGCGCCTGTAGTTTAATGAGGGTAGGGACTATCCGATACTGTGTTTCCAATAGACACCGTGTACACTTACTGAGCAGTAGGTTCTATTATATTACATCTACGGAACACTGTGCAGATAAAAAAGAACACACCCTCATCATAAATCTTTTGGTCCCCACTTATCTGTAGATCAAATAACACGGGTGCATCCTACGAGAGACTCTTTTTAGTGTTACAACACGCTCTCGGGTGTGTCCTTAAGAGTTCAGAAAAGCATTGTAATATTAAAACAAACAGACAAAAGTACAGTTGGCTAAGTGCTTACACAATAGAATATGTGTGTTGCCAAGTAAATAAATGTCCACTGCTAGGTGAATGTGCTGTAATGCTTTGGTTACAGAAAGACAATTTAACAATTGCATTACAACCAACACTTTTCAGGCCATGACATCTTGGTAACAGTTTCCTACCATTGGTTATTATTAAGTCACGTTTAAGGTGCAACACATAACACTAAGAAACCTGACACTCTTGAGTTCACAGAATTGAAACAACTCGTTTTAATGCATCGTCGTCTTTGTGCTTGGCTCATCGAAAGAAACTGGCTAACAGATTGAACATCCATTTAGAAAATAGTACTCATAAAAGACAATAGAGTTAAGGTAGTCGCGGTCACTATTCAAGACTATTGGGAGCAAGAAACGACAAGGCCACGTTTGTGTCAAATGGTGGCTAACATGTTACAGTTACAAGTCAACGCCTCACGGTCAGCAATGAGCTTTGATGGTACATTTTCGACAGTCTGCTATCTTCCTCCAATCCAGCTGGAGTTGCCCCCATGGAAGGTCTGACTCTACATTGCTTGCAGCACACGGAACTAGGTTGACAGGCGGTGGATATGAACCAGGAGCGCTGTTTACTCAAAGATTTGTACAACAGAAGCAGCGGGTCCCGAACAATGTCACTTATTGTTAAGTTCTGGAATCGTTTGGTAAAGGGTGCTGGGAAGGTCTCCTCTAGGGTTTCTATACGTGTATACGAAGGATGATCTCTCACAAACTGAGATTATTACGCCCTGACGCAAAAGAGGTTTAAATTCCGGACCACTGTAATACAATTCAAATCGTATTCCGCACGGCCAGACAGTCGTGCTTAGCCGGTTTAATCCACATTCTATCAAAATCCTAAAGGAAGGCTTAGATCTGGTGACTCAACTCACGGAGTAGCGGCTGGTTCTGGCTGTAAAACGGCGGATGAAACACGCTCTCCGAACACAAAGAGACGGGGGGGGGGGGGGGGGGGGGGGAGACTCGCACCGGAGAGTGGAAGAGAAGGGGGTGAGTTCATTCAACAAACCACATCCTCCTCCTCTAGTTGACATTAGTCTGATAGTCAAACACTATCATGGCCATTACTCAAGGGAACTCTTCAACAAATTCAAGTAGGAAAATCTTGGGATAGATCGGATGTTCTACCACCCTTCTCCCCTCTAGCACTCTTGCCAACATACTTTTTATCAATTCATTAATCAGGAAGATCAATTATACCGCATAACACTAAACATATGAAAATACAATCTCTATGACCCATTTCCCCCTAGCATTTAAGCTCTTCAGTTCGAATTCCCCCCACTCTCCAAACCAACAGGTAATTTGTTTTGTTCTAATGCACTCCTACGTTATGTTCCAGAACTAAATGAAAACTAAAAAAAACAAACATCTTATTTTATTGAAATAAAAACAAAACAAAAAACAAAAAAAAAGGGCCTGTTTTTGTCATTAGTGCGATGATTTATTCTCTGAATTAAACAGCCATGCTACTATGTGCGAGATTTTAGCTTGCAATAATGATCTGCACAATTAAATTCTGCTAGTTTCATTGTTTATTCCTAGCCTCCATGGTGAGAAGAGTATCCTTATTGTTAAAGAAAGAGCAACAAATCAAGGCAAAATTGTGTATGCTTGACATCACGATCTTGATAAGTACACCGTGAACATATTAGGAAAAACAAGACAACATATTCTGACAACAGGAGGTGACAGGGAATGAGAGTTCCAACCAGAGTGTACCCACTTCACAGTCAAGAAAAAGTGACTAGGCAATAGAATTTAAGGTTTATCAATTTCTTTTTTTTTAATACAGTATATACAAAACACACACACACAGTATCTTGTAGATAGTAAATGTTAACCTTATATAAAAGGATATGAGGGAACTGATAGCATCAAATGATTTTGGTCATGTATCTTTTAAGTTATTGCTACACACTCAGAGCTGAATGAAATTACATAGGACAAACTTGAATAATCAACACAAGTACAACATTTGATTCTATTAGGCCTATAACAGTGTATCTCGAATAGTAACACTGCTTTATATAACAATGTCTGACTGCCCTATACATATATTGACTGTCTTACCTTTGCATAGGTGCAGTCATATGCTAAAGGGCTATTACTGGTACTCAGTAATAAAAAAAAAAAACACAATAAAATTATTAGTTTCTCTGATTTAACAATAATAATAATAATAAAAACACACATTTTCTTAAGGCCAATAATTGATTAAGTGATATTTCTGAAATTTTAATAGAATGTGTCATGAGTTTATGTTCAAAATTTTATCTCGCTCGATAAAATAAACAAAATTTATCAAAATAAAAGTTTCAAATTTTTTACTATGACAAAAGTGTGAGTTAGTAGGAATGAAGAGGTAACAATAAACAGTTGTTTTTTTAAAAACTATTCCCCCTTTATACAACTGACCCACCTTTCTAAGAGTGATTATTTTGCTCATAATAACCTATCAATGATAAGATAAGAAGATGTAGATCTATATTAAAAAAGTATATATATATATATGTGTGTGTGTAATTTCTAGCATATATATATATATGTGAGTAATTTCTAGCAGTACACACTGGCTACGCCTGTGGATTTGTTCCAAGGCTTTATATTTTTTATTAACACCGGAACACTTCTTTTCTTTTTTGGAATTGTAATAAATGGGCCACATTTTAACAATGAGACCAAAATTTTTTAGCCTGTGAATTAGTGTATCTGTTACAATGAGATTTTATGGCCCACTCTCTCTCTCTTTTTGCTCTCTGGAACCCTCATTTTGTTTTTTTTTAACCTGCGGATAGTAATTTCTCCCACATAGAATTTTGACTTGATTCGGAAAGACTCATTTCATAATGCAATCCCAACACATACACGCTCTCACATTTTGGGCCCGTTAATTTCAGTAGCATCTTTATTTATCCCCCCCCCCCCCCCCCCCCCCCACCAGCCAACAACAAAAAGTTAGTCCTACGTACACATTCCATTTCCCATTTCTACAATTCTCTTGGTATTTCGTTCTCTAAAAAAAAAGAAATATTAATTTGGTTTTGTTTTATTAATCATAATCATTTATTTAACCCTTTTTGAATGAAGCAAAATGACAAAAGATCTAGATTTATCTTTTCAATGCTATTAGAATTAGTTGTGTTTTGGTACAGTGTTACAAAGTACCATTACTTGCTCTCTCTCTCTCTCTCCCTAAAAAAAGAATCTAGATCTAACTCATTAATGCTATTAGGATTGGTTTTGTTTTTATTTAGACGGCTTTTAAAAGGAAGTGAAAATGACGTATAATTTATAATAAAATATTTAAAATAATTAGACTGAAGGAAAAATGGTGTTTAAAATATACGGAATTTGTATTTTTTAAAATGCGATATATGTAGACTGCAGCCTTTTGGGGAAATACAGAAAATAAAATACAAAGGTTAGATAGAGCTTGTAGTTTTTCACAAATGGTGGCCGCCAGGTTGGGAATCTGTCAAAAACTATTCTTAGTAAGCACCTAATAGAATGAATCTGTGTGTAGTACGAAATTTGATGTGGATACATATGACAGTTTTAGAGAGTTCATGATCAATGAATGTGTCAGTCAGTGGTATTTTACTACTATATAATAGATTAGTATTAATAATATATGTATGTAAACTAAGTAGATCTTTAAAAATAAACCTAGATCTATATATAGGTATTAAGTATTTTAGACATTGTCTATACTAGAAATTTTATTAGTCTTTAGCCTATAATTTAGTATATAATAAAATAGTATATAATAGTCTATAGTGACTATAGATATATAAATTATTGTCCAGTTCTAGAGATTCTAGTTATTAGTTATAAATTAGTTTGTGTCACATCATTGTTTGATAGCAAGTGACATGAATTGGTTATAAAAGTAAGAACATAAAACTAAAATGTTATTTAACCTTGGTTAGGCCAATAATGGAATATGTATCCACCGTTTGGGACCCCTCAACTCAAGAAAACATTAAGAAGCTGGAACAAACACTAAATAGAGTAGTGAGATTCATAACAAACGAATATTCACATTTGACTAGGGTAACACCATTAGTAAAATCACTAAATTTAGAAAGCTTTCAGGACAGAAGACTCAAAAGTAAAGTAGCAATTATACATAAAACACTGAACCATAATCTTCAAATACAAAAACAAAATTTAATAAAATACTCTGAAAGACACAAAAATAAAGGCACATTCCTCGTCCCATATGCTAGGACAAATTTGTACAAATACTCCTTCTTCCCTAGTGCTATTAGAGCATGGAATGGGTTGCCTGGGCTAGCCAGAAAAACCAGTGACTTGGCAGAATTTAAGTCATTGGTTAATATGCATGACTAAATGCATGACGCATAGGACGTAATCATCTTCTTTTTTGAAGTAACGTCTGTATTATATAAGATAAGATAAGATATAAAGCATGAGATTCATTTGTTTTATGAAGAGTATGAGGTCACAATGGAAAATGAAAGGGGCCAAAGTGAATTGTGGGGTGTTAATCACATAGTAGACTCTAGAGATATGGTAGAAGACAGACGTGTCTTGTGTTTAAGATGAAAGTATTATTAGATATGTATTAGATATATTCGTTTGGATTATACTATTGTTTTATGTGAAATATTCTATGCTATTTCTTGATGGCTGAAGTTGCCAATATATTATAAATTGTTACTTGTGTTAAATAAAACCGTGTCTGCTATGTTCGAGTTTATTCTTCGATCTACATGTTGTGGTCATATTACTCAGTAACTATAGTAGACATAAAAAAAATTGTTGCAAATAAAGACAAATACACCAAGAACACTCTAATATACCAGAAGAGGTATCCATAATAATACAGGAAACACTCACTCAAATAAAGCCTGACAGTTTGCTTATTATAATATAGAATACATTGATATATATATATATATATAATAATATAAGTATAATCTAGAATCATGGATCTATCTAAATTTAGAAACCTAGATCTAAGTCTAATTATCCTAATAAATGTGTATTATTATAAAACTATAAACTAGATCTAATACACTAATATAACTAGTAACTAGAGATCTAGTACTATTACTAATAACTAATTTGTAACTAATACAATATTAAATATGTAATCTATATTTAGTATTTCAAATAGATTTAACTAGATCTAGAATAATCTAGATCTATATTATAAATTATTATAATATATATGATATATCTAGACATTGATTTATAATTTATAACCTAGTACAGGGGTGGGCAAATTACGGAACGCGGGAGTGTTTTAAGTGGCCTGCCGGAGTGTTTTAAGCGGCCTGCGAACACCTACAGAAATTAGGTGTGCCCACAAAGTATTTTTTTTTAACATCCAAATAAATTAAAATAAATAATTGCAAATATATTTATAAATTATTGAAACTTCTGATTCTTATCACTTATGATAAAGAGGTTTAAAAAAAACACGAAAATTATTCTTATTGGAAATATTTCAAAACATTCAGTCAAGCCAGAATTTAGTGAAAGCTATGAAAAACTTTGCTGAAAGTGTTGGGTCAGCTTGGAACATGATGGCAAGTGTAACAAATGATGGAGCCCGTGATTTAACAGAGAAAAATAGTGTTGTTGTTTTTTTTTAATTAAATAACTAAATCCCAACCATGAACTCGGGAATGTTTTAACACAGCTGCATTGAATATAAAACATGTTACTGACCCGTCAATTTCGGTTATCACACTTATCACAGCAAGAGGTTTTGGCCACAGGCAGTTCCGAGAAGTACTTGATGATTTGGAAACAAAACATTTTGAAGTTCGTACCACTGTAACTTCCCTGGTCTAGCATGAGCAATGTATTGAGAAGAAAATGGAATCTCAAGGAAGAAAATGTTAAGTTCATTGAAAGAGTCTGACTTTGCTACAAATATTTCTAATAATGAGTGGAAGACAGACATCATGTTTTTTTCATCAAAAGATGAAATGTATGTGCATGTTAAATCTTTTCAAAGTTATCCCATATCTCCAGGAAAGAAAGTGAACACGATTTTGTCAAGGGGAAACTATTTCTAGTGAAATAATTAAAAGTACAAGATTTATTTTGATTCCTTGATTTTGGAATTTAAAAGGAAATTTTAAGACGCCAAGAACCAGTTTTCAATACCCAAGCTCACCATTTAGTGCCGAAGCTGATTCAGCTCTAGAGGACATACCTCCAAGCAAATTATGACCTCAAAGAGAAGCTCAAGTCAGTTCTTCCGCGGGAATTTTATTAAAACCAGAAGCTGTATTTCCATACTAAAAAAAAACTTCGCTGCTATTTCTTTAGACTATTTGGGTCCACAGACATCTTTGAACAAGCATTTTTCTTTTGTATGAAAATAAACAAGTGTAACAAAAGTTCGATGCTGACTGACTGTAACTGGACAGTAGTCACAAAGATAATAACCAGTAAGCTGGTTCCATAGTTCCAAACATAATGCAAAAGTGTAAACAGTTATATATTTCACATCAAGTGCAACTGTACATTCGTGATGAAATCTGACAATAAGGGGATGAAAAGGAATATTCGTAAAATTAGATTTAAAAATTGCTGACTCGTTTTGTAATTCCTCAATTCAGAGTGTACAAAATATGTAAATTTATTATTTAATATAAATATAATATAAATGTGAAATAATAGACACAGTCAGCTAGGTAATTTTTCTAACTTGCAAGTACATATTTTATATGCATATATGCGGCCCCCCATGCCAAAATTTTTATTTAATGCGGCCCTTGATAGAAAAAGGTTGCCCACCCCTGATCTAGTATCATCTAGCAGCATTTCTAGCTACTTTCACTCTTAGTTAGATCTAACATCTAGATCTAGAATACTTATTAAATCTATGAGTATGATCTACCTTAGCCTTGTGGTTTGGTAAGGGACTTGAGTTTGAGCCTAAACTAGGCTAAACTTAAGACTAGATTAAAGTAGATTATAAGTATAACTATTAGTATTATAGTTTTATATTGACAGTAGAGTCTAGTTAGAATCTACTTGACTACTTGGTTCTAGTTTTTTCTAGTCTAGATTAATTATTATATTCTAGATCTATAGATTGTTAATCTTGATCTTAACTCAAAAAACACGCATCAGTGGACTCATTGGTCTGAAACTGAATTGAATCATCATCAACACTGACAACAATTACAATATTATAAAATTAATAAAAAAAAACATCATCACCTTCCTAAATTCTGGTCAATATTTTGTTTGACTCTTAGCAGATTTTTACGTAAATTCTCCTTTTTAAACATTTTGATGCTGATGGTGAATAATCAATGGTAGCATCTCATAATCATCGTCTTGTAAACAAATTTTGAGTATAAAGGTATTCCATTTGTTGATTAATTCTACATTTAGTTTTTAGTTTTAGACTGTCTTCCTTTACACCAGGAAGTACTCGTGTGTAAAATTAGCAGTACGAATAAAGCTCTTTAAAACGCTAGCTTGCCGAGATCTAGAAGAAACGAAAGAAATAATTGTTTGGTTCCAACATAATATGTAGTTTGTATATATATCTATAACGTCTATGATAGAGAGCAAAAAGTAACCATTTAGGGATTTTGAAACGTGTATAAATATAAGGTATATAAGATCTAGCAACCAGACTGGCGAATTTAAAAACGTTACTATAAATTTATAATATTTTCAATAGATCTAGAAATAGGCTATATATTAATAATATTTATTATCCATGAGGAAATTTATCTTAAAATATGTCACATGTGCATTTAAAAAATACTTTATGACAATTATATAATTTGACCAGACGTTCCGACTTAGGTGCGACAGTCCCGCTTTGGACCTTCTGTCACGCTTTTCCTCAATGTCCCGCTTTCATAAAAAAAAGTCAATCAATGTCAATTAAACTATTATTTTAAAATCTTTGTTAATCTTTTGACTAATAACTTCAAAGTTACCTCCTTACGGCGTTTTCCTCTTGATCCTTATTTCGTGTTCACTGCTTCGCAGGCTCCTATTATATGTTAGAGGTATGAGCAGTGACGTGTTTTTACTTTGCAGTAGGCCTATCCTGTACCTTCTCACAAATTGATGTAAGCATGCAT
Source organism: Biomphalaria pfeifferi (assembly GCA_030265305.1). NCBI lineage: Eukaryota > Metazoa > Mollusca > Gastropoda > Planorbidae > Biomphalaria > Biomphalaria pfeifferi. The sequence continues at coordinate 269,595 of JASAOG010000100.1, forward strand.
GTTGTTGTTCCGCATTTTTCTCGCTGATTCTGTTTTAAATTCCAGCATACCGTAAGCATTAAATTCGCTTGGATTTCCTTCTGTTCAAGGATGACAGGGTAAGAAATGTCGTAGACAAAATGAACGTCAAAGTTCATTTGGGACCTACATCAAAGACTGATGACTTAAATTAAGAGTTTCCGTTTATAAATATGAAGAAAAATCAACAATCACAGTGGAGTGTGTTGCTAGAAATATCGATCACAGTTTTCTGTCGCACATGTGGATTAAACCAAACATCTGAATGCAGAACGTAATTTTTCAATTGGAAGCTCAAGTCAGCTATTTGGTAGCCTTTTCTTTAAGGTATACACATTTTCTCGATAGTTCAATTCGCAGCGCTAAAGGTAGCCTACTTTTGACGATCATAACAGTTTTCAATCAATGGACTACACTCTGAAATTACTTTAAAATGTTAGACATAAAATACACACGTGCAAGAATTGTTACTAAAGGTTTGGACGTTATATAATAAACAAAGCAAAGAAGCAGGTTAGTGATGCCTAGTTAAGACAGCGTTCACGGATGCTTCGAACGCCCACACTAAAGGGAAATTATTTCCCCTGATGATACAATTTTTTGTGAGATCTCGGGCTATGGAATAGCTAGGTTGTGAGGTCTGAAGCCTTCGGTGGAAAGACTATTTAAATCAATGCCTGCTTTGAAATAATTTTTCTTTTCACTAGCGAAGTGTTCCACCATAATCAAAAGCTTATTTGATAACCCGTGTGCTGAATTGTGACTGCATTTTGTATTCAACATTGCGGCAATACTCCATGTAGAATTTCTGTTTATTGAAGTACAGAATGGCAGTGCTCTTGAAGTATCTTTTCTATTGATAAATTGGTTCACGAAAAGAAGCATGAAAACATGAAAAGGTTTGTCCTCAGAGGATGACTTACTATTTGGATGACGCGAGTTGGTTAGAAAAAGTGAAGTAGTAACAACAATCGTAAACTTTTACGAAAATTGTACCAAGTATCGTGTATTTCATAGAGAAAAGCGGCCTGTTCAAAAGATTTCAGATGGATCGCACAGAAAATGAAAACGTTTCAGAAAGTCTGTAATTATTTAAATTCTTGTGAGTGTAGTCTTACAATGTGTGTAAAGTGTTTGTTTTGTTTGTTGTACAATGCTTTACTTTTCGGATGTTCCTTCAGAGATGAAGATAATTTACTTCCTAGTCCAAACCTCCCGCAGGACAACGGGGGATGGCAGCGGGCAGGGTATGAACCCCAGATCATCGAGACAACCGAACGACAGTCCAGCGCGCATAACGCATGACCTGCTGCCACCCTTTGTGTGTGTACATTGTGCTGTACTGTAGGCCTAATAAAGTCTAAGCTGCTGAAGCTATAGTGTTAGAAAAACTCTCAAGTCTGTCCTTTTTACGTCCCATGATCGACATGTGTACCTACTTTCGTTCTTCAAATATCTGGTCACCTTATAGGCCTAACTATAGAAACAATATATACTTTCATACTAGTTTCACTAAAAATTACACAAATCTTGAATCCATATAGCTGATTAGAGAAATAGTCATAGCCTATTATTAATTAATTAATTGTTTGCGAGTCTACATTATTCCTTCTTTTATTAATCAAAAATGTTAGAATGACATATAGGCCTAGATAGGAAAATTTTAAGTAGGCCTACGAATCGCCTTATAACTTGCTATGCTTATAGTTTTTTTTTCAAATGATTTATCACAGTTTCTACATAGCTCAGACTAAATAGATTTAAAAGTTTTAAAATCAATCTGAAGCACATATAATATAATTTCTATGTCAACGGTAGTAGGCCTACTGATTAAATATTCAATTTCTTTCTTTTTTTTTTTCAAGACGGTATAAAGAATAAATAAATAAATTAAATAAAAATGTACAAAGTTCAAAACTTTTCGATTGTGTTTTAAATAGATAAATAAAACAATTTATTTTGTAAAATTTATAATATAGAATCTTAAATAGTTTTATTTATAATATCCCATTTTTATTACTGGCTTTAAAAAGAAAAGTTTTATGACAAAAAAAAAAAGCAAAATTTTGTTAATAAAATATCTATCGAGCGCTCTAGGCTATGTGTCATTGTACTTCGAAAGGTCATTCATAAAATGCTGGTGACTGTTAAGATATAAGATGTCATATTATATATTTTTTACTTATAGTATTTCTAGACTTACAATGCTAATACATTTTTATATCTTGAAGAAATATAATATAGTGCAGAAAAAATGTGTAGAGTTATCTTTTGAAAAGAAAATTTAATTCAAATAACCTCGATTGGATATATTCTTTATCGGCCCTGTATAGATATCATTCACTATTAGTAATTAATTATTTTATTTGGTCTCTAGAATAAGGGAAAGAAATTGTACTTGACTGATGTGGAGATGTAAGTTGAATTAGTCCACATGAGGAATCTTGAGAGCTGAGATAACTTTTTTATGCATTAAAAAACGATCATGTAAACATACAAATATTATGCCTACACCCCTTTCATCCTCCTTTCACAGCTAGTATAGATAAGTGATGGTATCATAGCGCATTTAGAAAGCTAAAAGCAAAACAAAATCAATTGGTACAAATATTTATATCGCACAGATGTAGGTTATATATAATTATATGGCTGATACAAACTAATAGATAGGCCTATAATTTCACTCAATGTAAGCTTTGTTGTTTGTTTGTTTTTTTAAAAGTATTTCTATGTTCTTTTTTTTTTTTTTTAGATCCCCTCATCAACTATACACAAATGGGTATAAAAAAACAAATATGTACAAATCACTAAACTATCAAGGATTGAAACTTGTAAAATTTTAAGTGGCGCATCGGAACGACACCTTTGTCACGGAGGTCAAAATCTGAATCAGAAGTTAAAAACCAAAAGGCTGGACACCCCTGACCAATATGTATGTTAATATATTTTCTATTAATTCATTTAAAGTTGGCAACAGTCCTGTTATATGTGTACCTCTTCCGCTTTCATTTTATTAGTAATAGTCGAATATCTAGATACAGCATGGCAAGCAAACAAACAGTAGTTGATAGTATTCTCACTACATCTCCATCTATTCCTAGCACAACAGTCGAAAATGCTGCGTTAATAGACATTGACGAAGGATTGTTAATGTCTTCTAATGTGGTCCATGATCTTAAAGAATTCAGGTAACACAAAGTCGACTAGTCAGTGCTTAGTCACTAACTAATAAGCTGAGTCTTAGACTCTAGTCAATTCTAGATCTAGTGACACTCTAGTCTGGAGTCTAGTTAGTAGTAGTAGACTCAGTCTGAGTCTCTAAGTCCAGATGATCAAGATCTAGAATATAACTACAATCTACATCTAGATTAATCTAGATCTAAATCTAGATTTAGATTATTTCTAGGTCTATAGACTTATTATCTTATAGATAGTATTATTAGTAGTTTATTTATTTCGGACATTACATGAATTCGGACATTCGCTGTTTTTGTGGTCATTAAATAATTATTTTAATATTTATCATAAAACTAGTGCGCTGTATAATGTGCTTGTCCATTTTCCAATAATTCTGGCCCAATTTCCTTTCCTTTAGCTGTCTTTTTATGTAAGAAAAACGAAAATTCAAATTTGTTAGTTATGTTGTTGTTTTTTCCTATGTTAGCCAGATGACTTTACCTCTTCTTAGGGTTAAGACTATATTTTTTGATCGGCTACGTCTATACTAATGAGCCCGACAATATTTATTCTGTTTTTGGAGCTAATTTATTTGATTTATAAGCCAAGTTGTTTGATTCCATACAAAAAAAAAATTAATAGGGTGTCCGAATTGAATTCTGATTTCTTACCAAAATTTATTTCGGACAGCCAGTTTTGGACATCAATAAAAATGATCTTATATTATATTTGTTCGTTTGTTGTTGTTTTTTTTATAGAGAATAAATGGGCAAATGTTTGGAGTGACCTTGGTACATTGAATGAAGTTAAATGCTTAGATCTAGACCTACTAGATAGACCTAGATTAATATAGAGAGAATATAGAGGATTCAGTTAGGCAAGAATGGCTATCCTAACATGTACTATACTACAAAAGATTATCTGACATCTGTATTAGAAATTTATTAAATTAATAAACAAAAAAACAAAAACATTCAACACAAATCTAATCATGCAAACAATTCAAACATAAAATAAGTCCAAAAGTCGGCATAGATGTTAGTATCCCAGTGACCTAATTTTGGTAGAATAAGTGTGTTCATATTTTTACTATTTGTGTTCATATTTATGCACAATTTGCAAACATCTTAATGATTTAATGTGTTGGGTTATGCCTGGGGATCTTAAAATTTAGTTAATGTTAGTAAAGAATAAAAATCTGAGTTTATTGAGACCTAAATATAGAGACTGTCCGAAATAAATAATGGTGTCCGGAATCAAATAATGTGGGTGAAATTAGTCCGAATTAAATGAAAACACACTGCCTCTTTGACCTTAAATATAATAACAAATATATGTTAGGGGTACAAATATAAGTAGTCATCCTTATTTTCCATAAAGTAAAGAAGATTTTGATACTTCATTTTCTTTTCTGTCGAACCATTGTAAAATAATGCGCTGTCAAAGTCAAACTTTCAAATTTGGGCCTATAGGTGTCCGAATAGCATAAATTACTCTATATCTAGTTACTAGAATAAAATATATATAATATTCTAGTTAAGTAAGACTCAAGTGTGTTATTTAATGTAGTAGTGATACTAGTGACATAGTCACTCACTAGTGACTATTAGTGTTAATGACTTAAGTAACTAGTTCTAATTTTCTAGTATACTATTTAATTCTATTACACTATTTAACTATTACTATACTCAATCAAAACACTGAGGCAATTCCTTACTAATTACACTCATGGCGAGTCATGGCATGGGCATGACTGTTTTCCTCTTTTGGTACTATGTCATTGAAATAATAAGCCCTTTTGCTGAGCCAGTGCTGGAGCTAGTTTTTAGGTGTAGTATTATAATAGAGACATAGAATTGTACAGTAATGCGAAACAAGTTTAGTACAAACAGATGTGTTTATATTGTTATAAAATTAGGTGCCCTGTATTAGTATTAGATTCTTTTACTGTTTACTATTTTATATTTAGACAAAACACAGAAACTGTATTAAAAAGAATAAGCAGAGATGCAACACAAGTTCTGTTTAATTCCCTGTGGCAGGTCAGTAATTAAATAAATATTAATAATAACTAAATAATTAGACATATTTCTTTTTTACTTAAACTTAATGAACTACGATACGGAAAATTATTACACTTTGTATAGAATGTGCAGAAACACATATCTGTACAAACTTTCTGCAGACAGTCAAACCCTGTTGGTGTTCATTAAGTTCTAGCATATATTGTATTGCAACATGTCATTTTTAATAAATTAAAGTTTATTTGATTGTGTACTGTAAATGGAAAGCTGTCAGTCACTATTAACATTTATTTTAATTATTATTTGTCCAGTAACCTATTTCATCAACTTCAGAAATGTAATACATTGTATAAGCTTACCTTTTTTAGTAAAGTAAAGTTCCCCTTTCATACCTTGCGATCTATAGGGCAGATGATGTAAAGGTCATCAGTTTCTGTGGCCCACAGTTAACAATGGTGTCTTGTGACCAGCACAATGACCAACTGCCTTTACTTTTCCCCAACCATATCATGTAAACATTAGAGCTGGGTGGACTCAGAGGTGCCCAAAGATCCCGAAATAAAAATCCCCCAGTTTAGAAGCCAAGCGCTTTACCTCTGTCACTGAACCACCTTTACCTTTTTTTTTATCCATCCATCCATCCCAGTGGCGCTACAGCCCATGGAAGGCTCTGGCCATCCTTCCTTACAGATCTTTCCTGGGCCTTTTGTCTCCATGCCCTAACCCCAAGCTGTTGCAGATCTGCTTCTACATCATCAATCCGTTGCATTCAGGGTCTGCCTTTTGGTTTTTGCCTGTATATGATTTTCGCTCCTCTGTTTCAAGGGGACCTTTTTTTTTTAAGCTTATTAAAATTTATCTTTTGATTTATTTATCTATTCAATCAAAATTTATTTATTTTTCAGCTACCAGTAGAACAAGTTGAAGGCAACTATCTCATTACAGTAACTGCTTGTTTCTTACAAAAATATAATATAATAATCTTTTATTTATAATTTAATTAAATTTTGTTTTTGGTTGATTAGATTATTATATTTTGCTATGCTTGGTTCTTGTGATAAAAAAATTGTGTTTTCTCTTCCTAGCTTCCTGAAATAAAGATGTGGCTACCAAGAGAAAAACCAGTAGGTTGATGTCGTCACATGCATTTTTAACAAATAAAAAATGAGAGAGAAGGATATTTGTTTATTTTTTTAAAGACAAAGTTACTTTTGATATGTCCTTGAGTTGGTGTTTGGGACAACTCATACATTTTAATTGAGTTCAAGTTAGCGGCTATATAAAAAACCTATATAGGCCCTTTGACAGATACTTAGCTGTTTATTGTGACATTCAACAAAAATAAATCTTATTTAAAGATAAAAAAAACAACCTGCCAGGTAATGATTACAATACCCATACAGAAAACAAAACATTTACAATCATATACCTTCTTACTACTGGCTAGATAAGGTATCTGGTAGGAATGTAAAGTGAGCACAGGCAAACTTAATTATTTCTGCCCTTTATAAATAGTGCAATTGAAGTTGTTAAAGATTAAATGCATTTGTAAATTGTAAGCTTATCAGATTCTTTTGTACGTAAAATTGTTTAAACCAAAGAACTGGACAAAATAAGGACTGAAAAATTACTACCATAAAATTTCAAGAGTTTAATAAACTGTGTAGCTAATATTGTCTAGAATTTAAGTACCTGGCTAATGCTGTAGATTTGTTTAGAATTCAAAATAAATGTTTATTGGTATTAAGATGACAATTTCACCCATTTCAGGTGCCTAAGAAAAAACCCTTAACAAAATGGCAGGAATATGCTAAAGGAAAAGGAATATTAAATAAAAAGAAAAGTCGCAAGGTTTATGATGAAGCATCTGGGGTAATTCTTTTTCATTGGTAATATTGTAGATTACATATCAGTTAAAACTTTAATATACACCTAGGCTACTTAATTTAATGCACACTTTTATCAATAGTGTTATTATGATTTATAACCTAGGAGTATAAACCCAGATGGGGTTATAAAAGAGCTAATGATGATACAAAACAGTGGCTCATCGAAGTTCCAGCTAATGCAGGTCTGTTTAAAAATTGCTTCTGGTTATATAAAGCAATAGGTTAAAATATATAATTTGTTTCTTTTTTAAATCAGATTTTAAAAAAATCTAAAAGTTGAGCTCTCTCAAATTGAAAATATTAATTTGATTTAAGGTTGTTTTTTTGTTTTTTTTTGGTGTTGTATTTAATATATTTTCACAAAATTTCTATTTTCTACTGATGCCTCTAAGACATTGCAGGAATGCTCTTTTAGTTGTGCTTACCCATGCCTTAGATTTGGAACTCAATCCCCCATTGAGCTCAGACAGACACTGTGCTTCATTATGTTCAAGATGAATGTTAAGATTTGTCTGTTCGAATCTTAGACTTGTTTAGATTAGTTTGCTCCCCCCCCCCCCCGCTGTTTTATGTATGTTTATCATTCTTTAAAGTGTCCAGAACACACAATATGTCTTTTCATCATCTCTATACATGCAATTATTATTATCATTGCTAAGCATAAGGTGTCAGTGTTGAGTCCTTGAGGAAATCAGGAACCAGTTTACCTAGTTCCAAAGGATACACACCTAACATGTATTACAGTATTAGTGAAACATAAAAGTACTTGGTCCTTGTTGCCCACCTCTAAATTGACACTATTAACAGCAGTAACATATCTCCAGTATTGATTTAGAGTTAAAGCTCACCCCCAAAAAAAAGTTAATTTCATTTGTTGTATTGATATTGTTTCACAGATCCTTTTGAAGATCAATTTGCTAAAAGGCAAACAGCAAAGAAGGAAAGAGTTGCTAAAAATGAGCTGCATAGATTGAGAAACATTGCTAGAGCTCAAAAAGTCAAAGGTATTATCTCTAATTGATTTGTTCTTTCAAAAAAAGGATTTAACTAAAAAGTAATCTATGCCACCAAAATTATTGAAATTGAAAATATTTTTTCTTGCAAACAAATCTCAACACATTTACAAAATCACACTTTTATTATATATGAACGTTCTTGTTTTAAATTGTCTGCTTACACACAGTGCAAATAATGTTATTTACCAATCACCCCCACTTCTTTAGCTTAGTTTTGTGTTCTGAGAAAGGAGGGTAGCTGGAAGAGAAAAATGTTTCAGGGGGATACTGACGCAATCATATATTACTATATATGTTAGTAATATGTTGCTAGATGTACTGGCTTTTATTGTAATCTACTAAGAAGGAAGAATGATGCTAAATAGGGAGAGGTGATCTATTTATTATCTTTTAATATATATTTTTTTTTGGTTAGGCTCACCCCAGCCACTCCCAAAAGTGATATCTCCCAATGGGATATATGGGAAAGAATAGATCAATGTATTTATAGCATGCAATGTAAAATTTGATGATTCTATGTTTGGTGGTCTACTATCAGGTACTTTACCTTAGCCATTCAGACCAGGAATCAAGTAGTAGTTAAAAAATCTGCTATTCACAGCTACTGCTTATTTGATATTAATTTTGGCCTAGGCTTAGGAAAGAAAATAGATTTGTTTCACTATATGAAACAAAACAAACTAAAAACACATAAAAAAAAATTTAAACTTATTTATTTCATTCAGCAACTTGCTTAAACCATTGCCTAATTTTCAAATACATATTCCAGGGGAAACATCACTCCATGACAGTCCTCTTCTTATCTGAGACTCTTTTATAATGTCCTTTTCTTTGTTTTTTCATTAACCTTTAAAAATCCTTATTTGAAAAATGTATACACAGCATTTTGCTTAACATGCTGCTGGTTGTCTGGCATTCAAAGTTTAAACCTAACTTTATTTTTTTAGTTCCTGGTGTATGTTTAACTCCTACTGAGAATCCAAGCAAGGATCACTTATCTAAAGCCTTAGCTTAACAATTACGATAGAGCCAACACAGATTCACTACTTTCTCTCTTAAAAACTTGGTCCCTGGTGCTGTTATTCATTTATGTTTAAAATATGTATGTATCATTTGTTTCAGCACCTAGGTGCAACTCTATGTTTACATTTACAGCATTATTGCTCGTACCCACTGAAGCTTCTATATGTAATGTGTTTATGTTGCCTACTTGTCTTTGTGAGAGATATACAATTAGATGGAGCCATCGTTTGTCTAATACATGCCTAACGGCTGTCTGTGTCGGCTCTATCGAAATTGTTGGTGAACGGATGCTGCGAGGGTGGGGGAGGGGCTAGCTGGGGCTTGTGACCTTTGACCACTGGGGTGGTAATTTGCATACGGGCGAAATGACTCTGGATCAGAAGAATGTTTTTTTGGACATTCCGATGGTCTAGAGGTTAGTTTCGCTTGGTGCGTTATCGCTAGGCGGTGGTGTCGAATCCGGAGTCACAGGTTCGAGCCTCGGTCGGCACATGCCCTTATTTTCGTAGCATTTTAATTCACTACTTTCTCTCTTAAAAACTTGGTCCCTGGTGCTGTTATTCATTTATGTTTAATATATGTATGTATCATTTGTTTCAGCACCTAGCTTCAACTCTATGTTGACATTAAAAGCCTTAGCAGTGGCACATAAATCTACAGCATCCATTGGGAAATTTACAGAAAAGCTTCCAAAAGAAAAACCTTCAAAATTTACAGGCAAAAAAAGAAAGGTAAAGAAAATATTCAAGAAATAATTGCCATTAAAAATAATTATTAGCAACTGTAATTTGAAATGTATATAATTTTTAATTATTTTGAAAGATCTTATTGTCTTATTATCTTTGTGCAGTTTGAACCATCTATTGGCAACTTGATGAAGGAGAAAGAAAAGCATTTACAGATGCTTGAAATTAATGCCAAAAAGATTCCAACAATTGATGTCACCAAAGCTACAAACAGAGCATTGAGAGAAGAAGAAAGGTAATCTATTAATAACTGGGGAATATAATATCTCTGTAGGTTTCAAGTTTGTTATAAGTAGGCATAAACTTCCATTAACTAGATGGCGCCTTGTCTCCTTGAAGGGGCCATACATAATTAAGGATAAACTTCCATTAACTATAAAATACTCTTTAAATGACATAAATAGAACTTGCTAAGTCAATTACCAAAGGGCCTCTGTGGCTTACAATTTAAGCACAATCTTTAATTGACCTGTGAAAATAGCTTAAGTATATGAAGTCTTTAAGTGTCAGTAAGAATGGCAATGGATAGGGTCTGTGAGAACAGTCTATAGGGCAGATGATGTAAAGGTCATCTGTTTCCCAAATAAATGTCAGTTACCTGTTAAAGCTGGGTGGACTCAGAGGCGCCCAAATATCCCGAAATTAAAAATCCAAGTCTTCACCAAGATTCAAACCTGGGATCCCCAGTTCTGAAGCTAACCCCTTTACTGCTCAGCCACTGCGCCACCTGTGTAAACAGTAGCAGTTAGCATTCTTGTGTTATGTGAACAGTAGCAGTTAGCATTCTTGTGTTCTGTATAAACTTTGTCAAGTCAACTCAAATATTTATTTTCATTTGTGTTGCTCTAAACCTTCACGTGTTGATCCACTTTATTTCAGATCTAAAACTCAAGAAAGACGTCAGAGTAAAAAGACCCCCAAGAAGCTTAGAGGAAAAAAAGCAGCTTTGGGTGGTGAAAAGGTCAGAAAAGGTGGAGGTAACAAGAAAACAAGAGGAAAGAGGAGGCTTTAAGAGCAATTTGTTAATTCTTGACAAAAACCTGTATATAATGTATAAAATAAAACTACAAAAAAAATAACCCTTTGTGACATTCATTATCTTTTGTTCTCTGTAATATAGTTAGCTGTATGATAAATTAACTTGCATTTTAGAAAATTCTTTGCTCTGTTTTCATTCCAATTTTAATCCCATGTGACCTCTGCAATGTCCTGTTCTTAAATAGTAATAGTTTTTTGCCTGCATGAATAATTCTGATGGTTCAGTGACAATTCAGGGTCTTAAGCACATAATCAGCTTTTCTAATACACCCAAGACAAGGCAAGCAACTGCTAAGATTAAGGACCGAGTTACTAAGCACACTTTAATTTAAACTCTAGGACTGCTAAATTTTACTGAAACCGTATTTTTTTCAATAGCTCTATCATAAATATTTGATTTCAAAATATTTTTTTTAGTAATGTCCACAAAAGAATAACTCTATAGCCCAAATGAGCATGCTAAAAGCATAAAAGTTGTGCTATACAAAAACAATTAAAAAAACAACAAACAAGCAAAATAAAAAAAAAAATCCTAAGAACTTTGCACTTACAACTATATCTCTCAATAATGTATAAATTATTTCCCTTATTCAATATCAAACAAAATAATTACCAACAATTAATTAGTTAATTTTTAAATTGATTCATGTTTTGTTAAGTGCAATAAATAATTAATTACCAGTAATTAATCACCTAATAGGTTAATTTTCTTTATTGATTCATGTCTTGCCAATGCCAAATAATAATTGTGCAAAGTTTCATCTTGATCCGAGAATGGGTGTGGGAGAAATGTGAGTTGATATAAGCTTTTTTAAAAAAAAAAACACCAAACATTTTGTTCAAAATGAACACAATAATCAAGAACACTTCAAAATAGTTTTATTATATTTTGTATACATATTTCAACTATACAAACATATTTGCATAATCAAAGATGTAATAGTTATCAGTAATCTCTGATTAATGTAAGAATATTTTGTTCTGTAAAATTCTGCCTTGATTCTATTAATTCACCCGCACACAAACTGACTGCTGTTGCTGACCTGACATTGTTTAGATTTGTGACAAGTAGCCCATGCTTGCAAAATATGTATACATAAATACCACACAATAACTAATGCTGATTTTGAGATTTCTAGTAGATTTTACATGTAACAAATTTACATTTGAATTATTACAGCCTAAGAAAAACTAAGTTGAAACTATTAGACACAATTGTTAAAATTCTAAGGTTTAAAAAGTCATGTTCTAATAATAGAGTAAAACAAAAAAGTTTACAACTTTATTACTTGTTTACAATACAGTAAGTATTTTGCTCACTTATATCAAACCAAAAAAAGTCAACTCTACAACTGACCCAACCTACCCATGCCTTGTGTGTGGCCAGCTTTTTAAAGTGAAGATAGGATTCCAGAGCCATCTCGGAGTTCCTAGGTAATGTGGTTCTACTCATCTTCGACCATGAACTATTTATATCTGTTGTATTTTGCTCAATCAATATTTCTGTAGGATCACAGAAGCATAAAAAAAACTCCAACTAGTTTTCAAATTTCTCATACAAGCATTTAAACAAAAAATTGACCATGAAATAAGAAAAACAGTAAACATCAGTGTATAAACGGTTGAAATAAAAATACATAATGGCTTGATCATTTATAATAATATATTTTTAAACACCAGTGCTACAAATCAAATGTAATTAGTTCAAGGGATATACCTTGATAAGATGCAGAGCACCTTTTAATGGGCCTCAGATTGAGCATTTCATGCAAAACTAAAATGGCTGAAATATATTATATTGAAACAAATATATTTCATCCTGTCACTCAGTGCATATACTGTTATAAAGATTTAATAAGTATTTTTATTTGTTAATCCTATAACCCAATGCTGGGAATAGTTGGGGCTCATATGTTGACTATTTGATAACTTCAGGCTTAACTTCTCCAAGCTTCTTATTTTCTTTTAAATAGAGATATTGTAAAATACATAATGAATAGTTATATTTTATGGCAGTTTCAATATGCTGAGTTCTGTTCTATTGATATCTTATAAAGACTACTAAAGTACCCCGGTACAGATATTCCATTTAACATGAAATGATGCCAACAAGGTTATGATGATGGAAAGCTCAATCTCTGAAGTCCAGGTATCTACACTAAAAAAAACAACAACCTGGAAATAATTCAAAAAAGCTAACACAAGGAAAGTAAAGGAACTACAGCTAGATGGTTGGACAGATGATCAGCAGGTCACTATGTCACTAGAAGAATGACCTACATCACTAGAAGAATGACCTACGTCACTAGAAGTTAGAGTTTGCCTGCACAAAAGGGAGCTAGATCAACATCAAAGCAAAAACATTTTTAAAAAAAAATATATATATAGAAACAAAAGGAACTTTATCTTACTGGGTGCATTAAATATTATGACAAGTGTCTTGACTTCAAGTAAACTATAGCAGCTCAGTGTTAGTATATCCATCTATCTACAAAGAGAGTTTCAACAGTTGAGGAGGATTACATACTCTATGAGAATGCCTGAATCTTCTGTACAGATAACCTCAATAGGAGAAGCATGGAGTGGCAATGGAAATATTCTATTCACCATAATTGTTCCCTGTGTGTTTAAGCATTGGCATAATGACGAGTGAGAAAACAAGAGACAGTTTTGTGTTTTCATTCCAACAAATAGATTAGACCTATGACACAGTCTATTGTGTGAATGCAAAGTAATATTTTCAGCTCAAATATCAGTAGCTAAGAACGACAATCATGTATCCCTCCAAACAAAATATATGTTAAAAGTTAGATTGCTTGGAGTTCTCTTTGTCACCTGTCTGAAAATGGTCAACTTGAACATTGCATGTTTTTTTACATGTAGACAAAAAGATGGACAAAATCCCCCTTGTGGAAACATCCATAAGTGAAAATAAGTGAAACATAACCTGCAGTGGGTTTCTGAAGTGAGATCAGGAAGAAAGGCTTGCTAACCTTGTCCTTTCATCCAGCCTGACAGGACAATGCTCATGGAGCCCTGATCCTTCAAAATGAATGCTGACCACTAGCACAAGAGCAGCTTTTGGGATTCATTTAAGATCAGACAATGTCAATGGGAAAACATGTTGAGCACTGCAAAGAACTCAACAAAATGGAGTTCATGGCTATGCTACCCAGCTGCAACATGGCCAGGGTGGAAACTGTCATTGGAGAAGATGACTAGGCCAATAGGGTAGCAAATCAAGACTCCCACTGGGGTGCCTAAGAACACTGTTTCATTGTGCTGGTTGGAGATTGAAAATGACACCTGTATGGTTAGTGTGGTATATTGAAGGAAAATTGGTGGGGGTCCACGGTATACTTGGCCTTCTTTCCAGCCCTAGTACCCCAGTCATTGAAAATAGAGATGTAATACATAGACATCTGCTTGGACCTCTCCCAAAATAGAACAATTGTTCAGTCTGGCTGGCAGAAGGGAGCAAGCCTGGAATTTCAAAAGCCTTGGCTAGCTCTCTCAACAATTATAAGATTGAATATGCACAGAACTTATGGTTGAATAGCACTTAAAACCTCCACAAATCATTGAAATGCTAACTCAACAGAAGAAGATGGAATTTCTGGAGTAGTTATCCAAACTGGAAAATATGCATAAGTGAACCACATCCTGAGCTATTTTTTCTGTTGAGGAAGAAACAATCTCCCCAACATTTTAAAGATGAAAATGTAATACAATTTACAAAATACTTGGAATGTGCCAATAATAAATGCATTTCACTGCAGAGCATAGGCTGATGCACTAATACTTCTATAGAAGACTACAGATACCTATCAAAGCAAGTACCGGTATATTGAGTTCAACCGAGGGTTCATATCAAGCAAATCTACAAAATTCTCAACAAAAAGACATTTAATTTAAACTTAAACAATGAGATGTCATAAGAAATTGGAGAAGCCTCTAGATCTGTTGCTTAACTTTCAAAGTATGTTGCCATAATGACTAGGACAACCTCATTGATAATCTACAATCCTGTGTACTAATTACCCTGGCCTGTGACCCTAAAAATAGACAAACAGCTTTCACCAGTGTTGTTTACAATGCACAAGTATCACCTGGAAGGATCATGTCTCAAAGCAAGATGTTTAAGAGTGAACCAATACTCTAATTATGCGCTCATTACTAATGCAATGAAAAGTAGGTTAAGTTGGTCATATAAAACAGTGAGCATTCACACCAAATGCGTTAATTCCAAAATATATACACAGATACCAATGAATATAATTAAAAAAGGTTGCCCTAAAATTGAGAAACGAGAGACTATGTCTACTAGTATAAACATTGCAGCAGAGGTGGCTTTAAATGGTAAATAGAAGTATAAATTTTTACTCAAGACGAACTTAATGTCTATGTCACAAGAGAGTCACTCTTTAGTAACCTGAGATGAACTCCAATTGGTGGCAAGGCTGGAAGGATCAGTCCTCCCGTAGAGCCTTACTCTTTAGTAGCAACAGATTCCACTCTGAGGCAGAAATAATTGACATATGAGCAAGTTTTCTTTAAGCATCTTGAGACAGGAAAACTGTCTCATCTCAAACCTTATGAACAGCAAGAAACATAAGTCTGTAATAACTATGGTGTAATGACTCAGTAAAATACTGCCCAACAAACATGCAACCTGAAGATGTAATTAAATAATAAACTTAAAAACTGGATAAAAAAAACAAAAAACTCAGTATATAAGCAGTGATGTTAAACAAGTTTCTTTGGTGTGTTTAATAACAATGTTATTGA
Organism: Biomphalaria pfeifferi; assembly: GCA_030265305.1. Lineage (NCBI taxonomy): Eukaryota > Metazoa > Mollusca > Gastropoda > Planorbidae > Biomphalaria > Biomphalaria pfeifferi. Next base: position 285,314 of record JASAOG010000100.1, read on the forward strand.
AATGAAAAATCTATCACTAAAAACACAGTAAATCCTGAGAAAAATTCTTTAAACATTTGAAAGTTCATATTGTTACAATACATCTTTCCCAATACATAAACATAGCACATTTTTAAGATTAGTGAAGAAAGAAAATAACAAAACAATACTTGTAGCCTAAATGTACGTGGAAGATACTTAAAAAAACTAAGACGTGATTATTTTTATGTCCAGGACAAAGAATATTTCTTATAAGTATTATATTTTAGAAAACATTATCTTCTTACCATATAAATTACAAATGTTCCTTCAAAAGAGAAGATAGCTACATCTCATTCAGATTAATGTGTTAATGTAAGTCAAACTTGTTAATTAGAGACTTAAACAATGTCATTGCTTTTTCCTGGCTGATTCAGGCAACCCATAAGTGCCAAACTAACTGAGTAAATCATGAACTACTTAATAACTATGAACAACATGTTAGACAAATCTAAATCTGTCAATTATTTACATGTGCAGGTAAACCACTGGTATCAAAATCTTATATAATAAGAAGCTAACCTGAATATTTGTTTTCTGGAAAACAGACAACTCCAGAACATACGATAATGCAACAGTTAAGTTTTAATCATTATCTCATATAACAAGAAGCTAACAGGATTATTTGTTTGTAACACAAATATATATATATATATAACAAAAGATAATGTTTGTAACAAGGTCTAACAACATAATATATCCAATCAGCAGTCCAAAAAAAGTATCTGGTAAGCAATCTTTCTTTTTATACTGATATAAACATATTTGCACCCAAGTAATATTTTATTCATCAAAATACTGTAATAGTTGTTTTTGTTTGTACACAAAAAATGTAAACAAAATATTACATGAAATGGTTGACTTATGCAAATGTTACTTCAAAAAGGATAATTACGTCCTTCAAGAGGTAACACTACTTTGATGAACATCTAAGTAAATCTTCTGTAATATGTTGGAATAGGAATATAACAGATTAAACATGTAGATTTTTTTTTCAAAAAAATATTTAAAAAATGTGAATATTGATTTTTATAGAAAATAAAAAAAAGAAAATAAATTAACTTTCCCTCCCTCCTCCCTATAAATGATTGGGCGTGGTAATAAGTAGAAAAAAAAAATGGATTAAGGTAAAAAAAATAAAGAGGCAAATAAGTTATTACTTTTTTTATTCAACGTATAATTCTAAATTTAAAGTATAGCCTTTATTTCCAATATAAGTAGTTACTTTGTATGTATTAACCAATAGCATTTCCCTATTCTGTCAGTTTTTTTTTTTTTAAATTCTCATAATATGCATTCTTTCTATAGTACAGCTACATTTAAACAAATTGTTACCAAGTAACGTGAGGATGATTAAACAAAAAATATTATAATTTTAAAAGGGGATTATGTTTTTGTAGCAATTTTTTTTTTCAAAATATACAACAGCGTCTATAATGTTATTTTTAAAGAACTGTGTAATATTTTACAAAATTGTCTAATGAAATTCAGAAAATGTTTCAGTACAAGTGTATAGAATGCTGGAGGAAACAAATTCATAGGAAACAAAAAATATACATACAAAATAAATAAATAAAAAAATATACATAAAAAAAAAATAAACAAAGGAGACTCCTTAAAATATCTTTTTGGATACATGTTTGATCCATACAAGTTTCATTTAGAAATTTTAGGAGTTGACTGTATTCGTCCCCTTTTGAATAACTAATACAAATCTTTAAGAATAATGAAACAAAAAAATTTGTGGAAAATTTAAAAACTTGTAGCTGATATTCTTATAAAATGGAAGCCCTAAAATCCTCGAACAGTTTGAGCTTCAATAACACCAATTATTTCAATTACCTATCTAAAAATTAAGCATTAAACAAGGCCAACAAACAAAGAAAGACGAAAAAGTCAACAGGATACAATCGCAAAGACTAGCTCTTAACTTCGGCATTTGTCCTGGCAATGTAGATCTTCCTTGCCTCATCCCACAGCACTAGACTGATAGTAGTATGGGGCCCAAGTCTCAGGTAGGATGGAACCCAACCTTTGTAGAAGCCCCAGATGCCTTCAAGCTTGAATATCTTAAGGAAGCAGTCCAACACACCTGAGTAAATGGTCCCTTTGCCAGTCACAGAGACTGGCTGATTGTACAGTCTGGTAGAAATGACATCAAATGGTGTCATGAAGACGGTCACAAAGATACCGCTCACCATGCTGGCAGAAAATGTGGTCATGAAGCTGTTAGGTTTAAAAACCTAAAAAGAAAACAAGGTTGATTTTTCAATGGATCATATACACTGTAAAAATATTAGTAAACACTGAGATGTTACTTGTACTAATTCAAGTTGTATAAACACTGGTCTTATGTATAACAGAACCATGCAAAATACAAACTTTTGTGTTTTACCTTGTAAATAAAAGTTCATAAAAATGCATATTTAATTTTAAAATTTATAAAAAATACAACATTGGAGAACTATAAGAAGGTTTGTACTTATTTCAAGCATGATAAAAATAATAGTAAAATAAAAAAAATTTTAAGGGCACAACTAAAGAAAATATCAAAATAGAAAAGGCTGTGTGAAACATAAAACACCTTTTGTGTTATTAAAAAAAAATAAATTTTAGGGTACTATAAATAGATTCACACTTAATTTGAGCATGATAAAGATGATATTATGTATTTAATTGAGCATTTACTTTTTGAAAAAAAATAATTGTGAAACACAAACTGCATTTCTGAAATATGCCTTGCTTTTAAAAGTTGTTCCCTATATTTACAGTATGCATACTTATTTTAAAAACAATTTGGTACATTTTTTAAAGACCAAAAGTTGCTATTGTGCCAAATTAGGTGTGCAAAGAAGATGATGGTGACATTTGATTTTCAATAGCATTTGAATTCTAAATAAGACTGATATACTTTGATTAGCAGAAAGATTATTACCAATTAAAATGAAATGAAGCTCACATTTATGCTCGAAGGTTCCACGACAATTCATTCACTGACATTTTGTTCACCCAACATATCGTTCACTGACAATTTGTTCACAACATATCATTTACACGCAAAATTGTTCACCGACAATTCTAACATGGACAAATCATTCACATATTGTTAATATTATATATTCTCGTCACGTGTTTAATTCGTTTACATTAAAACTTGTAGCTACTATTTCCACAAAAACAACTTAATCCAATTTTAGTTAATTCTTTATTCATTGTTTACTTTATAGTGAAAATGTCCAATAGGCAAGTTAAGTTTGGTGAGAAAAAATGTAAACAAATAAATAAATTAATTAAAAAAAATAAATATATATTTTTAAAGTACTCAAAGATAACAACAACAAATAACCTTTCACCAAATGATGAAAGTAAAAATGCCTAGAGTTTAAAGAGGGCCCATTTAAATGTTCCATCTAGCTTGTTGTAAGATCGCATTTTTTAAGTATAATTTTTGTCACATACTGTCCTCATTAACAAAGAATTAACAAATACAAAAAATAAAAAAATAAAAATTCTGATAAGGCCAGACCTATTGCATTCAATTTTTTTTTTGTTGAAATAATAGCAACAAAAGTCTTAATGTAAACAAATTAAACACGTGACTAGAATTTATAATATTAACAATATGTTAAATCCAGTGAACGATTTGTCTGTGAAGGGCATGTTGTGAGCAAGTTGTCCGTGAACAAGTCGTCTGTGAGCGATATGTCGGCGAACAAATAGTCGCGTGAACAAAAAGTCATGAACGATTTGCCGTTGAATGAAATGTCAGTGAACGATTTGTCGTGTCCCCATGCTCAAGTTATTGTCACCACATGGTGATATGAGTAGAAGATATGAAAAAGCAGATTGTGTGATCTGCCTAACAACATGCTTTTTTTGTGTGTTAAAATAAAAGCTTTAATGATTTTATAGTATTTAATATAGTACAGTAAAATTTATAATTAAATAAATATAATATTTAAATTGTCTTTAAATTATCATCATTATGTATTTACTTGTGTGCTGTCTATCATAGTTTTTGCCTCAGAAAAAGTAGAAAGTTGGGCAGCTGAGCCAACAGTAACTCTCATCACAGCTGCGGTAACACCTCGCCACAGACCAACAGCGCCATGATCTTTATAGATAGTCTAAAATAGAGATAAATAGTTATGGCACAACAAAAAGCTTTTTTGAACCATATTATTGTTTATAAGAAGAAAAATATAAATGTATACATGGCAAATATAATTAAATATATATTTAAAAAAAATAAATAAATTTCGTAAGCCAAGCTTTTTCTTCTTCTTCTAGCCAGCTTTATTGCTGCTGAGCTGTGAGCTCTTTCGCAGACTGTGCCAAGGAAAAAAAGTGTGCTCTTTTCTTAAGTGGATTAGGGAGGGGCATTCAAAGAGGATATGGTTTACGGTTTCAAAGGGGTGAGCGTAGTGTCTGCAAAGGGGGAGTTGTGTGGAGTTTATTTTGTTCAGATGGTAATTTAATAGTGGTGTGTGTCCTGTTCTTAGTTGGAAAATTGTAGATTGTTCTTTGCGGGGGAGGAAGTTAATACTGTCCAGTTTGTTAGGCGTAGTCATTTCTTTGTACATGGCTCTGCCTGTGTTTCCTGATGCCCATTGGTTGAGCCACTTCTCTTTGTGATTGTTGACCTTAGGGTGAGGTAGTTAACAGGTCTATCTGGTTGTTCCATAGATGAACCTGCCTTTGATAGCTTATTTGCCTTTTCATTTCCCGTGATGCCAATGTGTTCAGGGATCCACTGTAGTGTGATATTGATATTTAATTTTGATATCATCTGATGGATTATTACAATGAGTGTTGTCAACTCTCTTGGGCTGTTTGAGGTGCTGCTGTTAAGTGCTTGCAGAGCAGATTGGGAGTCTGTAAAGACAACAATATCTGACGGTGGTTGCACTCCTTCATATAAGTTGTTTTCCACAGTCTGTAGTGCTATGGTAATTGCCTCAATTTCGGCTTGGAAGTTTGAGCAGTAATCACCACAAGGTGCGCTTATCTCAAAGTGTTTATTTTTAGGGAAGACCAGGAAGGCACGAAGACCAGCATTGATGGTGGCTTTGAAAGCCGATCCGTCTGTATAAATATGGATAGCTGTTTTTTTGATAGCTTTCAATTGTTTCAAGCGTGCCTAATTTTAGCTCCAGTGGATTTGATTCTTTTGTTAATGTTATTTAGTAAATGTGTTTTGATGGTTGGTTGTTTGTAGTTTAGTCCGGGTGTAATGTTTGACAATCTGGTAATTTTTTCTCTGTTATTGGGTGGGTGGTGTTTTAGGGTTAGTTCGTAAATAAGTTGGATCAGAGTCCATTGCTTTTTTTGGTTGTTTTTCCTATTTCTCTGTGTTAGCAATTTATTTAGATGACCATCCTCCAACCTTCTGTATCTCTCAATAGCTTCTAATGCTGCTCTGTTGCGACTTAACTTAAGAGGTTCAATATTGGAGTCTATTTCACAGGCTGCTGTGGGAGTAGTTCTCATACCTCCACTAATTAGCCGCAAGGCTAGGTTTTGGATTGTGTCTAATGATGATTGATAGGTTTTGTTGGCAGCTACTTGTATGGAGAGACGAGTTATCCATTAAAGCCAAGCTTTTAAAATCTTCACTTTCAAATGCAAAAAATTCCAACAGAGAATGTTCTTTTTTTTTGCTTACCTTGATAGCATGTGACATAGATTCATGAGGGTGCTGATGACCAACAGCAATTTCTTTGTTAGCCTTTGCCTGAAGATGGGTCTTCACCTACAAAGAAAGACACAGTTGTGATGATGGATAATTAAGCATTACTAATAAATAAATTAACCCATTTATGCTAAACATCCATGGGAGTTATTTATAGTATACTGATCAATGCCACTGCAGGGTTGTGATTTTTTAAATTTAGAATTAATCCTATATAGAACCAAATGCATATATCTGAGGCTGAGAATGTTTTTCTTTGGCTTAAATGTTTTAAATGCTGATACATTATGATAAACATAGTGTTTATTTACATTACTTATGACAATAAAACTTTTAAAAATAAATGAAATATAAAATAAAAGAAATTAATTTTTCACTTTTATTTATGATCATAAAATAAATTGAATTTATTTTTTGCTTTCTTTTTAATTTTACTCTTCTGACAAAGAATATTTCTTCTTCTTCTTCTTCTAGCCAGCTTTATTGCTGCTGAGCTGTGAGCTCTTTTGCAGACTGTGCCAAAGAAAAAAAGTGTGCTGTTTTCTTCAGTTGTTCAGCACAGCCGTAACAGGGTGTTGGTTATGTTGGGCTGTAGTGGAAGTAGGGTCTGCCTAAGGTGGATTTGGGAGGGGCATTCAAGAATATTTAAGATTTAACAGTTACTAATCTGGCCATCTAGTACATGTATCTACCAGAGTAGGTTTTTATTTATGATTTCTAGCTGATTCAAATGACATATGTCCAACAATGTTGACAGCAACTTTCTGGAATAGTTTATGAGTTCTACAGTTTGAAGTGGTGCTTGTATTTGTCTCCCCTTTCAACCTTTTATCTAGAAAACATGACATGTACTGAAATATTTCTTCAAATCTTTTGTTATGCTTGGCCAGTAGAAGTGTTTCAAAATTATTTTCTTTGTTCTGGAGACTGCTATAGTCCTGAATAAGGTTTGCTGTGTCCTGACTCAATAATTATTTATCTGAACACTTGTGGTACAACTTCATTTCTGTATTACTTTATTTCACCTGATTTTGCACTCTCAAGCATGTCACTATACACTCCAGTGACAGCCTGCTATTTCTGTGGTAGTTTACAAACTATAGAGTGTGACATATACTAATATTAATAACATTAATATTTATAATAATTACTTGAGCTATACAGCAAAGCTAAAGACACTTCAATACACATGATAGTCACAGTTTAAAACTATTCCTAAGACCTGATATCTATTTATGAATACAAACCATGTAAAATGGGCTACCAACAACAGCTCCCACACAACCAGCTAGAGCACCTGCTATCACACTTCTAGGAAAACTATGGTTGCCATTTTCATCTTTAGTCAAACCTAAATTATCTTGTATCTGTAGATGACAATGGGTTCATGATATATCAAAATATACCAATAAAAATATATAATGCATCAGTAACTAGTGTGTAAAAAAAAAATACAGACTGCGAGGAACTAGACTAAATACCAATCAATTGGAAGTACCTAAATTAAGTAATTTTAATCAGGTATTCATTTGAAAAAAAAAACAAAAGCTGGAAGCTGACGCTGAAATCAACAAATGAACTAGCAATCTAAATTCTTTGAGTTTCCACTTAATGCTAGTATTTTTATTTGGTCTCAATACCTTGATGAAGTTTTAGCATTATTATATCTTCATATTTTTTTCTCTCATGATTTTTTTTTGTTTTTTGTTCTACATTTTTAACAATGCTTAGTAATGCATAGCATTACCCATACCACAAAAGGTCTTATTTGTATGAAGTTGCAGAATCCCACAGAAGATGTTATGTCTGGTAGGCTTTATTACTCCGTCTCATGCTTATTGATTGTTGTTAAAAAAAACAAAAACAATTATTACCGGTTAAAACTGGTAAGTGTTTGAAGTTACATCATTTTCCAGATCATTACGAAAAAGCTAAATGATTTAAGGAGGTAATTGATTTTTTTTTTAAAACTTATTCTGGCTGGTTCATTTAATCTGTAGGTTTTCAAAAATAAGCATAGTAGTATAAATAAGAGAGTGCTGTGTTCATGAGTTCAGTTCATTTCAGTCAGTTTTGACTAGTTTGGTTCAATAGTTCAGTTTTTAATTCACTGTGTTGATTTATTATTATTGATATTGTGCAATTATACATGTAATAAACTGTCTACATATTTATTTTGTTGTATTATTGAATTTATTCTATATTTAACTATTGATCAATAAATTTTATTACAATAGATCCCCAAATTATGCTGGAGTATTTGCGTCACTAGATTTTTATCTAGAATTAGTAATCTGTGATCACCACATGATACAACCATCACATTCTTATAATAATTGTCTGCTAAACTAGTTTTAACTTTACTCGGTTTGTCGTCCAATAAAATATAATATATTTTTTCTTATTTTCAATACGTGGCTAGTTTGTATATAAATGTGGAAAGAGTATGAAGCTTTTCTTATGTAATTGTAAATATTCATGTCTTTTAATTTTCCTTGTATGTACTGTTCTACATATTGACAGTAATTTTAATTGCTTGTTTGTTTGTAAAATGTTGTACATGTTTCTGGTGTTGCTACAGAGTTGAAGATAATCTACTTCCTAGTCCAAACCTCCTGGGGGTTGACAGTAGACAGGTTATCAACCCTGGATCATCAAGACTACCAAATGACTGCCCAGTACATATACTGCACAACCACCTAGACCCAACAGCACAACTTTCAGTCTTTAGTTTCAAGTTTCAGACTTTCATTCAGATATTAAGATTATTATGTTTCAGCCAAAACCTACTGCAGGATAGCAGAGAATAACACATCAGGCAGGGTTTGAACTTGGGACCATCATGATGACAGTGTAAAGTGTAAACCTCATGGCCAAGCAGCCATCCATTTTTGCAAATAGTTATGGTTGGTAACATTACACAGTATCATTGTTCACTTACTTGATATGTTCCTAGTCTGGTCCCATTCATAAAAAACTGATACCATATAGCTGGAACAAGGCCACTCTGTAATGCTAGTATTCCATCATTTCTTGCAATGGTCACAAATGCATGAAATGCATTACGATAATGAATCTAAAAGTGATAAGAGAGTTTGTATTTTATGTTCAAAGAAATAAAACATGTTATAAAATGTATTTCTAAAGATAAAAACTGATATATTTTAAAATTTTAGAAATATATTATCTAGTTATTTTATAATACTATGATAAATACTTTACCGAATACTGCCCATGAGCTTGAAGTTCTCCTTGAAGCTGCATGCGAGTTTTAACAACCTCTAAAGGGTTGGTAAAGAAACCTGCGCCACATGTTGCAAGACCTCCTAACATAAACTCTGCTACCCCATTTGAGGACATGCTTAAGAACCTTTTGGAAACATAGAATTTAAGATTATGTAAATGGAAAGGTGTATTTTGCCTACTAGAGCCTCCACTAGAAAAGAAAAGATCATTTTTGCAATGCTAAAAAAAGAAAACAGGAAAAGAAAAAAAAAAGATAATAAAAAAAAATAAAACATTAAAATCCAACCTATGTCAAAGTAGCCAATAGCCTTCCAAGTCAATTTAAATGCAAAGGATTAATATTCAAGACTTTCTCTTCATGATGTTTTTTTTTTTAAAGTTTCACTAAGTTTGTGAATACTACAGTAACTACTGTCCACTCTGTTGATAGTCTGAACTAAAACCTATTTATTCTTGAAGAAAAATCAAGTTTTGTTAGTTGATGCTTTTTTTTCAAGAAATGTCAATGTCAATATGAGAATTGTCCTACGATATCTATTTAGAGCCCAAATCAATTTCACTTGAAGTAGGTCAATGAACTTCATTAGTCCAGCAATAAAGCTTGAGTATTTGAATTCTTAGTTAGTAACCATACAAACGTAAAGAAATATGAATATTATTATATATATTAAGCTGATATATTTATATATATAATTAACTTATCACTTTTTTACAGCTGTAACTTTTTATAAGAGCATATACTTTAACAACAGCTACAAGATCAAGCCAGTGTTACTAGATTCTAGATCTATATCTATTTGCAGGATTAAAATACAAGTTTCTAAACAAAGTCCAGAATAAGTTTAAATTAGCCTGAACTCTGAACCAAGTAAAATATGGTCAAAGTCTAATTCACTCAATGTCCACAATGACTACTGTTACAAAGTCACAAAATGAATAGTGTTACCATTATTAATTAGCCTAGATATTGTTTATATACTATAGGCTATTGAGTATAGGTATTCACTGTATAGCTAGTACAGACTCTAAGACTGAGAAGACAGAGATGAAGATCACAGACTCAGAGACATAATGAGGCCTAAACTGAGTATGCTGTACATTAGAACTAGATCTACAGTCTACAGTACATTTGTGTAAAAGATAAATGAATAAACAAATGAATAAACGTGTAAATTCTAAAAAGATCATTAACTACACAGAGTCAGAGATTTAATTATTTTATCTACTGTACATCTAGAGTGGAGTCTAGATCTAGAAGACTATTCAATATATTAAATAATATTAGCATATTTATACTTATACTAGTCTACATAAGTATAAAGACGATATAGATTTCTATATTCTAGATCCAGAGTATATAACTATAAGACTAAAGTCTAAGTCAGTAGAGAAATCTCACATAAAATTAAATAAAAAAGTGGTTACTGAAACGTCTTTACTCTTAGAATTAAGTAGATATAGGCCAAAGAATTTTATTCAGATTCTTAGATCTAAATGATACAATATAATTAGAATTTAAAGCAGATGGGTCTGGTGTAAAACAAATACAAACGTTTAACTTAGGTGACCTACTTTAATTGTATCGAAAGACAGATCTATACATTATGCTCATCATTTTAAGTCAGCATGTCAATATAAACAAAATCAGCTGATTTCATCCAAACATATAAACGTGAACGTGACAGAATGTGCACTTTCATTTATCGAGGGGACATCATTCTAACAAAGAATATCGAAATTACAACATAAACTACATGAAGTTTAATTTTAGCCCTATTTTCGTGTAAAAGTCTCGGTAGCTCTTCATTTTGTCTTTTAATTGTGTTTGTCTACTAGTAGTTCAAAAATGAGATCTAATATTCTAACCACTAAACACATAATGGTTATTTTCGATTTACACAGGATTCATATCAACCGGAAGAAGTTGTTTTTTTTAAAGACAATTCCTCCTTTTTTAAGCTGATGACTCCTCAATTGAATGTCCTTTTCCAATTCCCCACACTACCTTTATTTTGGCATTGGGTCCTCTTTAAAAAAAAAAAAAAAGAAAAATCATTTGCTTTTATTAATTTTAATCGTTTATTTGACCCATTTTGATTGTAAAGAAAAAAAATACAGAGTATATACACTCACACGGGAAAAATCCCCATCACTAAAGGAAGCGGAAATGAAATTACAATATGTCGTAACCTATGGTCGTAACAAATAAAAAATAAATAAAAAAAAGAAATATTATGATCTTTGGTCGACATTAGTTTTAGTTTGCGCATTCCACATTTCACTATACAAAAATACCTATTGCGGGTTAGCTTACCATGTTTCACAATTTCCACGCAATGTCGAATCATCCCCGAGTAAAAAGCGGAAATCTCTCAAAAGTGCATGTTGGAATGTACGCACAATGCAGGACAATGACGTGATCGACTTCCAGCGGACGACGGCTTTGTCTGCACGAGATACGGAAAAATATGCAGGTCGCAGCTGGGTTTGTGCAGTCATGTGAAACTTTGCCCTCATCCTTAATCTTCGGAACCGAAGACATTGCCATTATGCTTTAAAAATGTGTGTGCCATCTCTATTTAAGCTTTATATACACTATGCGGTCTTTTTGGGAAAATACCGAAAATAAAATACTCAGGCTTTATAGAAAGCTTGCGTTTTTTTTTCGTGAATTGCTGAGTTCAGACTGAGAATCTGTCAAAACCGTATCTTAGCTAGCAACTCTGAGGTCAAAGGAACCTGTGCACGAAATCCATGCGATTCTGTGCATCAGTTCATGCGATTTCTTGTATACAACATACATACATTAGTGAGTCATAGGTATTTTGCGTTTATATGAAACTACATTTGGCTTAATAATTGTATTGAAATGTTTCTATGTAGTTCATTCTATTTGTCTTTGAAAAAGGCGAATACGCTTGCATTAAGCCTTTCTCGTCTATATTATTTATATATAATATTCAAAGGTCTATGAAAAAAAAATAGTTTAGGAAGCAATTAGGAACCTGATTAAATGAACTGAACTTCGTTTGCAAATATTTGTAGTGCAGAAAGTCGCCAGGTTTATGTTAAGCTGGAGGTTTAAACTACTTGACAAATATAGACAAAGAATGGCCTAAAATATTCAGGGAAACTAATTAGTGGCTAACAAAAACTGAGGCAAACGAATCAATTTGGCTGAGTGCTTGCCCTTTATGTATTATTTTATTTCCAGCATGTTTGAAGGATATCTTCTTCAATTAATTGAGGTAGTTAGTAGCAGTGGCGTAGCTAGGGTATATGATGCACCCGTGCGGTAGCTCCTCATGATGCCCCCCCCCCCCCCCAGCTTTTTTTCCTAAAAAAAAAAAGAAATAAAACAGCGAAATGACTTTTTTCCGACTTAATGTGTATTTATTGTTGAAGTATTAATAATTTGCCAAAAAAAAAAAATCAATATAACAACAAGATACTACACAAATCTTAGCTGCTTTCTTGCTAATAAAATTGAAATCTATTTTTTCCCAACAATTGCCAAATTAATGAGTCGCAATTTTTTTCAGCGTTGATTGCCATTATGTAATAACCAGCTTGAATCTGAACAAAATCTGCTCGCACAGAACCTCACTTACCAGAACTGTCAGAAATATGGAAATAAAGACAATATTTACAACTGAATCATCTAGCCAACATTTTAAAAATTAAATCTTAATATCTCAAACAGATCCTTGTTGCAGAAATTGAACGTTTCTGAACAAACCGCGACAATGTTTTTTTATGAGCACTATCGAGATTGATTTCGATCTTAGGGTTCAATAGTTGGGGTGGCGACAAAAATTCATATTTACCACATCACGATATTGCTCATATCAGGATATTATTTTTTGAGCTATCCCGTCCAAGGAAGAATACATTTCTCTCCTTAGCTATTTCTTGTGTGTTAATACAGAATATTTACCTTTTTCGTCTGGCATCTTGTGGCTAACACATCTTTAAGGTTCTGCGCTAATCACCAGATATGAGTACATGCATTCTGTTAAGGTAACACTGGCTTCAGCGTTTTCCCGACTAGTAGTTAATGTATTTAATCTTTTCCTTTAAAGTGCGCAGTCTCGAATTGACAATCTCTTGTTTTTGAAGATAAACTTTCGCGTCCTTTATTCAGTTAATACAGGGGCCTAAAACCCAAGGTAGGTTACAAAATGAAGATTACAAAGCAACTAACAATCCGCCTGCTTCAGGCGCACTCCGAGAAGTTGTCATCTGTTCTAGTCAATGTCTCTAGAGTTTCTATAATTTTTAAAATGCATCCATAACTATCTTAACGACTTCTTCTCTGGCTCTCCAGTGCGTTTTAACCAAGGTCTAGTTTCAGTTATTTTGTTGTGACGTCCTAGCGAAGTGCTGAAGTCGATATGGTTATCAAAACGATCCAGTGTACCGAGAAATGTTACTAAATAAATTTCAACTTCAGCCCGAATTCCATCAGATAATGAATTCAGATGAAGTCAATGAAAGTGTACAGAATTTGTACTCTGTCATCATCCATGACAACGTAACCTCAACATTTGGAAAAATGGATCCAGTTTTGGGATGTCAGGTGATCTGTTTAAAAAATCGAAAAATATTTGCCTCATTACCACCCAGTATTACAATAGGTTCGCTTTGTGTTTGTGGAGATTAATATGTACGTGTCTGGTCTGGAGCTAAGCTTAGTTTGGAGTTCATGTTCTCTAGCGAGTGGATTGAATTAGGATTGTAATTTCAGAAACCCCTAGAAATTACATAAACTTTGTCTTTGTCATTCCTCTTTAACTTGTTAGCAATGCTCATTAATTGCTAGGTTCTGCTATTTTAAAGTCTAAGGCATTTATTTATGAGCTCTAGATCTAGGTAAAAACCAGCGTACTGAACAATAAAGTAACAAAATGTGCCCCATAAGAAAGTGGGCGTGTAAAAGTGCGTTGCCTTCAGAGATTTAAACAATCTAGTAAACTTGATTCAACCTGGTTAACAGCTTGCGTTTAATTTAAGAAAGAACATAGAAGATTAATTAATTAATGAAGTAAATTAATTTCTAGTTAAAATTTCAAATTCAGTCGTTTGTCTTTGTTCATGTGTGTACAATGCGTTGATTTTATTGAGAAAATTTATCATAAGTTTGATGCCCCAAAGTACAGGGAAAAAATTGCTAACTGTACGTACTCCCAGGACCCAGGGTACCCGTTTTAATATTTCTATCATAATATTTTTAAGTGGGATTTTTATTTAAAGTACAATGTAATTAGAACATAATTAGATACTACTCATATCGGATTTTTTTCGACAGTAGGCCTACGCCTGGCATGTCAAGGCCGGATAAAACTTCTAAAATTAGTGATCAAAAAACGTATAGGCCACAAGAAAAAAATATCTGGCAAAAAGTATTGTTATAACCCTGCCATGCACACAGCCATCCAAGATAGTGCAGAAGGTGCGCACGGCCAGAAACTAGACAGAAAAGGATGTTGACATTAGGGAAGAAGAAGAACGATTTCCGCCCAAGTCTAGAGCCGATATGAAAATGCTGTGCTCAAGGCAGATGTCCTATGTGTTTGTCATATCCTCATGTAAATAAACACATATGCCTCGTTGAGTTGCCTCCCTTAAGTCATTACAGTATGAAGATTCTGTATTAACACACAAGAAAGATCTAAAAATTTCTTCATTGGACAGGATAGTTCAAGAAATAATCATCTAATTTTTAGCAACAACATGATGTGGCAGATAATAAAAAAATTTGTTGCCTTCCAATTATTGAAATCATCTGAAGAAAACAAAAACAATCTTGATGGTGCTCCTAGCGACACTGATAAAACAAATTTCTTCTGGAGAGAAAGAGACTTCAACGGCTTGTCGCAGTTTCATCATAAGCCCCCAAACGAAACAAGAATGCGTTGAGGTTTTGAGTTTTATAGAAACATATTGGCTAGATGAGATTCTGTCTTGAATATCACCATCTTGATTCGCATATTTAAGATACGATAAAATAATTTTATTGGTCCAAACAAATAGAAACTCAGTTTGACTACAATGGTCGACCTCAGCATATTTACTTTAACAATAACTTTTTTAAATTACTAGAATGAATATATTGCGTTTAGATTAAAAACAACACGCTTCATTATCGGAACGTCCCACTCAGTTATAATTGAACATTGAATTAGGTTCTTCTTACTGTGGTAAGAAAAAATCTTTTTAGAAAGCAGAGAAAGAAAGAATTTATGAAGATCAGAAAACGCTTGGTGGAGCTAACGCGCTTCCCCACACTACTTTGCTGGATGGAGAGGGAATCTCTGTATCTCTAATACTATCTCCAGAAAGAACATTTTGGATTTCGGTTACTTTACAATTATCTACAAATCTACACTATTTCTGAAAAGAAAAAGACTTCACTTTTGACTGGGCCCTAATTTTACATCGCTAACTTCAATAACTGCCTTCTGATCTGACTATATGAAATCGCTAACTTCGCTAACTGCCTTCTTACTATGTGACATCGTTAGCTTCACTAAATGCCTTCTTACTATGTGACATCGTTAGCTTTACTAAATGCCTTCTTACTTTGCGACATCGTTAACTTCACTAACTGCCTTCTTACTATGTGACATCGCTGATTTCACTAACGGCCTTCTTACAATGTGACATCGTTAGCTTCACTAAATGCCTTCTTACTATGTGAAATCATTAGCTTCACTAAATGCCTTCTTATTATGTGACATCGTTAGCTTCACTTAATGCCTTCTTACTGTGAGCAGGTCAGGGTGGCGCTACTGAGTGAGGCCCTTTTTGTTATCTGCTGCTCAACATTTGTTCATTTAAAACAGTAGGCAGGTGGTAGCTCTACTGGGTGGGCCCAATCTGTGCACCTCGGTCTGCGACCAAGGGGCTATAGTAGCCTAAGCAACCAGACAGCACAATTGAACTAAACTAAATGAAACTAGCTAACTAAAAATAAAATAACCAACTACAATTATAAAACAAACTTATATACACTTTATTTACAACCAACTTACAAAGCAATAAAAATATAGGTAAATAATGAAAATAAACTTGGGAATAAACAAAAATTATATATACGCACAACTAAATAATTAATCAACCCTACTTAACTGAACTTAACAACTCCACTAACCAAATTCCTCTGCCGCCTCTGGATCTATGTTGCTAAATCTACAACTACAAGCACTAACAAACTAACTATTACTAACTAAACCAACCATCAAATAACCTACATTACCCCAACACTAAACAGTAAGCTACTAGCAGCAGTAAAGCAGAACTACAGCAGACAGGCAGTAAGGCAGCCGAAATAATGGCCGTTGTATAGCAGCAATAAAACAACAGCTATAACTGCGGCAGACAGGAATTATAGCCTGCAATTACAAATATAAACAAACATAAAAAATATATAAAATAATCATTCTAATATTAATGGAAATACTTTTAGAAACTAAAGGTAATAAAACATTGTATAGAAAAGCAACAAGGGATGGCTCCTGGGGGGTGGGGGGTGATGCTATCCAGATTAAAGGACCTTCCAGTCCCATCATAGACAATGGCTGTGTAATTAAGCAGGTGATGCACGGCACTAATCCGTTTACATCAAAACAATCTAACAACAATCAATCCTAATTAAAATATATCAAGTAAAAATAAAACAATTTCTCAACTTACAGGCAGTCCACACAGAGCACGTCCACACAGGAACAACACTAAAAATAACTTTCTAACTCACTGCTTGGTCACACAGAGCCTTCCTACTATGTGACATCGTTAGCTTCACTAAATGCCTTCCTACTATGTGACATCGTTAGCATCACTTAATGCCTTCTTACTTTGCGACATCGCTAACTTCACTAACTGCCTTCTTACTATGTGACATCGTTAGCTTCACTAAATGCCTTCTTACTTTGAGACATCGCTAACCTTACTAACTGCCTTCTTACTATGTGACATCGTTAGCTTCACCAAATGCCTTCTTACTATGTGACATCGTTAGCTTCACCTAATGCCTTCTTACTTTGAGACATCGCTAACTTCACTAACTGCCTTCTTACTATGTGACATCGCTGACTTCACTAACGCCTTCTTACTATGTGACATCGTTAGCTTCACTAAATGCCTTCTTACTATGTGAAATCGCTAACTTCACTAACTGCCTTCTTACTATGTGACATCGTTAGCTTCACTAACTGCCTTCTTACAATGTGACATCGTTAGCTTCACTTAATGCCTTCTTACTTTGCGACATCGCTAACTTCACTAACTGCCTTCTTACTATGTAACATCGTTAGCTTTACTAAATGCCTTCTTACTTTGAGACATCGCTAACTTCACTAAATGCCTTCTTACTATGTGAAATCGCTAACTTTACTAAATGCCTTCCTACTTTGTGACATCGCTAACTTCACTAACTGCCTTCTTACTATGTGACATCGTTAGCTTCACTAACGGCCTTCTTACTATGTGACATAAATAAACTAGTGTTCACAATTCATATTTTCATCTCTGTATTTTATAAAGTTTACCCAAATTTAACAAGGCACAATAAGTTCAACATTTTACTTGTGACAGTTGAAAAGGCTTGTACTTTCAACTGAGAGTGCCAACAGCTTACGAACATACGGACTTCAAAAAGACGCTGTAGGGTGAATAGTTCAGGTGTTTAATCTCGTTGAGTTGCCTCCCTTCAATTATTATAATAGTTCCAGACCAGACACGTACATGTCTCCATAAATACAAAACAAACCTATTGTAATATTTGGTGGTAATTAGCCAAATATTTTTTCGATTTTTTAAACAGTTCACCTGACATCACAAAACTGGATCAATTTTTCCAAATGTTGAGGTTATGTTGTCATAAATAATGAGGTACTAATTCTGCAGTCTTTCATTGACATCATCTTAATTAATTACAGTTACATTTTTCAGTACACTGGACCGTTTATACACCTTTTTATCGACTTCAGCACACCGCTAGGACGTCCTCAACAAATAACTGAAACTAGCCTTAAGCGCTGGGTTAAAACGTGCTGGAGCGCCAGAGGAGAAGTCGTTAAGATAGTTTTAGAATCATTTTTAAAAAATTGTAGAAATTTTAGAGACATTGATTAGAATAGATGAAACCTTTTGTACTAGGGCTGAAGCAGGCGGATTGTTAGTTGCTATGTAGTCTTCATTTTGTAACCTACCTTGGGTTTTAGGCCCCTGATTTAACTGAATTAAGGATGTGTAAGTTATTTTCAAAAGCAAGAGATTGTCAATTCAAGACTGCGAAATTAAACGAAGAAGATTAAAAACATTCTTAACTACTAGTCGGGAGGACATCGCTGAAGCCAGTTACCTTGACAGAAGGCAACTCGACGAGATATAGATGTTTATTTACATGGCGACATGACAAATACATACGTCACCTGCCTTGAGCACAGCATCTTCATTTCGGTTCTTTAGACTTGGGCGGAAATCGTTCTCTCTCTCAAGTCAACATCCTTTTCTGTCTAGTTTCTGGCCGTGCGCACTTTCTGCACTATCTTGGATGGCGGATGCATGGCAGGGTTATAACAATATATAGAGTAGAGTCACTATTGTGGAACAGTTTGAAGCTACTTTTAGTTTTCATTTTTTTTTGCTACGTAATTGTTAGACCTATGGACAAACTAAAAGTATCTAGGCATTGCCCATCCATTTTCCGATAAAAATAGACGCATTGTTTAGTTTTTCAATAGATATTTACATTTTACATTCAAATCGACTGAGATATGGTCAGTCACAATTACGGAACAAAATTTTTTAAGAAGTCACAATTGCGGAACACGGTAAAAATGTCGGAGCAAAGTCTATATAAAGCATATATTTATTAGTCTTATATAATACTTGAACTCCTTATCCTTTACATTAATCTTATTTTATTAAAGCTTAAGACAACACATTGTCACCTTTTTAATTCTCTACCTATTTAATTTAATTGACGTCACACTGCCCTGATTTTCCTTACAAGGTTTTATTTTCCACTATTCTTTAATTCTTTTTTGTTATATTAATATTATATAGGCCTATATGATATTATTTGATATTATGATTTGTCCTCATTTTGCTGGACGTCTGGTAATCATAAATTATATGTAATATTATTCTCTAAATGTTTTTAAATTTATGTATACTAATGCAAACTCATATTTAAATTCCGAAAATATAAATCATTATGTAAATATTAAGTTAAATGCGCAGGTCAAATAAATGACATCTATAGTGTTTCACAATTGTGACTATCTCTAAAAAGGTAAAATCTGGGTAAACACCTCCCAATTTTTTTTTTCAAATTAAATTCCTGGTACATGGCTACGAAATGAAGTTTTTCCACATCCATTTATAAACCGACAAATAGGTATATCCTGCAGGTGATGTGTCATTATCATTTTTAAAAAGCCCTGGCCTATGCGGTTCTCCTGGTACGTGAAAAATAATGGACGATTCAACACCTGGAGTCAAAATTAATTTTCTGCTGTGAAAGGAAAACCCTTATATTGGAAATGTAGAGAAATGTACCATGCGCAGTACCGTTACAGTAGTTTAGCAGAAAATTTCAAAATAAAGTAGATTTTAACTAATTTGACGAGCTGTTCCGCAAACATGCCTGCTCCGCAATAGTGACTCTACTATATATATATATATATATGCTGTTTGTGCGTTTATGCATAGGGTTATGGTTTACTGGGCGTTAGGGTTAAGGTTGGGAAAAAAATCGCCCCCCCCTTCCATAGTTCTGGATCCACTAGTGGTTAGGGGTGGAGAAAAGATTACCACAGACAATGAAGTATGTCCGGAAGTGCGTTGTGGTAGTTTTGCCGGGCATCTTCGCGATGATTGGGATATAAAGTAGGCCCACGTCAGGACGTCTAAATTCGCAGATATAAGAAACGAATTTATGTAAAAATGTTTTTGAAACACAAATTTGTAGGTTAACTTGATTAAATAATGAAATTAATGGACTATATTTTGTATTTTCATGTGTCAAAGTAAAAACTATCTTTGCGAAGTGTAGTTCTTAAAATTAGATCCAGATCCTTTCGATGTTGTCTCATGTAAACATAGCAAATGACCTAGATCCATGAAATAGTAATACTTCATAGAGTTGGGCAAATTACTTTTTTGATGGTCTTAAAATTTTTTTAGGGCTACTATACATAAGTTACGGCTCCAGTTAGTACCCAAGGAAGATTTATGCCATGTTTTATCAGGATTGGTCAAACGGTTTTGATTTCTATTAGGGACATACACACATGCATACGCCTTACTTTATGCTTTATATTATAGATATGTTTGTGTGTGTGTGTCTGTACAAAACCCTCCTCACCGAAAATGTCTCCTTTTTTCATACGTCAAGCATTACATTATCCAAAAATAAACATTATGTGTACCCCACATCTTACGACAAATTTGTGAAACAAAACAATGACGTCACATGGTAAAAATGGATTATTGATTAGCTTTTATTGAATGAAGCAATAAATCTGTATCTCTTAGATAACAAGTCATGAAACAGTTACACCACACTACAGGCTGAACTCAGGATATGGATATCGTACACACCAGTCACACGGTAACAACAGATGGGAACAAAATCAATTTTCTTTTGTAACGAAACAATAAATATTTTAGGAAAAAGAAATGCAAGGAATTTGTTACAGATGGTAAAAAAAGAAGTTTCCAAGAGGTTCAGGGTCCACAGTTTTTACCAATGTTATCTTATAATTTTCACTGATATTATCTCACGATTAAATTAAGCCACAACCCTATTAATTGCATAGCTGTGTCCTGTGTGGTTTATTTAAAGGCTATATGTCTAGTACGTGCACCTCACTATTGCCATAAATTGTAAATTTATCAAATACATTGAAGTTATGCCTATGATTATACACACCACACCACTGGCCTCAAGTCACAACACTTGCTCTACAATGACACCTACCATTCTTTCACAATCCACAATACTTGCTATAACTGTGGATCAGAGGTAGTTAGATTCACCTTCACATATCAATCATTTTCAGTCAGGCCAAACTTTGGCTATTATTACAGATCCATATATAGTGAGTATAAAAATACAAGTATATAATTATGGTATATATAATACACCGATGACATGTGGCATGATAAGGCACGAATGATCATTTTTAAAAGGTACAAATAATTTTCCAATGCAAACATTTTAAACATATATTCAATTATTGTATAATTTCATATGCAAATATATGGAAGAATTTGAGAGTGTACCAAATGAAAGACGAAGATGTTAAAATTTGTAATGAAAAAAAAGGAACAATAAAAATGCAATAAAAAATAACAGCAATCGCTGTTTGTTAGTTAATATAATCTAAAACCTTGTTGCTTCTAAAGCAGTTAACAAAAAGATGTAACTATTCTAGTGTGGAGTTTAGTGTTCATTGTATAATAATAAATAAATATACACAAATATTCATTGTCTTAAAACAATAAAGAGGTTATATACAATTTCAATATATTTGAAGGAGATTTGCTAATTTTTAGAGCGTTAACATACAATATGTGCTTATATTTTCACTTAATATGTTTTATTTACAATTAATATTACTTGGTTGTATTATAATATCAGAAAAATATCCCAGTTTGATTATAGCTAAGGTGATACATAAAGAAGTATTTGAACATTAGGGTATTAGAGATTACATACATTTTTTTGTGTGTAATAAGATGAATTGTGTAAAATATCATGTAATAAACAACATCTGTACAAACTGGCATTGGTTCTGGCTCAAAATTTCACAGAAATCTGTATAGTACATGTGTGAAGTGAGCATCAGTAGCTCTAAGTCCTTCAATTTATGTCTTTACCAACAGTTTTACAAAAGTAAAGTAGACCACAGTCTCAGGGGACTGAATCCTGATGAAGGAGAAATCTTTGCAGTTCAAACTATGGGAAGCTCTCCTTTTAATGTGTACACAAAGATTCAGTAATGCTGCTGCTGTGTGAAAACTTTTGAAGCTTCATAGTTTTGATGAACCAAGAAGTCAAATGTGGGCATTCAATCATACATGAATGAAAACTTCCATTCCAAAATTAAGCCCTCATCTGAAATCATATTATATAAATGAATGTTGTTTTTTTTTCTGTTTTGTTGTTGTTGTTGTTTTTTTAAATGTATGATAAATTATAACATGATAATTTATTAGAATTAAAAAAAAATAATTTAAGATGGTATTAACTGAGTAAAATCAAGAAACAATTATTTGAAAACATTGTGTATTTAAATAGTCTATGAGGTGTGGTAAATTGTAAAAGATTTAAATTATTTTCTAACTTTACTACAAATCTGTTGTTCTTCTAAATTCTTTTTTATCTGCATTAATTTTAATGGACCTTTAAAAAAATAGCATCATGACTATCATACCTCAACAATGGCTGAATGATTGTCAGTACCTTCATCTTCTGATAAATAGCTATCAAGAAATTGGAAGACTGTGTCTGTAATCTTGCCTGAAGGAAAAAAATCAAAATGTAATCTTAAAGTACATGAAGTAAAGTACCTTTCCATTTTGTGTTTTAAAATGTTACTATTTTTTTTTAATGAAAGTTTATCATTGAAAACATTATGTAATTAATTTTTTTCTTTGTGCTTCCTTTTTCATCAAGACATTAAAATGATTCTGTTTTTACGCATCTCATATCAACTCACTGCTTCAATATTCACAGATATGGCTAAATATGTAGGCTTTTGTTCCCTTAGATAATTGTACATGTTATTTCTCCCACACACATTTTCAGATCAAGTTGAAACTTTAAACAATTATTTATTGTATCTAACAAAACACGAATCAAAAAAAAAATTTACTATTTAGTCAATTAATTATTTTGTTTGATAATGAATAAGCGAAATTACATCTATAGTTTTGAGTGTTTTGAGCTCTTCCCCTTAGATATTTAAAAAAAAAAAAAAAAAAAAAAGGTTTCTCTGGCCCACACAAGTGATTGAACCACTGAGCATGCTAAAAGCATGAAATTGGGCTAAACAAATAGATTAGTAAAAATATTTCCAACTTGGCAAATTTATCTTTGTTAGTCTTAATCTATTAAAAATTATTTACATGATTGCTTTAAAATAGTTGATGCAATTACACTTAATATAAACTTTTTTTAAAAAGGTATTTTTTTATTTTAGTTGTTTTCCCTTATATTTTAAAAACAGCAATAATATGCTTGTAACACTGAAAATTTAAGATGTTGTGAGATTGATAAGGATTCTTGTATTTAAGCTTGAAAAAAGAAAACTGAGATAAAATGTTATAAAATAATTGTCCAATATATTAATTGTAGCTTACCAGCGTGATTTGCATCATCTATGGTACCCTCCAAATGCTGATAAGTCTTAGATGATGTCATTATTTCCTTGGGCTTTTTATCATCAGGCTTTAGCTGTCTATCCCCAGTGTTGCTATGATGGTCTTGTACTGAGGCCCTGATCTGTGCACTGCCAAAAGGCAAGTGGCTGTTACTTTGCTTTGGCTTTTCAACATCCGAAATATCTGGCAATACTAGTGTGTCCACAATACCTTTGACCACATGATCATCTTTTAGAATGTCTTTGGATTCAGTCTTGTCTGATTTAATACCCTTGTTAATAGCAATGACTTCACTGTATACTCCACTGTCAGCACTAGAAGTAGAGGATTTAGTAATCACCTGAGATTTGTCTGACTTCTTGGAAGTTATGACCCCACTGTAACTGTACTCTTTGTGACCCAGATCAGCTTCAGCCTCGTCAGGCAAATTAATCGAGTCCAACATGTCAGAAAATGAAGGCTGAGTTTTCTGGTCATCAGTCTTGTTAGTACTTAGTATAATGTCAGTGCTCATGTCTGGCTTCGACACGTATGTTGATACAAGTCCGGGTATGCCGCCTGACTGTGAAATTCGTTTAGGTGATTTCATAGCTATCAAATGCGGCGCGTTGGGTTTGTCAATGGAGGAAGAGCTCTTGCCAAGACCGGAGTCTGTGGAGAATGCTTTGTTGTAGAATGAGCTATGCAGCTCATCAAGAGATGACTTGTTTTTCATTAATCCGTCAAAACCTTCACTGCTTACGAGCTTTCGCTTGTCATCCTTGATGTACACAGAGCTGTCTTTGAAAGAGGATTGGCTCTTCCTGTCCTGGGAAGAAGAAGATGTCTGCTTGGTGTGGATGAACTTGTGAGGTGCTGGTCTTGGAAATTGTTGTGCGTCACTGCGAGACCGCTCCAGCTTGTTGACCATCGTAAAGTTATCATTGTACATGTACGGACTGTGCTTGGTCTCAATCAGCTTAGACCGTGAAGCAAGACCATTTGAAGCTAGAGAAGAAGAAAAAAAAAGTGTGTATATGTTATAGTTAATATTAATATAGCCGCTTAAGTGATAGAGTTGTAATTTATTTGTTAACATTTTAGTTATAGATCTAGTTTAAAAAAAATAATTTTTAGATATATTTAAGAAATTTTAGAAATATGACCAAATTTCATATCCCTGAGATTTACACAAAGGATGCATAGGACGCTGACTTCGGTGGAGGCCACTTTGAATATAGGCACTGGCTTGGGCACAGACCCACTGACTTAAATGTAGTCCACTGATTTGGCAAAGGCTCACTGACTTAAATGTAGGCCTCTTGTTTGGGCACAGGCCCACTGACTACTGATTACGACACTAAAAAATAAGTATAAATACAGTTTCTGATACATATGGAAGTAAAAACGCCACTTACCTCCCATGGGAGTGTATTCGTAGATCTCCATTCCCATTGGGGTGTAGCTGCTCATCATAGGCGGCACTTCAGGGAGAGGTGACAGATTGGCGCTGTGGTAGATACGTTGATGCCCAGGTATGCCTACTGCCACTGTAATAAACAATGAGGAGATATAGACATTTCGTCATTTGGCTTTTTTTTTTTTAATTACTTCGATAATACTTTGTGTATGTTTTATGGTGCTGACAAATATAAGATTAACACTTCTGCTGAAAGTTAGTTGTTAATTTATGATTAAACCTACATGAAATTTTTTTTTAACATAAATAATTCTTTTATATTTTAAACCCATTTTAAAAAACATCTGATTCATCAAGTCATTCGCCAGTTGTTGCTATTGCTAAGATTAACTTTAAAAAAACCAACACACTTTTATATGAAATCGTAACTCTATTTGAAGCCGTGAAATTACAAAATGTCAACAAAATTTGTAGTGAATTTCACACATTGTGACGCGTAGGACGTAATCATCCTTCTTTTTTGAAGTATAGTCTGTATTATATAAGATAAGAAGATAAAATTGTTAGTACTTTCTACCTCTCACAAATACTAATTGAAAACCTATGTTCCAATGTTAGTCAAGGCCAATATTGGAGAGATGCGTACATTATTTCATTAAAAACATTAATTAAAAGACAATTTATACCATATTAGTAATCCTTATGCTACTAATATATAATGTTAGAGACAGTCAATACCAACATAAAAATTAAGCTCATCTTCGACTGAAAAGTCGACTGAAAGCCTATCTTAAAACAAACAATGCATGCAATCAATGTTCTATTGGACATTGTTAGTAGTTAATGTTATGGTCTAAATTCTAAAAGTTATAAGTATGTAAGTCTGTCAGCACAAAAGGTCTTATAAATAAATTATACACGTTCTATAATGTGTATTAATAAAACATGCAAACCAATCTATACAATAAATATCACATGCACTAAATAAATAAGTATGCAGACCACCATATATACACATGTAGACCTTGTATATAGACCTATTTAGTAGGTGGTGTGTCGATTGGCTCGACCGATACAACCTCACCTCAACATGATCTACAAGATTTACAGTGGCATAAAAAGGTCTACGCTGTTATCCTATTACAGTTACTCAAAACAAAAAAAAAATGAAATGCGTGTATTATTAATGCAATCAGCATGCAGTAGTTTAACAATGAAATTTTAAAGTTATAAAAATGTTAATGAGTCCTCTAGAACACAGCAAGTGTGATGCTTATTAAAGGTGCTATACATGCCTCTACTGAATTAAGACAAGTATAAAAACAAAAGATGAAGTTATTTCTTACTGAGATACATGTTGTTATGACTGGAGAACATAGCTTTTGAAGGAGCGTATGGATTTCCTGAAAATGTTGACCGGGGCATGAATGGTTGTACAAATGTAAATCAGGTACAAATGTAAGTGAGGCACAGAATGCTATCAACAATGTTAATAAATACAAAATCAAAACAAACATATTCAACAACAAGATCTAAGTAGCATCTTAATAGTCTTGCAAAATGTCAACATTCTGACAAATCGGAAACAATCTCAACAGAATACTACGTGAGAGAAGTAGGCCTAATGTTCTTTGAGGACAAATCTAGGGGGCAGAATATTGTTCTATTTTTAAACAAAGTTCATATTTAGAAACGAAGGGAATTTTAATAAGATCAACCCATTAGAATCCACTAAGATTTAAAGTAAAATTTATGTTGTAAGTAGTGGCGTTAACTTTAATCTTCTCGGTTGTTTCAAGGCATTTGTTAAAATTATTGCAAGGATCCTGTTATGTAGCAGGTCTAAAAATGGTGAGGCACAATCCAATAAGTTTTATAAGCTACCAACTACACGTAATATGTTGACTCGAACAATATGGCCCATAACAAATACACCTAATACGTATAACAGTGTATACTTGTCATAACTTATGTAGCATGTAACAAATGAATGTGATAAGTTACGAGCCAGAATAAATCGTGTTCACTGTTCATGCCTTTCTATTTTTTTTTAAAGTCACCGACGGTATATACCCTCCTATTTTTACCGTCTTGGCTCACATCTTATAGACCTTTATTTGAACACATTTCTGGTTATTGTTTTCATGAATACGTCTTCATTCTGATGTTTTAGTAGCCTGGATTCTATCGCGGTATTTGATGCCTTCTCACACAGCTTATGTGTGTACACAAATATACAAAGTATACAAAAGTATTGATATATGTATATGTTTTACGAATATTGAAGCTGTAACACTTTAAAGGATCCTAACACACACATTTTGTTTATTTGTTCAGCTCTGAAGTAACGCTACTTACTGGACTGTGGTCGTCTTTCTGATGTGGCCCGCTGTAGGTATGAGGGCGGTATATCCATCATGCCAGTAGGGGGTAGATTTTTATGCATGAAATAAGCAGGAGCAGGGGTGACTGCATGGATACCAGGCGCTCCTAGCCAAAGACCAGTTCCGCTCACCTGAAATACAAAACAGACACTACGTATAGGTAAGGGAGGTTTAAGAAAAGGCATAACAAAGCAAACTAACGAAAGTAAGATTTGTCAATTTGGTCCGATTAGCTTCGTTCGGGGACCTACTTTAAAAGAGCTTTGAAACGTATTACTAGATCGAGTTTACTTGCCAATCAACTTAAAATTATCTGAAGAATTTTTTAAAAGTTTTAAAAGTTAAAATAGTCTAGTAGGTTATAATATATTCACATTATAAATACTACCTCAGAAACATACAAATAGCACACATACACAAACAAAGGAAAAATATTTCTAAGACACCATTCATTTTCCCAATGCTAGAACAAATACAACCAAAACTGGTCCGGTTTAAAAAGCGCAATTCGAACATTCAATATGATGCACAAATTAGTCAACGAATTATTTAAAACTATACAAACTTTGAGCCATTAACTAGCAACAATGTTTTAACACTAATTTACACCGAGTAAAAGCTTTAACACTAAAGCAATGACCAATATAGGAGGCAGTAATACTGTCCGTAGGAGCATCTTTAAATGGAGACTTACCTTTGGAAATTGTAAGTCTCGGTTTAGGGTGGATGGTTGACTATGGTTGGGAGACACAGTGTAGGGGTTGGGAGGATGTTTACTTGTTTCATCACAATGGCGGCGCTTGGATTTTCTGTTTGAAAAAAAAAAGAAGTTTGACATCATATACAGACGGGATACTTTAAAAATATTGATTGAATAAAACTCTGAGGGGAGGCACGTTTCATTTAGTTAGTCATTGCGTATTTCATTTTTTTTAGCAGGACCATGCTTATGTAATTTATATGTGCGAGAATTTTCTATATTTAGTTGCTGAATCCATTTTACTGTTTGGTTATGGACGTGAATGTAAGAATGTAAACTAAGTAACTACTAACTATCAATCTATACGTTTAATTAATTATCTTCCTTTAATATGAAGGATCATTGATTTTTATTTTAAAGTTTGTATTCGGCACATGTGCATGCATGATCAATTTTAAAATTCATTTTTAATCAAGTATTTCATGCTTTTGTGGTATTTCAAATTTATATTTTTACATTATTAGAAAGTATTAATTGCATTTTTAGAATTTTAAGAAAGAGGTCTGCAGCGATATACATTTACTAACTTTCAATTTTATAATATACTTTTCTTTTAATGTCCCAAAAAAAGATTAATTTTGTGGACGACAGTAAACTGGTCCTAATACTCATACATGATTTACTTTTAGTAAAATATTCTTAGGTTGTTTCAATTAAGTCAAAGTTTAAATTGTACTCTCTTGTTTTTGATGTTGTCCTGAAGTTATTGCAATTCAGTAATGACGTAAAAGTTGTTTCCCTTGAACATCATCACATGCATCTGAGACATTTCTTGTTTCCAGAATGTTTTATTCTCGACAATGAAAAATCAAGAACATTTCAACAGGGCCGGCTTTACGTCAGGCAAATTAGACTTAGGGCCTCCCGTTGGTGGGGGCCTCGCACAGGACTAAAACAATTTAGAAAAAAAAAAAGCGAAATATGGATAAGATCTCAAACCTAGTAGAGAGATACAACGTTATGTTTACAAGTCTAACTACATCTCTAGGACGGAAATAGCCGATTATGAATTAAAGTTATTTGTCGAGTTAGATCTAGAAGAGAGGCTTTTAATAATTGCGTAGTATTTTTTTTTACATTTCTTTTGGAGCTACTAGGTTCACTTCGCCTAGGGCCTCCAATTATCCAGCACTGGCCCTGCTTCTAAATAAACCACTTGGACGCTGACAACTAGGTTGACATGTAGCGTTTGAAAGGGTTATAGTTCCAGAATGTTTATTGAAAAATATAATCAAACGGTATACGAATGTACTGCAATTTACAATCCGATGCACCAGTGTTTTATAGTTTTATTTAGTGACGTTTTTGTGGTGAGCATGAATATCTCAACTCTCAAAGGAATTCATGATGCTTTCTTTAGATTGTTTTCTTCCAGTCTCCAGTAGCCTTGACATTTCTTGACATAGGTTGTGACCACCTGAGTTTTGTAGCTCCCCCCCCCCCCCTTTCTTAGAATCAGTTGGATGGACGAGTGCACAGTAAAGGAAGTTCAAGATTACGTTAAGCACTTGCCAGACGGGCTTGTGACAATAGTATCTTTTTGTAAGAGATTGTTGACAATTTAGACTATTTTATTATTTTTTTATAAGCAAACACAAAATAATATTGAGAAATGTAAATATTTACGTAAAAAATAATTTGACTCGAGTAGCACCATTAAGACTAAAAAGTAAAGTAGTAGTATTGCATAAAACCCTAAATCATAATTTACAAATACAAAAGGACAACCTAATAAAACACTCAGACACCAATGGCTCCTTCTTCCCTAGTACCATTAGATCATGGAAGGGGCTAGCTGAATCAGCCAGGAAAACCAATGAATTAACAGAGTTTATAACTAATTATCATGCGCGACTAGATTAACATTCTAATACGCGAATACGCGTAGGGCGCAATTATCTTCTGTTAAGAAGGAACGGCTGTACTTTAGAGGATATTGTAATAAAATTATCTTATCTTACAAAATACAGACGTTACTTCAAAAAAGAATCTAATGGAAGCAACACAACGAGAACAGGTTTTTATTTACATGACATCACAAACTCATAATAACAAAGTCTGTCATGAGAACAGCTTCTACTCAAGCTTCTAGACTTAGGCGGGGCGGGACTCTGTTATTTCTTGTAAAGCCAACATTCCTTTTCAGTCTAGTTCCTAGCAGTGCACAACTTAGCATGCACCTTCTGCACTTTGAATGGCGGTGAAAGGCAGTGTTATAGCAAGATGTTCTTTTTTTGTTGTTGTTGTTGTTGTTTTTTGACATCATTTAGACGGACAACGGCTTTGTCTGCATTATGGTTTCGAAAAATATGCAGGTCGACACTGGGTTTGCGAATCCATACGTTAAGCTGTACTCATAATTGGAATCGAAGACAAACCTTTTTTTTTTTTTAAAAAAAAAGATTAAATATGGTTGAATAGATTTATTCAATTTATAAGCTCGCTTATTTGTTTTTTTTAATTAGCTCCTGAATGTTTTGAAGTTTGCATAGTTCAAAAATGTATCAATACCATAAAATAAAAAAATTATTCTCCCCGGCGGGGAATCGAACCCCGGTCTCCCGCGTGACAGGCGGGGATACTTACCACTATACTACCGAGGAGATATAATATTGCTCGTAACTTTGTAAAATGTTAAAGTTGCTCGTTGTTTCTTATTGATTGAGTGATTTATTTTGCTTTTATTTGTGCAATTTGACGTTTTTGTTCCTTTTTTTTTTTAAATTTTAAAACATGTCGAATTTTGAACATTTTGAATTCTAGTTTATTATTTATTCAAAAGTGGTG
This sequence comes from Biomphalaria pfeifferi, assembly GCA_030265305.1. Lineage (NCBI taxonomy): Eukaryota > Metazoa > Mollusca > Gastropoda > Planorbidae > Biomphalaria > Biomphalaria pfeifferi. The sequence goes on from JASAOG010000100.1 coordinate 315,997, forward strand.
ATATAGGCCTACTGGTAGATAAAGTACCATATCCCTAATGACTAAATGTTGCTTTTAGTCGTAGACTAGTGAGCGCAATATGCTGACAAAATAAATGTTCTTCGTGTTTCGGAAGTTTCTTCAGATTTTGAAGATGATTACATCTTAGCCCAAACCTCCCGCAGGACGGCGGTGGACGACAGAGGAAAGAGTTCGATCCCGGGACCATTGAGACCACCGAACGACAGTCTAGCTCTCATACCACACTCACACGACCAAACAGACTGGGGGGGGGGGGAGTTAGATCATAGCTTTATGGTTAGATCATAGCTATGTGGTTAGATCATAGCTCTATAGTTAGATCATAGCTCTGTGGTTAGATCATAGCTCTGTGGTCAGACCATAGCTCTGTGGTCAGACCATAGCTCTGTGGTTAGATCATAGCTCTGTAGTTATATCATAGCTCTATTGTTAGGTCATAGCTCTGTGGTTAGATCATAACTCTGTGGTTAGATCATAGCTCTGTGGTTAGATCATAGCTATGTGGTTAGATCATAGCTCTGTGGTTAGATTATAGCTATGTGGTTAGATCATAGCTCTGTGGTTAGATCGAGATTGAAGTCAAAATCTTATAACAAATCACAAGCGAATCAAACACAACTAATTGTCAAGGAATTCTTATTTTGTATAGGGCCTAAGCTCTGGTCCAATCTTTTTTGTGGGCTCGAGGGGTGGGGACTGTCAGGGCTCAGCAAAGCTTGTCGGGACTCTTCTAACTCCAGTACTTTGGTATGTAGCCAAGTGGTTTACGCCACGCTGCCACACAGCCCACAGTTAGTTATTTTTAACAATATTAGGGAGCCTAGATTTAGATATAGACATCTAATTCTATATAAGAAGATTATTTATATGTAAGCTAGAGATTTTGTAAAACTTCTTATCTCGAATAACCCAAAATATGTTAAATATATATGCCTTGAAAAAAATGTAACATATATATATATATATATATATATATATATATATTAAACGCTTTTTAAAGAAACAAAGCTTATCTGTTTAGAAGAGCTCCACATTTACACACACATACACACACAAACATATTTATATACTGTAGGATTTATTTCCTTTTTTCGATCTCAAGCAAAAGTAAATTATTACCACTACCGGTATTTAACTAACTAATTTTTAGCGGCCCTTGAAAGGGGAAAAGACGCTATTAGTTTTGTGTGAAATGTCTATCCGTCTGTCCGTCCGTCCCGTTTAGATCTCGTAAAGTAGAAAGGATATTGAAAATCCGACATCACAATATTTTAGAGTTTAGACCATTCAAAAATCTGATGCAACGGCTACATTTTTTTTCTGAAAACGAAAAATCTAATTTCTAAAATCAATTATGCAAGCAGTTTTTTAAAGAGAAAAAGCTAATTAGTATGCATTATAAGTTAGACCTGATTTAAAACGAATGGTAAACTTGTAAACGTCATTTTCCTCAACATTTTTTAAAGGATTGAATTAAATCTTCAAAAAAGAAAAAAAAAAGGATTCGATTAAGAGATTGAGCTTTTTCAGATCAATTATCAGACAACAGTTAGGCCAGGGGGAGGCGCGGTGGCTGAGAGGTAAAGCGCTTGGCTTCCGAACCGGGGGTCCCGGGTTCGAATCCATGTGAAGACTGGGATTTTCAACTTTGGAATCCTTGGTCGCCTCTGAGCTTACTCAGCTCTAATGGGTACCTGACATTAGTTGGGGAAAAGTGTAGGCGGTTGGTCGTTGTGCTGGCTACATGACACCCTTGTTAACCGTAGGCCACAAAAACAGATGAACTTTACATCATCCGCCCTATAGATCACAAGGTCTACAAGGGGAACTAGTTAAGCCAGGTTCACATCTAACTTTACATTCACTTTCACCTATCCTTTGATCTGCTAGACCGTTGGGGCACTACACAAGATCTGTCAACCTTCTTTCTCCATTCTTATCTCTCATTTGTCTTTGATATAATTTCATTCGGATGTTCTTTCTGAAAATATTGAAGCCTGCCTGGGTGGACCACTTCGGAAGCCGATTTTGAGTTTGTGCTTCCACACAAACTGTCTTTGTAACCTTGTTGTTTTCCATTTTACAGGCTGCGTTTTTTTTCTTACTGTGAATTGAATCTGTGAATACTGCAGGATTAATTAATTTTTTATTGATTCATGTCTAACCTCAACGTCATTATTATTTCGTTTTATTAGTATTTAAATCGGGACTTCATTATTCGTGTGCAGGTGGAAGGAAGAGAAGATTTAGATCGATCTAGAATTACGTTTTTCGTTGTCTTTAATCAGCAGATACAACTCAACTGGATTCCTGTTTTGTTAGGGACAATAAATAATTGTGCAAAGTTTCATCTCGATCCGAAAATAGAAAGTGAGAGAAATAACGAGTTCAAAATTTGCAACAGACAGACAGACAGAGTGAGTTGATAAAAGCTTTGAAAAAAACAACAACACAATTTACTTCGATTAGAAATGAGAAAAGCAAGTAACTCTAGGGATAATGCTGTCTGACCTACTCTGTACGATTTGGTATGCTATAAGATAACTGTCGAAAAATCAAGTAAATCAAGCTTATGAAAAGTTGTCTGTTTATCTCTAGAGAAATGTATTCTTTATTCAGGTTTATAAGCTAAATCTTTTCAAATTACTAAGTAGTACAAGTGTATATGACAGATAGATAGATAGATAGATAGATAGATAGATAGATAGATAGATAGATAGATAGATAGACAGATAGACAGATAGATAGACAGATAGACAGATAGACAGATAGACAGATAGACAGATAGATAGATAGACAGATAGACAGATAGACAGATAGATAGACAGATAGACAGATAGACAGATAGATAGATAGATAGATAGACAGATAGACAGATAGATAGATAGATAGATAGATAGATCTTTGTTAAGAATGACTAATGTTAACCATGTACACTTTACTAATATGCACACACGATGGAAATGTCTTTATTTGATATACAAGTCATTTATTTCAAATATTGACCATTTCATTGGAGCAAGCTTTCCTTCTTAAGTTTCTCTCAGCTTTACTCTTACCACTCCAAGCTCCCCGCACATACCTGCGGATGTAATTAAAAGTCCTAGGTCTACGACTATTAAATTAAAAAGATAATGTACTTGAAACATCTTTTAACTTTTTATTTATTGCGTATTCTATAGTTTTAATCAGGCATTATAGAGTTAAAGATTGCTGTTTGAAACTTTTCTCCGAATAATAACGATTAAATAAAAAAAAGTTTCAGCGAAAAAAAAACACTACTATAAGCAGTTTGACACTTATTTGGGCCTACACTGACCTAGGCATAAATAAGTTAAGAAACGACTAGTATATATCAAAAACTACAACAGATACTTACATACAACAAAAACACTCCATTGATTGGCTGCAATTTTACTCAATTTGATTTAATCCAAGAATTTCTCAGCGAATCACTCTCTATTGAACATTTATCAAGCACTGAATTCCTTTCTCTTGAAAGAACATTCGTCTAGATCCCATTGCTAGGTTGATAATGCAGTACAACGAACAATCAGCATTGCATAATTCCCTTTTATTGTAATTGTTCCAATACAGCATTTAATGTTTACACAATAATATTACAGCTAAGTCTTTTTAATTACAACTTGTATCCAATTTTACTATCCATACACAGTTTGTTTTTTTGGAGCACAAAAAACACTCAAATCTATTGGGAAATTTAAAAAAACAACACTTTTGTAATAGCGTGTAGTAAAACAATAGGCTATTCTATCTAACACAGTTTCAAGCATGAATGTCTAAGACTGAGGACTCTAGGATTACGGGATATAAACTGAATGGGCCATAAAAGTTCGTGTTTGGGCCAACTAAAATGCCAACTTATGCAACCTAAAGCACATAACTTCTCAAGTCCCACCCCTCCTTCTCACGCGCGCACAGACACACGTTGTGGTCTTATACATGTCATCTTATCTAGAAACAAACAATTGGGGGGGGGGGGGACTTCTATTTCATGTCAATAACGACATCGATCAAGATACAGGGCTTACAGCAGTGCAATGACTGACTGAATCAAGTGACAAGGCCCTGACTGACCGATACAGTAAAACAAAGGCCAAATATTGCTTGCGCTGATCTGAACCACAATGAGAACGAGGCAAGAAAGAGGTCTTCATTTAGGCCTATTGAACAGAACACGATTTTGTTAACAAATACAACTTAACATTTTATTCTTCATATTTCATATTTATGTTATTTGATGAAAGGCTTTGTTTTTAAAAAAAACTTAATCAAGAAGTGTCTGGTCGGCTGCCTGGTCGCGTGGTATGCGTTTAAACTGTCGTTTTGGTTGTCCCCTGTTCTAACCCAGCAAACATCCAGCGGGTAATTTGAGCTAGGATGCGATACTCTTTAATCAATTCTAAAGGGACATCCGAAACCTGAAAAACAAATATTAAGTGTCTTAAATCATATGTCGTTTAAGTGCAGTGTCCAAGTCTTCAGTAGACACTAAAGTTCACTTTTACATTAAGTCTGACGTGCAGAGAGAGTCTATACTCCTTTCAGACAGTCATCCTATATCTCCTATACATATATTGATATTTGAAATAAAATTATTACAATTATTTATATTTGTGTGAATTCAAAATCAAGGAAACATAAGATAAGATTCACGCTACCTATACCAGAGTTTAAGCCGTGAATAAAAACACACACAATATCATATGAGAAATACAAGTCGCCTAGAATGTTTCGTTCATAAAGACTAAATTATAAGCATCTTACTTTGACATTTGAAAAACTACCTTAAACTGATATTTAGTAATGAATCACAGATGGTGTCACTGATAACCCTAATTGTACCTATTAAGTGAACACACCAGAGCGAATCTCTTTGTTTCTCTATTTATACGAAGACTGTGTACGTTAAACAGACAAAAATCTCCGCGTCTCCGGAAAGGAATTTCAACGCTAGGGTGCAGCAACATGTACATTTTTTTTTTAACCATGAGTCTATCAGCAGGAATAAGACACAGACGAATGACATGAAAAGGTTCGTCGTTCAGCCTATAGGGCAGGATCTAGCGAACACTGCTTTGTATTTTATCAGCACAATCTTCAATTGTGTCCCTTTAGTCCCAGACAGTGGAATTTAATACACACTTTATTACTGTGTTGTTGCTAACATAATGTTCAATAAGAAGAATAAGAAGACAGAACAATATGGTTTGAAATCATGTGAAAAAATAACTTACAGAATTACTTTTTTTTTTTTTTTTGCAATACAGACATTAAGTAGTGTATATTCTACCTTACTAAGACCTACGAGAAGTTTTCTTAATAGAAATAAACTGGTAACTGCTTCAAGCCACGAACATACTCAAACAAAAGAAATAGTTTAGGAACTTAAACCGGGTGGGAGAGGTCGAGGAAATAGTTGCTGGAACAAATAAAATCTTTATTGTCTTCCTCGAGTGGACAATTGGACAATGTAAGTCTCCAAAAGAAGCATGTTATGAAAACATTTTTGCCTCTTTGTATTCTTCCAATGCACATAGAAACCAAAATGTTGACAAAGTCAGTGAACAATCTCTACAATTAATAAGTTGTTTCTATTAGAGCACTCATAAACATAAGAGTATTGCATCTCTAAACGAGATATCATCCCAGATGTTAGAAATCGATCTCTCCCTTAACCACAAGACACACAAGGTCAACACTTAGATCTTGTTATGATAATCCGCCGAGTCCTTACATGCAGTGAATTTAAGGGAAATCGTATTGTAGATTCTCAAACGTAGTAACACATTCCAAGTTCCATTTGGTACTCACAGAATTATTTAAATCTCTTGACCAATGGTTTAAATGGTCTTTGCAAATGTTAAGTAATTAAATAAATCCAATTGATTAAGATTACTACAAATGCTAACCAATATTTAGACGAATTCTCCTTATACTAATTTACATTTTATAAAGTTCTGTTCGGCAACCCGGACCATATGATATGATCTAAATTCAAGCCAAACTGCTTAGGATTTAATATCCTCTTGCATTAAGCAGCTTGCATAGACTTCCACTCAATAATCCATTAGCCACGTCATAAATCTGGTTCTTTGTTCAGCTTTTATATATAATGTGTAAGACCAACTTGTATTTATGTCTGCACACCAGCTCTTGACTATAGCCATGCACGTTACAAGACTGAATCAAACAAGAACATAGCGAAGAAAAAAATGACAGCGTTGAGAAATTCCAGAGAGACCAAAAGTGAACGCACCAGATCTAGTCTCAGTGTACTTAACATGCACAAGAAAACATGTTTCACAATATTTGGCGCGAAGACGTAATGAGAACTTTGTTTTCGCAACTGTGAAATTGTAATCTGTTTGTTGTAGCATACAAGTTAGAAGCGAGAAACATATAGATCTCCAGTAGGCCAAAGTCTTAAGGACCAAATTAGAAACACTGTAGACAAACAAAGGACCATGAAACAACGATGTTTGTGAAAACACATAGGCCTGAAAACGAGATAATTTCAAAATGATACCTTGGTATGTAAATGTTAAAGCAAATGAATTAAAAAAGACTTTTATACTTTGATTTACTTTCTACAATTCCAAAAGTCTATTAGACGTAATTCAACACTATATAAAGTTGTCTCTAGGAGTCACAATCTAACATATAATAAATTAACAACGATAAAGTCTAATAGCATACCCATGTGTGGCCTACTACCGACTTTAATAAACCCTATTTGTAGCAAACAATATAATTTATTACCACAAACACTATAACCACCCTCTTGTTCATTTACCCAAGTAACACTATAATACTTATAGTTGATAAACGAGACAGAAAAATATTCAGTTCACAATTGTTACACAAAGCACCTGTAACGATCCCACAATTATTCGAATTCCTAACATTCCGTGGAACAAATGCGAAATAAAAATAAAATGCTGGGCTAGAGTACACTATCTTACACCGTCAAAGACAAAAAGTATAAATATAAAGAGAACACAGCAACACAAGAATGTCACAGAACAATTGTGTAAATAAGTAAAACAAAAAAACTATGACATGAAAGAGGGGGGCGCACCTCTAGTATACAGACACCTTAATGCATAGCCGCGCTCGGAGGGCGTAGGGGAGACGCTCGCCCCGAAGACTTAGTAGATATGAGTTCATGGCTGACTCGGGCCTCCCCCACCCCCTTCACTGTCGTGGTGGAATGGAAAGTTTAGTCTAGTTACAGGTCGCTTGACACACCACACCGTGTCTAACTGGCTACACCTAGGCTGGAGGACGGGAAAGGAGGGGCAGATGACACAGGTAAGAAACAGAAGTACCTACAAGACAGTCAGCTAAACAACAAAAAGAACAACTTAAGACAAGGTAGCTTAGGTTTAGGATAGCAAGTCTTAAACTTAACATTTGGCATAATAAGCCGCCCAGGGGGATTAAACAGAAAAATCTTTATATATATATACATGAAACTATATGTGATGGTAAAAAAATATGATTTCTTCTTTAAATTCCTAAACTTCAGTGACGTGTTGGTTGAATGCTCACTATTCTGATCAGCAGTGTACCGCAGGTTCACCAAGAAATCAAAGGTAAAGGTTACGGACAAAGTTTAAGTGACAAAAAAGCAATCGGTCCCTAGTGCTACATAAAATAAATGAAAAACTAATTCTATTTAATAACCGACTCCATGCTATAGTCCCTATGGCCCAATCACACCGCTACATGTTAAAGTCCCTTCAAGTGTTACCTTCGTCTGTGCACTGCAATATGCGGTTTTTTTTTTTATTGATTTAACATTCTGTCCTGTTATTCATTCCAAAACTGAAACTAAATAAAAAGAAACTGATTTGCGTCAAGATTTATAGTGCAGAATGTCTTCAAAGTTGATTGGCCATCAATGTTACACACGCTTAATACGAGAGAGAGTGAGAGAGAGAGAGAGAGACAGAAGGGGAGAAAGAGAGAGAGAGAGAGAGACTTGAGTGTGGAGGGAAAGAGAATAATCGATACAGCAATTTTGTTAAATGAAACTTTATAGCGAGCCTGGCCACATGTTGTCATTCAACTGTTTTATTTCCGACAATTCTGTTATGTATTGGTAACGTAATTGTTTAGAGGAGAAGCAAGTATCACTACAATAACAGAAAAGAAATATAAAAAGAAAATTGAACAAATTATATTTGTTTCTTAGTTTCCGTATAAGATGAGATAAGATAAGACGACATAATTTAAGATAAAACGTCTTTGGGGGTTAAGCCCAAAAAAAATGAGTATTTGACAACCAAGAACGATAACTGTAGATTTGGAACACAAAAGCTAAGCGTCCCGATACAAATCATCAGAAAACGGCTAGACCAAATCAATTTTCAATGCTGAGGAACTACTATGTCAGGATCTGAACTTTTATGCTGATCAATTAAAACTAATAGTGACCTCTGTTGTTTTTTTAAAATAAACTTTATTGTCACGACTCACCACATAAAATAATCCTACGAACAATGCCAGGAGAAAATGAAAGTAATATAAAGTTCATGCCTCACACGGCGTCGTTATGACTGGCTTATTCGGTCCGACACATTCAAGGGAAACTTTCTTCTTCTTCGGCTTTCTCATTACGTTTAAGTGTTCAGATAAGTTGTCCAATAGCTGAGATGAACTATGCAGCTAATTCCACATCAGGCAGCTCTCCATCAAGTTTTTCTTCTATAGGGGTGTTTTGGGCCCAGTGTGTCTTGATCGGAACTCTCGATGGAGTGTGTAGATTTGAAGGACATGGTTGGCATTTTCTAGGGAATTTCACTAATACAATTTCCAGCTTCAGGAACATACGTTGTCTCATTCTGTTGTGTCCGGTTCTGGAGTGAAAAATTATACATTGGTCGTGTCGGGATAGCTTGTCATTCTTGAAATTAGGCTGGCACCTTGTCCATTTTTCTAATCACTATTATCTTAGAAGGCTGAAAGTCATACAGCGTTTGGTAATTACCGATGCTCAACCTGTGACCGGGTTGTCTTACAAGGATTGGTCTCTCCCATGAGAAGTTGCAAAGGGAAAAGATGGTCTCTTGAGACGTACAATGCCATAAATAGATAGTCAGATTCTTTTCTTAATTTCTAGGGAATCTTTCAATGTGTTGATTTTTGAAACTGTTAAACAAAATGTTAAACTATTCATTTTTATACACCATAATGACTATTTACAGATGAAACATTCCAGTTTTACTGATTTGATGATTGTAAATAACAACCCAACTGAAGCAGGAAACTGAGGATGACTTTGAGTTGAAATGATGGAGACGAAGATTTCCTATTAAAATCTTGTATCCAGGGACCTGGAGAACACAAGCATGCTCCCCTCCCTCTCCCTTTTCCATTTCTACCCAACTTATGATGCAATAAGACAGAAACTTAACAGAAACATCGGCCTGTGAATTCTAAATCATTTGGACAGCGGGACTACACAAACGACTAGCAGAAATGTACCAAGTACTAACTTTTAACTCTTTAACTCATTATGAAACATTGCTGAAATAGTTGAATCTAAAAAGAACTATAAACCTAGTCATGTGTTCTCCCTTGAACTACTAATCGACAAATGTCGTGAATCAAAGATGGATAATGTAATAGAAGCGACATGGAACATGACTGAATGGGAAGCTTGCACATTGTATTACTGGTATTGAACACTCGGATACAGAGACATGATTCAGTAACAAACAGGTTTCAAGTATGAACATGATTCGATTACAAACATGATACAAAGTACAAATATGATTCGAATATTCCATTACAAAAACGATTCAAGTACAAACATGATTCGATTACAAACACATTTCGACAACAAACATAATTCGATTACAAAGAAAAGAAGTAATGTGCTTGAATTGAAAACGATACGTGAAATGACGCGAAACAAATTCTTTAAAGTGGCAACTTTTAAATTAGATTTATAGGTTAATGACATTATAAAGTTTACGTTAACACACAGTAGAAACTATTCGCCAGGAAAATACAAGTAATGGGCAAAATGTACATTTTCCTGAAAATGTTGATCGTATTGATCGCTAGTTGAACAGCTTAGTCACAGCTCGTCACGCTATTCAATGTGACACGCTGTTGCTAATCATTATTTATTCAAATGTTTGCATGGCACAGTTTTAATCCACAACATTTTCTCTGGTGCTGGTACTCGGTTTAGAACTTGTTTAGATTGAACTAGCTGTATTGTAACAGTATAGACTAAACCACATGCTCTTGACTTGCATGGGGGCAAATACTGCATTGTTCACCAACGCAGGGTTTCTGGCTAGGGCTTTTGGAACAGAGAATTTGAGCCTCTTACACCCTCACCCAGAGGCCCACGTAGAGTTTGATGATGATGAGTGTATTAACTATTTACCGATTGAATGAGTAGTATAAAGGATTCTATTCTAAATACATAAGTATTGTATTCTATTCTATTAAAGTAAGAAATGTCAACATTTTCGAAAAGTCTAGTTTGTAGTCTTTTGTGGCATTAGATCTACATTTTTTAATCCACTGTTAATGTGTTCGTACATGGTGTAAGCAATGTTTATGTTGACAACTTAAGATAGTGCAAGCGAGTATTTCACTGCAACAGTTAACATCCATTTAAGTCATGACATTTATACATTTTGTGATGTGTGTCTTGCACGTTTTCATGGAATGTGTGCGTGGTCAGGAAGTGATGTCATCAATTTTAACTCAGGAGGCGGGGCATAAAGGCAGGAAGCACGTGGAGAAATTAAGGGAAACAGTTAGTAATAAGACTGTCAGATGTAGATTTAAGAGACAACGAAGTCAAATTCGTATTTTTTACCTTTTTACAAAGCTTATATCAAGTAACTCTGTGTGTTAAAAAAGCTTGTATATGGAGTTTCTATTAAACCTATTCTGGGATCAAGTTGGAACTTTGCACAATTATTCATTGGCTTAAAGGTTAGACATGAATCAATTCAACGTCAATAATAAAGTCGAATTCTTTGAATACAGTGTTTTATTGAGACACTAAACTTGCCTAAACTAAGGAGTAGCACTGGAGCGCCAGACAAGTCTCTTTCAAAACAAATGTAGAGGACTATTTGTAAAGTGCTTTCTATCTTCCAACTGCAACACAAAACTCGTACAGCTTTGAATTACGTGCCCTGATGTATGGGATTTCTTTTACTATGTTGGAGAAAACTACGACCAAGATGCTACAGAAAGTTTGACTGTATGTTTAGCTGAGTTGTATCTGCTGATTAAAGACAACGAAAAACGTAATTCTAGATCGATCTAAATCTTCTCTTCCTTCCACCTGCACACGAATAATGAAGTCCCGATTTAAATACTAATAAAACGAAATAATAATGACGTTGAGGTTAGACATGAATCAATAAAAAATTAATTAATCCTGCAGTATTCACAGATTCAATTCACAGTAAGAAAAAAAACGCAGCCTGTAAAATGGAAAACAACAAGGTTACAAAGACAGTTTGTGTGGAAGCACAAACTCAAAATCGGCTTCCGAAGTGGTCCACCCAGGCAGGCTTCAATATTTTCAGAAAGAACATCCGAATGAAATTATATCAAAGACAAATGAGAGATAAGAATGGAGAAAGAAGGTTGACAGATCTTGTGTAGTGCCCCAACGGTCTAGCAGATCAAAGGATAGGTGAAAGTGAATGTAAAGTTAGATGTGAACCTGGCTTAACTAGTTCCCCTTTCAGACCTTGTTTTCCATAGGGCAGATGATGTAAAGTTCATCTGTTTATGTGGCCTACTGTTAACGAGGGTGTCATGTAGCCAGCACAACGACCAATCGCCTTTACTTTCCCCCAACTAATGTCGGGTACCATTAGAGTTGGGTTGGACTCAGAAGCGCCCAATGATTCGGGAGTTGAAAATCCCAGTCTTCACCAGAATTCGAACCCGGGACCCCCGGTTCGGAAGCCAAGCGCTTTACCGCTCTGCTACCGCGCCTCTCATGGCCTAACTGAAATCTTTTAATTAATGTTATTGTTTCGAAAACGCTCAATTTTATACCGCACGATTGCTGCATTAAGACGATGTAGGAAAATGAAGTTTACAAGATAACTATTTGTTTTAAATTAGGTCTAATTTATAATGCATACTAATTAGCTTTTTCTCTTTAAAAAAAACTGCTTGCATAACTGATTTTAAAAATTAGATTTTTCGCTTTCAGAAAAAAATAGTAGCCGTTGCATCAGAACTTTGAATGGTCTAAAATATTGTGATGTCGAATTTTCAATATCTTTTCTAGTTTACGAGATCTAAACGGGACAGACGGACAGACATTTCACACAAAACTAATAGCGTCTTTTCCCCTTTCGGGGGCCGCTAAAAAACATCATTTAGTGGTCAAAAATAATCTATAGTAAACACATTTATTTAATGTATAATTAAATTTATAGCTTAGTTGTCTTTTCTTTGTGAACCTGAAATTGGTAAACCATTACTGATCTTGACATAATTTAAAACTCTACCTATTGACCAATTCATTAAAAACAAAAACAAAAAATTCCCCAATTCCTTCCTAAATTCTTCTGAAACAGGTTAATGAATGATTTGGTTTACAAAGTACACATTGTGAGTATGCAGTGCGAGTAGGATATGATTTCTATTCTATAGTATCAGTGTTTTTTTTTAAAGAAAAAAATAGGTGCGGTACTCAGTGACTAGGTGCAGTACTCAGTGATTGATTACCTAACTTGTAACTACTAATAAATTAATAATATATGTTAAAATAGAAGAAAAGTAATAATTTTTTTCTCACATTCAAAAAGGTGCCGGTACGCCGTATAGGCGCGGACCGTCACAAAAAAGCCCTGTATAAAACCAACCCTGAGCCAATATATCGGTCTCCAACTCTAGAAGAGCTTGCGAGTGAACACGAGTTTAAAGTCAACACTATACTAATAGACTAAAGAAGTTAGAAGAATGAATTAGCAAAACTACATAAGTGTCAGTTCCAAGTATTACAGAACACTTTTATATGTTTGATATTTATTGCCAACTTTGATATGTTTGACATTTACTACCAACTTTGCACAGCGACATTTCCGGACATTAAAAAGTTGTTTTATACTTACAGACATACGAGGTGAATAACAACAGCGGCGACCACGAGGAGGATGACGCCGCCCACCACAGACCCGCCCACAACTGCACCAAATTCCTCATTGTCCATAACGTTTGGGTCAGCTTGCTTGATTGAAGAACCTGGCAGATGAAGACTGGAAATTATTTGTGTGATATAATTTTATATGGTAAAGTTTCAACACTCTATGAACAAACAAAATAAAAGAATTCATCGTTCTATTCCGCCTGCAGAAGAAGATCGTCACCTGCGTATGTTTGTGTGTGTGTGTGTGTGTGTTAGATTGTAACAAGAATGTTTCCATTTCATTCTGTCGTTGGAGAGTCCGGCTTTCAGAGTCCGGGTGTCTGTTATAATTTCCCTAGAGCCAGGATATAGCAGTAGTTGATAAGTGTTTTAAGGAAATAAAATGACATTATCCTGGTCTAATCTACATAATTACTAGCAATAAACCAAAGCACTAACTCTATCATTCATGGCTTTAATAGACTGAATGAAAAAAAGAATATTTCAAAAATTAGAAGTACACACTTTGCAGTGACTAACTACAAACTCTAGTAAAAGGCAATGGTACTAACGAATTGATATACTGTCAAACCACACAAGGATCACGTAATATTACAAACTACGATCTCTTAATTCAAACTAAGTCACGATTACGTAACTTGATAGATATTTGAGTTTCCAGAAGACTGAAACAATGCAAGGTTCTTTTGTGGGGCAAATGGAAGCGAAAGAGCTCCTCACAATTCATTATAGCAATTTAAAAAAAGAAGATAAGATGGAGAAAAAAACGTGTTTCTGTTTCAAATTTTAAAAGCCCGTTGAGTGGCCATAACAGAACACAGTTTAGACAACATTTTCTAGCAGACGTGAGGTAGTCACTAAAATGGAATGGTAATTGTTAACATTTTCATAACTGTAGCAAAGGCAAAGTTGTACAAAGTTCAGTTTTAGGCCCTACAATGCTAAAGAATCAAAATGCTGACCCGGTAAGGAATCTTCTCGTGTCATTTAGAAGTCAGAACCAGTGGATATTTTCTTTTTGCTCATTCTACTACAAGTGTTAAAATACCTCACCAGATTTTTTTCGGCTCAAAATTTCAAAGCTGGTTTCTGCTTATTTGACCAGGAGGTCTGTGTGCACTGCACGCTTAGTAACCTTCATTCGTTGTATGTAATCGAATTGACATGGCATGAACAAGGTCATAATACTGTCCACACAACCTTAAGTGCACAAAAAACTTGCGACATTTACCTGGTCTGTACAGTATGTATTGGGACTACCTAGATCTAGGAGTGTAATCTACCTGCAGTTCACAGGCTGGGTATACACGGCGGAACTTCAGGATCGGCTACCATGTAGGGAGTAAGCCCTACTCTGCGGCCCTGTACTACTTTATTAAAATTTTTAAAAATTGCATTTTCAACGTATGAGTTAAAAATACGCAATTTAACAACAGGTTTAAGAGCTTATAATAAACAAGTTATGCTATTATTTCAAACAAAGCCTGGTATTAGATTCATTTCTTAGTTTCAGTGTATTATAGATCTAACTTTGCTATCTCTAAGCCTAATTATTTTGCTTCATCAATTAGCATTCAAACCTTGGAAATGTTAACTAATAACGGGAATGAAATAAAGATTGGAGATAGATTTAACTTCATTGACTAGCGTGCATGCAAGGAAAGGTAGCAAAGTGAACTGAAAACAAAATTACTAGATGCTTAAAGTAAGATGACTCAAACCCATCGAAGGTATTAACTTTGCTCTCTCTCTCTCACGGCTACTCAGTGGCATGAGCTGAATAGATACATCACATTTTAAGTAACGAACATTTGGGAGGCAGTGGTGCTTAACTAGTTCCCAGGGATCCCAGCCCTGATGTAATTAGAATAGTATCCGCATGTTTATTTGATATAAATATATACATAAAGCTTGCGCGCACACACACACACACTCTTTAAGTAATATTATGAATAGATGTACTTCAGATTGTTTGTATTAGCCTGAATCTACAGGAGATGTTCCCATGCATACTTTTATTATGCACTGACATCACGTAAACACAAAACAGTGGTAGACTTCTTGTGTGTATGGATAAATAGAACAGGTCTACAGACATGGCAACAGAGGGAGATAACACATTGGATTAATCTTAGATTTAAACTCAACTGATTGAGGCTAACAATGGCGGGGAATGGGACATGAACTAGCCTCAGATCTAACGAAAAAAATATGTTTACAATTTCAGCAGCTTCAACTGATTGCTTTGGCTATCAGCAATCTGCGTCGCAATGTTTCTTTTGTTTATTGCTACGCATGAAAGGACACACAATAGTTTGGGAACAAGGAATTCGTAATATGAATTGAATCAGATCTTACCATTTTCCACATCCCACATAAAGTTAGATTGACATAGCTAAATTTAAATACCTAAATATAGCCACATTTTTTCCCACTCTTATGTATTTGATTAGTCTGATGGAAAAAAAAGTAAGGGGGGATTCGGACGAGAAGCATATACAAATATATGTCAACTATCTTTATCACATAACAGTGCCTTATGTTATTTGAGAATTGGGGCCCTTCTTAAGTCCATATGGTATGTGTCAGTGCTAAATATTTCTTCGGTGCCCTAAGCTATGGCATGATCACAGTCAAAGTGCAGCAGTGTGATGGGTAAAAGGCCAGGCCAGTCAATTCTAGAGGCATTATGTCTTTGGAAAATTTCTGCCCTGCCGACTCCCTTAACAACTTTTTTTTCTCCTTTGACAGACTGGAGTTCAAATCTAGGTGCCAGTTGTAATTTCTCCCAATGCACCAGAGCGCACCAATCAAGAGATAAAATGTGTTTCAAAATGCACCAGAACGCACCAAGCAAGAGACAAAATGTGATGATATCGTGGATAAAGCTTCCACAATAAATAAAAGATCTTCATCGCCATCCCTTTAGATACAAACTTGGTGTATGTGTTGTTTATTCATCAAATTGTACATATAGTTCGTCCATCGTAATTAGAGGATTACCACTTTTGTTATTTAGGGGATTGATTTCTTTTGTGTGTTCTTGTATGGCTGGTGAGACCTATGAAATCTTGAAATATTTTGCGGCACACTAGGCAAACTATTCCAAGCATGTGCCAGTTGCCTTGATGATATTCTTTGGAGCTTTTCTTCAGCCACGACAGGTGTCTTGTCCTCTGCAATTTCTGCACCAGCGCGACACCATGATTCTCTATCATTTGCTTCCATCTTCCTGGGTGGCGAGATCCATGTTGAAGACTCTCATTGAGATGTTCCTTAAACGTTTTCTTTGTCCACCTTTATATTCAGTACGTCAATGCCCCCACCAGAAAATAAAAACCAGTAAATGTATGACAGCGGGTTGGGGGGGGGGGGTAGTGAGAGTATCAGAGATTCAAGTCACGCGAGAGCTTGTGTTGGTTTAAATGGGAGAAACAAAATATTATGTGTCGTTGGAGGCGTTTATTATACAAACGAGATGACGTGAGCAGATCTTCAATATGATAAAAAAATGTTTCAGAAACTTGCTGTACCCTGAAGCTGTACAAGTTTATACCTCTGCAACTTGATTCACAAAGGACATACCCTAGAGCTAGATTTTACATTGAACTCAAGAGCTTAGAGCTTCTTTTTTTTTTACTCTGCGCACATAACAATGAAAAAGCTACAGCATATTTACATCACACAAATATCCGGAATGTTAGAGAGGACACCAGCTGTACACCAACACTAGCTGTACATCAACATCAACTGTACATCAACATTAGCTGTACCTCAACACCAACTGTACTTCAACCCCAGCTGTACATCAACACCAGCTGTACATCAACAGCAGATTTTAGTCGGCATGATAGACAAATAAGAAAAATCTTCACATAATTTCCAAGTAAAATACTTCTATCTGAGAACGTTCTAGTTAAACACAAGATAGAAAATCTAGGCTTGCAGATTGGGAGACTAAAGAGATTGACTAAAATGACAACCTGTGTTCACATTTTGTTTGTTTCGTTGTGGAATATTATCTTTTTAGATTGCTAAACATCTACTATGTTTTAAATGAATTGCTAATTGTTGACACCAAGATGCTCGGTGTGGGTTGCTTTTTTTTCGTTTACCTAATCTTCCTATTAGGGCGCCAAACGCGAGGCAAGACATGCTAATGAACATTTAACATCAAGGGGTTGTAACTCGTGACATGCACTAAAATGAAGGCAATCGACTTCATGCCCTTGTCAATGTTTGCTATCATGCCCTAACCCTGCAATCTTCGCAAACTCAGGTAGTTCCTATTGACAATGTGAACAAATACACCAAATAGTGTTACATTGGATTGCAGACGAAACTGATGATAGAGGAAGCGCGTGTCCCTTTATATCTATAATGTAATATAATAACTCCCACTTTTCATTCTCGCATCAAGTTGAAACTTTCCATAATTATTCATTGTCGATGACAACGCTCGAATCAATAATAAAAAAAGATAAACCAATTAATTAATCAATTAGTCATAATTAATTAATTTAGTTTCATAATAGAAACTAGCCGGATATGACTCTCGGCATGCGAGCCCTAATTAGGATATTACTGATGTATTGGATTGAATCTAGAGCTATGTCAAACATGGAGAATGTTGCCTTCACATTTCTGTTTATTTTGCCACGAAAATAAAGGTAGCGTATGGAAATGGGTTTACATGTTTAGCTGACGTATTAAAAATATAATATAAAATACTTGGAAAATGGGTTTACCTGATTGGTTAAGAGTTTCGTTCTTTAATTGTGATTTAGTGTTTTTTTTTAATTCTTAGCGCCCCCCCTCCCATCCAGTTGTAGGTGGGTCATTAAACATACACTACGGTCTCCACCATGATCTAAGAAACGTTTGTGCCAAGTTTTATCAAGATTGGTCAAACGGTTTTGATTTCCATGTGGGACAGACATCCATTCAGGTATACGCCTTACTTTCTGCTTTATATATGATGAATTAAGCTAAGGGAAGATAAGTCTTGTGTAGAGAATTAGGACATTCGCTAAAAATGTTAAACTATTGACTTTCCTAGACAATTAGACCTTCTATTTAGATAGATACTCGAATAGCTCAGTTGCTTCCACAGTGCTGGGTCGAGACCTCGAGTTCTAATTTAAACATGAAAGGTGCGTTAAACAAAAGCTAGCTTTTTTTGGTGTATTCGGTGTGCAAAAAAAAAAAAGGAAGTATTGATAAGGTATGTGTTTTTTTTAAAGCTATATGGCCGTTTTTTTTTTTGTGCAAATTTTCTGAGCGCTTCTACTTGTGGCACAAAATAGATTTCAATACAAAGGAAGTATTACAGTGTTACACTGACTTGAAAACGTATTTTAAAACAACGAGGCAAGTAACTAGCTGTATTATAGAAGGATTGATATGATTTTAACTTTCACGTATTGAGATAATGTTGAATCTGGAGCTCAGTACTTTTTTATGTGGTTGCCAACACTGAAGTTCAATTTAGTGTCCTTGACATTGTTTAGATTATCGTGAAAATCTCCGATACAAAAGGTAAATAAGTTTGACATCTTTCCCTCCCCTCCTATACATCGTTGCCCGATCCAAGGGGAGTTAAAAGTAGCTAGTACAAAACAAAAAAAAGATAAATAGACATATTCGTTGCATGAACAATGTAAGTATTTTAATTGTAGAACAAGCAAAATAAAAAAAAAATCTTCAAAAAAACAAAAACAAAAAAAACAAAGCTTATCTAATGCAAAGAACTCCGCATTTCTCTCTCCAACTGTATCTCTCAATAGTGTAGAAGATATTTCCCTTATTCGATATCAAATAATTATTATTAGTTACCAAGAATTAGTTGACTAATTGGTTGATTTTTTAAAAATTTGATTCATTTTTTGTTAGGTACACTACATCAATATTTAAAGTTTCAAATTGATCCGAGATTGAGTGTGGGAAAAATAACGTGTTCAATTATCTAGGGGGACGAAGCCAACATATTTAGCCGTATCTGTGAATACTGAAGGATTAATTTAATTTGTTGGTATCCAACAAAAAAATAGTTACCAGTAATTAATTGACTAATTGGTTATTTTAAAAAATTGATTCGTGTCTTGTCTACGCCACCAAATAATTGTGCAAAGTTTCAACTTGTTCCGAGAATGGGTGTGGGAGAAATTACGTGTACACACTTTTTACCAGCTAGACAGACAGACAGAGTGAGTTGATGTAAGACTTTCTAACAATATTTAAAAGCAGCACACTCCAAACATAACACAAATATACACCGAATGCTAAGTGATGTTATACTTGTAGCATATAGTTTTATCTCTCTAATGTGGAAGTCATTGGAAACTTGAACTACCGAATAAACGAAACAGAACGGAAAATTGTAAATACAATCTTGATTCACGTACCTTTACGTTTACTGTCTCAATCGTATAGCCACATCGACCAAGTCAAAGCAAAGTTTGTTTTTTAATGTAAAAATAAAGTAAACAATAGGAAGTTTCAGTTGCTCATCAACATCAATAAATAAACATTGTTTTTGGACTTTCTCTAGTTGCAACATCAACATTTGTGCTCTGACAGAATGAACATTTCAAGACATGATCCGATTCGCCGAGGTTCACTCCCGAAAAGTCACATGTAAACTTAAAAGTGTTTTGTATAGAATTAACGTACTCAATAGCTGCTATTCATGTTCAATGTCACCGTTAGCTTCATTCAACGACGGAATAGCTAAATATTTGAACCTACCAGGAGTAAAAGTGTCTAATAAAGCTCAATGGGAAACACTTGAAGAATTCAATTGGACCAAGCTGGCAACAGTAAGACCGTCTTCCACCTTACCTCTCCTTCCCAATGTGTATTTTCTTCACGAAACTGAAGGTATCAGTTTAGAAGCGAGACTGAGGGAGCACTAAGGTTCGATTACAGAGGAGCAGACTTGATAGACGGTCTGGCACGTAGTTGAGGACATGAATACTGAATGAATGGGTTAATTAAAACCTATACTTGGTACATGGCACAAGAAGCACGCTTGGGGTGAAGGCCTACAACTACAAAGTAGAGGGTCATAGAGAGCAAACTTAATTATGAGTTAAATAAATAATGTCCCCACCCCAAACCCTATCCTTAACCATAGTGAATACATTACAAGTTCATAGACTTTATGGTAGGATTTGTTTATAGCTGGTGTGATGCCATTTTGTTTTCCTTTAATTACTACACATATTTAATAACCGATTTGATTCTTTGACACAATTAAGTCCATCCACGTACAATCAACAAGGGATTTGTGTAGTGGCTTAAAATTCCCTCGTCTGATTTGGCGTACGAATGAAATTATAATTTCTTATTTCAACTAGTCAACATTTACATTTTAGAATAGATGACAAGACAATGCTATGAGTCTCTCATAATTTCCATATCACATGATTGTGACGTGATACACGTTTTCAAATCACGTGATACACAGTTTCATATCACGTGATACACGTTTTCATATTATGTTATACAAGTTTTCTTAGCTTCAATTCGACGTTAAACTTTTTCTTGATGTCTAAAATAAATGTTCATTGGCCTTAAGTTGACCAATTCCCAGGTCAGATGGTACCCAGTGTTTTTATTTAGTCCAAAATCAATGACTATCTTTGGTTCAAATGTAGGAAACTGACATCTCAGTTGTTTCTAGACAATTCTAATATCTTGGGAGAGCGCCTGATGAACAACTAAATGTCGTAACTGATTCATTTACTTTTGTTCCGTGACCAAAACTATATTTTAATATTTGTACCAAGCTTCTATCAACTCACTTCTGTCTGGTACAAAGTTTATTCGTTATTCTTCCCGTTCTCGGATTAAGCTGAAATTGTGCACTGTTATTCATTGTCTCTAATAAAACAAGAACTATTCAAAAAATGTATCAACTATGTTTGATATTGAAAAGGACAACTACATCTTAAAGTATTGAGAGCTATGGATGTCAATGTGCTGTTCTTTTACGTATATAAGCATTTTTAAAAAATTATTTTGTTTTATATTTTGCTTGTTTTTAAAGTGTCCTTCGATACAAGAGATCTGATGTGTCAAGACCAAAATGAAAAGCAAAATAATAGAATAAAAAAAAAGGGGGGGTAGGCTGGTGATGTAGGACGTGTGAACCAAGCCGTGTGTTCTCTTCTATGTAGACTCTATCGTATCCACAGGTATGTAAACCAACTTTTTTGAAATCTTAACAGGTACAATAGACCAGCTAGTGGCAGGTGTGATAAGTACAAACACATTGAAGATACTTGTTGAAAGATCCAGAAAAAATAGGCGCGTCAAATATTGGGAAAAAAAACAAACATCAGACAAATGTTAAACTTTTCATTTATTTAGTAATTACTGTTATCAGAAATTATAGCCAAGGAAAACAAATACTAATAATTTAATAAATAATAATAGTAATAATTTAATAAAACAAAAAAAAGAACTTCAAGCAACTTTTTAAAATCTGGTATGAATCGGTGACAAGGAAGAAGTTGATACATTTAATCATAATTTTAATTAACCTACATGATTATGTCTAGAGCGCAATGTTATGTTTCACAAAAAAGGAAAAGGCGAAGTCTGCAGGTGGGCGTTGTAAATCACTCCCAAGTTGTTTCTCATTAGCCAGTCTTCTCTGGGCTACCCCACCCTCCTTCCAACTTGATGTAACCTGTCCTGTTTGATTGCTGCTTGTCAGACGATGTCTTCAGGGCCTTTTCGGTTAAGCTTGACCTTGACACACATACCTCATTATTCCAATGATGGACAGTTGTTTCATTGCAGCTCAATATTTTGTGACTAATTTGGTTTGTTGTTTTCAGAGAGGATAAAGAGGAGTTCGTAGTTTGGTTTCCACAGGTCTCATGTGGCTGGTATATAGATCCCTCCCTTTTCTCCACAATGTTAAGTAATCAAGGCCGAACAAGGTGAACTTACACTTTATCCAGGCCTCTCGATTCTAAAAAAGCGGTTGGACTTTTTTCGTAATTTTTACTTATACAAGGACTCCAAAGTAACGCACTTTTTAATTCATCTGTTAATGTCATGAGCTGTAAAGTCTTTACATGTTTTTGTCATGTCTGGATGTAAGGTCTCCCTGTTTCTACGTCATACGTTCAGATCAAATATGTTCTGTGTTTTCTCTTGATAACTTAACGATAGATGTCTTATTTTTTGAGCGAACAACTATCAGGGTAAAGCCCCAACCTAAAGCAAACAAGTAATCAAAGCAACATTGTTCTAAAAGCCGCTTCTATTTTGTTTTAAATTAAAA
Source organism: Biomphalaria pfeifferi (assembly GCA_030265305.1). Classification (NCBI taxonomy): domain Eukaryota; kingdom Metazoa; phylum Mollusca; class Gastropoda; family Planorbidae; genus Biomphalaria; species Biomphalaria pfeifferi. The sequence continues at coordinate 338,493 of JASAOG010000100.1, forward strand.
AAAAACAACAACATGACTAGCAGTTAAGATAGCGGTAAAAAGAAAGCAAAAGTTTCCTCTTCTGATCCCTCAATGATTCTATGACAGACGGAGTCGTGCTCATTGAGAAGCCTAGCTCATTAGCATCTCGGCCATCTCTCTCTATAACGAATACAAACATACGATTTTTTTAACTTAGTTCTCTTAATATTCTTGAAGCATGAAGAACAGATTTTTTTTTCTTTCTCTTTTTGAGACGCTGTTCGGAAATACTCTGACCTAATAACAGAAGCTTTCACAGAAATGTTCACATTCTAAAAAGTACTATTAACAATGAGCCAGCGATTATTAAACTTCAGCATGATATCATCAAGGTTAGAGTTATGTAATGTTTCACTTAACACTGGATCAATGGCCCGAGTCACACATCCACCTAGTAGCACATCCACATAATAGCACATCCACATAGTTAACATATGAAGAACAAAGTTATGTCTTCATATGTGCAGATGTAGAGATTGCAACAACTGTGTATCAGGAACGAGAAATCTAGACCGTGCGCCCCAGTGGCGTCACAAAAACGTACTAGCCTAAAAATCGTAACTTGGCACTACTCATGCCATCTGGGCCAGGTTCTATATCATGTTAGTAAAGACTAATAATTTGTGTAATTATTTTTAGAACATCCGAAACATGTAATGCAAAACAAGAACAGGTCATGCGAATATGGCGTTTTAATAAAATAGGTCAAGTTTTATTATATTGCAGTGCTAAATTTAGTGGCACTTTGAATTCCGAAAAAGAGTACACACAGACATATATTACCCGCGACCCGCGGGTCTTAATTTGCGTATCCCTATCGATATAGTCACTAAAGAGTGTTTTGGAAACAATTTAACGAAATAATAATGTTATAAGAAAGCGAATGCGTGAATTAAAAAAAATTAGTATGAATGGAGCTATCAAAATAGCTGATCGACCTAAATCCATTTTTTTAATAAAAACATTTGCTTGCAGGTCTACATATATTTAGATCTAGATCTAGAGTCTAGATACTATTATAATAGTCTTAGACCTACTATTATAAGAGAGAATTAAATGACTCAAGAAGCTTATTAATTATTGTATGTTAGTACATTTAATATCCCGCCCCATATAGAACCTCGTGTGGCCTGTCCAATCATAGTTTGTTTACATAGCGGTGTGCACGATACATGAATGGGACTATTAAAATGCATGTTAACATGGAAGCTATTGCGTACGAATGCATGAAAAATGGTTTAGAAACACAAAATTTGAGGGTTAATTTGATTAAAATATTAAATGAATGAATATTATTTTGCATGTTAATGTGTTAAAGTATAAATTAGATCTTTCCTCTTTGAATTAGATCTAGAATTAGAGTTAGATCTAAACTGTCTAGAGTCTAGACTTAGATGTCGGCTTCGATAGATAAATGGGATTATAAAGTACGTCAGGACTTCTAAAATCGCAGATATAAGGAATGAATTTATGTAAAGATGCTTTTGAAAGACAAATTTGAAGCTTAGTTTTATTCTTTTATTAAATAATGAAAGCAATAGACTATATTTTGTAATTTCCATGTGTCAAAGTAAAAAACTATCTGTGCAAAGTGCAGTTCTTAAAATTAGATCTAGATCCTTTCGATCTTTTCTCATGTAAACATAGTAAACACGGCCTAGATTTTTATACGATACTAATAATTTAATAGAGTTGGGCAACTTTTTTTGTTGAGGGTCTTAAGTTTGTTTTAGGGCTACTATACATACGTTACGGTTCCAGTTAGCACCCAAGGAACATTTCTGCCAAGTTTGATCAAGATTGGTCAAACGGTTTTGATTTCGATGCTGGACATACATACATACATGCACACATGCATACATACATACGCCTTACTTTCTACTTTATAGTATAGATAATATTTATAGCTTTGTGATCGGACACTTTCATTTGAAAATTTAAATTCTAGAAGTTTAATAACTAAATTACCAGTCAAGAAACGCAGTAATAATTTATTTTGTAATATTACTTAGAAGATAAGTTCATTAAATGTAACTAAACTAGAACACTTTCTCCGCCGGATTACTAGTTTATTATTACTAAATTGATTACTAAATATAATAATTACATTAATAATTACATTACATTACATTAATACAGCTAATAATTACATTGATTACTAGAAAATTTTTAAAGATAATTACTAGACTATAAAGATTAAATTGATTACTAGAATATAAGCATCATCTTCTTCTTCTTCGTTCTCATTGTTATGTTGGGATGTACAGATGAGTAGACCAATACATGAGATGAACTGCGCAGTGGTTTCCAGATCAGGGAGCTCTCCATTTAGTTTCCTTTCTATTGGGGTGATTTGTGGCCAATGTCTTATACGGGCCTCTTGGTAAAGAGAGCAGTTTTGGAGGACGTGGTCTGCATTCTCTGGTGATACTCCACATGGGCAGATTTCACTGGTTCCAATTTTTAGCTTCCGGTACATGTGTTGTCGCATTCTGTTGTGTCCGGTCCTGAGTCGAAAGATTAGACGTTGGTCTTGTCGGGATAGCTTATAGTAAGCGTCATCTTTCTTGTGATTTGGATGAGAGCTCGTCCATTTCTCATTTATTTTATTTACGATTAATTTAATATAATCATCAAATAGTCATTAAATGCGATTACAGTATTATAAAAATAAGGGCCTGATGGATGGGGCAGGGCTAGGAATTTTCCATCGTCTTTGGGGGCCTGGGGCTTGACCTCCTTGAGGGCCACTGCATTTTGCGTAATATTTAATTTTTAATGTAAAAAAACACTCATTTGGGGGCTCCTTCAAATGGGGGCCCGAGGGATTTTAAATTCTTCCCCTCCTTCCCCCACCCTAGGTACGCCACTTTGCAGGGAGTCCTCTAAGCAGCAAAGGTGTAATGTTACTTGGATCAGGCCAACGTCGTACATAATTAAACCAACATTGTAATTAGGTCATGAAATCATGATAGTAACCCCAGACTGCTCTTTCCGAAGAGAATTCTCAATGAATGCTGTCATTATATATGTTAATTAATGGAGCTCGATATGAAAAGAAACTTGTCTATTCCCGTCGAATCTCTCTTGAATAGACGCATTCTGTTGATCTCTGGTCGAGATGAATAGTGTGAGAGGTCACGAGAGTTGACTCTTGGGATGGGTCATTGGGTGGTATCACGAACTAGGTCTTGGAATTGGCGCATGTTTGGTAGGTATTAATTTTGTTTACGTCTAGTTAAAGCAATCCCATACTTCCTGTTTGATCTCCAGAAACACGTTCCCATAGTTCTCGTCCTATCTCGTCACAAGTCGTTCTTATATTTATTTTTTTTGCTTTTGTTTTTTAACTTTCGTACATTCCTCCAGAAACAAAGACTAATACATCCTGGTACACACACCCTGCCCAGAGTAGAATGTTTATGCATAGTCCCAATAATGGGACGAAAATATTTATTTATGGAAATTTCATACAAGGGTTTCCGAAACACTTGAACCTTGTTATCAGATGTAGCAATGTTTACTACGATCTACAAACTAAGGTGTGTTTGATAGGGTCACAGCCTTCAATTCTCTACCAGAGTTTATGGAGATATTAAGATGGCACCTATCAATAGCAAGAGACACAGATCTAGCTGGAAATACACTGACATAAAAAAAGGAGAAGAAATATGCAAAGAGAACTCTCTAGTACAGCCAAGATTTGAAACTTAATTTAGTGTTACGATTATGATTTAAAAAAAAAACAACAACAAAAGTCTATGTAATAAAAGATCCGGCCACCTTTGTTCCCTTAGATATCATTGTGACCCACTTAATCTGCCCGCCGCAGCTAAACAAAAGTCTCTGGGGAATCAAAGACACACCAAACACATTAGCTGTGTCTTACTACTACGTTCTTAGGAGTGTCTTCATTGTAAGGTTTTGTTTGTTCTGTCAAATGGTTCACATGTTTCGGGTGTTCCTTCAGAGTTGAAGATAATTACTTCCTAGTCCAAACCTCCCGCAGGACGACGGGGGATGGCAGCGGGCAGGGTTTGAACCCGGAACCATCGATAAATCTGAACGACAGTCCAGCGTGCAAACCGCACGACCAGGCAGCAATGGATGGTCTGTAGAACACATTTAGACCTAAACCTGGCCTCAAATTATTGGTGGCATTAACAAAATGAAAACATTGATTTAGTTTTGTTTTTGTACTAAATACAGAACTTGCTCCCCCACTACCCCTTAAGATGCAACAGAAGTCATGGAACTCTGCATACGTGGGATGCAGACACCACACCAATGGAAAAGGCCTGCAATCGGAAACCGCTATTAACTCTATAGCTATTAACTTTAAAGCCAGGGGTAACGATGAAGAATTTTGGGATAGGATTGCCTAGTTGTTACGTCAGAGGAACGTGTTTACTTTTAATGTCGTATCCATGACATCTTAATGGCGGCTGTATTTGCCGTTGACTTTGCGATGAGGTAATACGATGCCCCGTGTCTCACGTGACTGGAATCAAGCGTTAAATAGATGTGATGGCTGAAGTGACTTGAGGAATGTATCTCCGAATGCATCGCATGACTGCTCACTATAAAATAGGATGTGCATAATACATACACGAGAATAGAATAAAATCTAGTTTTGTTTTGTTTATGTGTGTTATTTTTAAAATTGGTTAATGAATCTTTTTGACAAACAAAGTTCACTTTAACAAAGACGAAGTAGGCTATTTCAAGATCATTAGCCTAAAATCATACCAAAAATGCTCTAACCTATGTAAATTATTGGTAGGCAACCTACACCAATTCATTAAACAAATTAGGAAAAGGCGATGTGCTAAATTTTAATATTTTAAGATAGCAACCAATTTTTGTGTTCCACTAAATGGCATTCGTTACATTTTAAATGTGAGTGTGTGTGTGTAAATGTAAGGAAAATATCTAATAAAAAACTAGTCCTATGTGTATGTGTGTTAATTATATACAATTACACTAGCAGAACAGGAAGCAAATCAAGTCCCTTAAAAAATGTTAAGTTCGTTCATGTTTAGAAATATAAATGTAATTAATCTGTTGTAAAGTATTTATGATAAATTTCATATAATTTCTGGTATCAGTTGTGTATTTACAAATGCGACTCTATTGAAAGGATACATTTGTATTTCAAGCTCTTCAATAAATAGAAATCTGTTAAGATTTTAATAGCAAAAGAATTTTTTTAACCAATTACTTCTCCATGTACAAGATATAATTAGAACGGCTTGTTCTATTTGTTTGGTTCATTGTCTCTCTTGTTAATTACCGCCTAACGTGTGGTGTATGTGTGGTGTATGTGTGGCGTATGGGTGGTGTGTGTATGTGTGTGGTGTATGTGTGTGGTGTATGTGTGGTGTATGTGTGGCGTATGGGTGGTGTATGGGTGGTGTATGGGTGGTGTATGGGTGGTGTATGTGTGGTGTATGCGTAGTGTATGTATGGTGTGTGTGTATGTGTGTGGTGTATGTGTGTGGTGTATGCGTGATGTGAGTACGAATGGCCTCTAGCGCCTCCACAAGATTGTCTCGCTCGAAATCCGTTCGTCCCCTTGTATTTAAGACACTATTTAATAGACAATGACATAAAGGTAAAGCTGTTTAATTATATTAACATGGGCTGTCTGCATCGTACATAACTTCTGCGTTGTTAGTAAAGAGATTGAATTTTACCTACTGCTGAAACAGAAATCTCTATCTTCTATTTAAAAAAAAACAATTTTAAAGCAATATTATAATTCTTTAGAGCGACACAAAATTAAAATCCTTATGTTTACATTATGCAAGAAACAAAATGGTAGGGATCAAGCCGAGGGGAAAAAAAAAAGAATATTTGCGGTTAACAAATATAAAATACAATACTATAGAAAGCACTGTACAAACATCTGAGTATCTACGTATAGAACAAAGTAGACAAGTCTTGTATATTTTAGAGATTAGAACCCAATTCAAAGAAACTAGTTGGTGAAATCCTTCCAGGCGTTTCGGCTTAACACCGTGGGGGGAGTGACAAGATTAACATACATTGACTTTCCCCCTCTTTTTGTTTGTTTGTCTTTTCATTCACTCATTCTCTCTCTCTCTCTCTCTCTTCTACTTTCACCTTGTCTTGGTCTCAGAAGTGAGATGTAAATGTAGAGAATAGTTCAAGAGACATCCTGGCCCATTACTAAACCACAACGTGACTATCGCGTGAACTCTGGCGGCACATCTCCGTGCATAAAAACTGAACTAGTGGGGGGGGGGGGGGGGGGAAGAGAAGAAAGCTTTGAAATGGAAGAACATGAGAAGACATCTTTAAATTCTTATGGTTTCTATTTTGAAGGTCGTCTTTAACTAAGCTTGAAGAACTATAAACTTAGTAGTTTCCCCTGAACAATACCGATAGAACAGAATTCTTGCAAACTAAACAAAATATTTTGTTAGTTGAAGGTTTAAGGTAAAAAAAAAATATTTTGTTTTTTTCTCACAATGAGCGCTGCATGCACGCAAGTAAGCAGTGTAGGTCGAGTTGTTATTTACTGGATATTTGTTTAGATCACGGCTCTTGATTCTACTTGCGCATTACTCGGTGCACTATGATTCCAATAGTAACAAAATGCATTGACTTTCAGAACATCGTAGTCTCTAAGCAGCCTTACTATCATATTTATTTTCTATCTGTAAGACTTTTAACAAAATCACTTCTGGTAGATGTCCACTGTACAAACTAACCATTGAACGAAACTAACCTTCTGGTAGATGTCCACTGTACAAACGGCTCCAAGAGATTTCGTTGATCATTGTTATGTTATTGTATCTTGTCATTAAGTCGCTGAGTGTTGAACGGTGTTCTATCACAAGACTGCAGATTTCGTGCTAACTAAAAACAATACTTCCTTGAGCAATGTCTGTTGCAAAGTGTCTTGAATCAAGTCAGTGGACAAGAGCACAACTAGAACCTGGCCTGGAACCATAGCACACGCATCATCTCAGACACAAACACGCCCACCAAGTAAAGACAAACTGCAAACACACACACACACCATGTACTCACACATCCACTTTGTTTACTCGCATAGTAAACAAGACAGAAGCAAAACAAAACAAAAAAGACCGAACCGTGGAGACGATAGAGCCAGTCCTAAACTAGTTTCCCCCCCCCCCCCCCCCAACATTGTATCTTGTCAACAAATAACTCAGAATAAAAACTCGACCCTTTCTTCTCCCTGAGTTGGTCAAAGAAATCTTAAGAAAACTCTCCGGCTATTTCGGTAATGGGCTTGTCCATATTTGGCCGCACAGTTACCGAAATACCACCGCTGGTCAAACACTACTCAGTTATTTTGGGAAACTCTCGCCAGTCATAATTTCTATTTGATCACTTCTTTAGAATGTTGTAACCATCTGACGGACGTCGTCGTACTGTCTGTGCAGCCCAGAGGAAGAAGGTGTTGGCTTTTTGTTGGTTGGTTTATCTTTGCAAATCTAGTTCAGTCATAAGAAATATTTATGGCAATTCTTTTCTTTTTCAGATTCTTAATTTCAATGAACCCACTCACCCCCTGCTCTCTCTCTCTTCTGTTTTTTATTTTCCTTTTAAGGTATTATTTCTGTCTTCTAGTTAAATCTAATTAATCTTTATAAAAAGTACGATTTTTATTTGTATTGTCTTGATCTCTCTCTTTTTCTTTGTCTTGTTGTGACTTGTGTTGCTATGTTCGTATGATGGAGGCCTACTGACTTCCAAACGTCCTGCCGTTGTTTTTCTTTTGTTCTTTGTTCCCTGCACTGCTTACACTACATACACAACAAAGTCAGCGATATAAAAATAATGAAGCATACAATGGACGAGGAGTGGAAAAGAGCTTGGCTTCCAAACCGAGGGGGGCCCGGGTTCGAATCCTGGTGAAGAGTTTTCATTTTCAGATTTTTTTATGACCCAGCTCTATTGTGTACCTGACATTAATTAGGCTACAGAAAACAGATGACCCTTACATCATCTGCTCTATAGATTGTAATGTCTGAAAGGGAACTTTATTCAATGGGCGAGTCATAGATTAACTGTTATTAAACATACAAACGAATCAAATACACGGTCATCCAACCAACCTTTAACAAAAAAACAAACAAACAAAAACAAGCTTATAAGTTGAACATCCATGCTTTTATATAATCACTGTTTATTTTTTTTATTTTTTTAAAGATTGTCGCAAACCCCAAAAGAAAAGTTGTCACTAATCTACGTTACCTCGCAGAGTGTGAGACAGTATATTACCATTCAAACACTCACTGACTAACACGTCAAGTCTACAAATATTTGTTGAAAGAGATTCGGTTTTAAAAAGATCTCATGCTGTCTTATTTTTGGGTCAACCCTTTACGTCACAAGTTATCTTCTCCTGCCCAATTCCAATCTCATTGCTGACGTCATGTGCTCAAGTGGCTTAGACAATGTGTGTTAGATCTATATGAATAGTTCGGTAGGATTAAGTTTTGCTACGACACACTATGTCTGGAACTTTGACACACATTTGGTCACCACACATCACATTCTACCTCACTCCCCCTCCCAAAACGAGCTTTATTTAGATCGACCTTTCAACTGTATCTTAAATCCTAAGATGAACATAGGCGTGGGCAAGAAGTTATTTGATTTGATAGACCGAGTAACACTCCCGTCTGCAATTATCAACAAAACCTCTTCATTGAAATAGTTCAGAAGTTTAGGAATTCGTTCAAGGCCTACATCTAAACGTAGATCAAATGCTCACTTATAGTTATCTGCCCCCAAAAATAGTTTTAAATCTACCTTTGTTGTTGTTTAATTAGTATATTATTTTCTAGATCAGGAGGTATGCGTACTCCTGTGGAAGAAATGGCGTATTTGGTGGCAAATAGGACAGCCGTCTCAATGTAATGTAAAGCACTCTGTGTATGGTAGACCTATCAATGTAATGTAAAGCACTCTGTGTATGGTAAACCTACCAATGTAATGTAAAGCACTCTGTGTATGGTAGACCTACCAATATAATGTAAAGCACTCTGTGTATGGTAGACCTATCAATGTAATGTAAAGCACTCTGTGTATAGTAGACCTATCTTAGAAATGTAAAGCACTCTGTGTATGGTAGACCTACCAATGAAATGTAAAGCACTCTATGTATGGTAGACCTACCAATGTAATGTAAAGCACTCACCACTAGCGGATCCAGAACTTTGGAGTGGGGGGGGGGCGATTTTTGTCCAAACCCTAACCCAAACGCCCAGTAAACTCTAACCCTAAGCATAAACGCGCGTACATAAACCCCGACGCCAAAGCGTTTTTTTTTCATTCTTCACTGCAGAACCGCATTCTCCTTCCATCTACAGCTCATTATTCATCCTATTGATAGGACCTTTAGAATAATGTTTTAATTGAAAAATATTCTAATATGAATTTACAGGCCCTAACTACATCGCAAATACAACCGATTTGTTCTTGAAAATGTGAGCTTGCGCTCCCAGAGCTATTTTTATATGTAATTTTATTTTTATACTTTTATAGGTCAAAGCTATTTTATGTATTCTATTTTGTATAGTGCCAGAATTAATATTTGTACCGCTTTTTGTTATATGGGTCATGGTGGGTAGTATAAATAGTTAAATCCAGGCTACATCCTGTACAGTTGACCAGCGGTCAGTAAAGTATATCACTGTCTGTGTGACAGTTGATGATCTTAGTGATCTGGCGAATACTTATTTAATCATTGTTATATTTCTGTACCTGGGAGGGCATTAAGTGTAGAAATATTTTATATTTTCTTTTACTAGATTTATGTCACACTATGTGTAAATATGCTTGATATATTTTAATTTAGTTTTATTTTCTACTTGGACTTTTGTCATAATAGTTGTCAACATGCTGTATTAAAGATGGCAGCGTCCATCAATCCTAATAGAATATATGGTTTTGTATTTATAGTTTCGCATTTATGCATTGCAGGCTATTATTACTGCTGAATATAGATGCTGAAATACATGCGGCTATTACTCTGCTGAATATAACTGCTGTGTTATTGCTGCTTTAAGCTGCTGATTTAGATTTATTTTGTTTCTGTAGTGACTAGTGTAGTGTTGCCTTAGTGGCTTAGTTATAGTCTGTTTCTGTTCTTAGTGAATACTAATAGTAAGGTACTAAGACTTATGTGTTCTTGTTTTAGTTTTAGTTATGAGTTGGTTGTAGTAGTAGAATATTGTAGATCTAGACTAGTTTATTGTAATGTGTCTGTGTAGATCTAGGCCTAGTGTAGTAGTTGTAGTGATTAAGTTAGATAGATTTAGAAGGTTTTAGTTAGTTGCTGGGTTCAGTTGTAGTGGTTAGTGTATATATTATATTTTATTTTTGATTTATTTTTATGTAAATAAAGTATCCTTTTGTTTTATTTATCCTAAATTGAAGTTTGTTCTTGCTTTCATTTAGTTTAGGTTAGTATGTCTGGTTACTTAGGCGACTCTAGCCCCTTGGTCGCAGACTGAGGTGTCACAGACTGAGCCCACCCAGTAGCGCTAACATCTGCCTACTGTATAAAATTTAATGTTGAGCAGAGAATATGTCTCCCACTCGCGCCTGCTTGACCTGCTCACAAAAAGATAAGATACTTCACAGATTTAGATTAAGACTTTGAAGAACGCCGCCGAAAAAACATTTATTCGAAAAATAATATTTTTTTAAAAAAGCTCAATTTTAAGTGATACATTTTGTTCAATAGGCATGTTTGTAACTTTGTTTTGTTACAGAACTATAATTCAAACCTCTAAAAAAAACATTTCGGAAGTGGGAGGAGAAATTAAGTAAACCAATTAGATTTTACTCCAAATTTTTGCATTTCTAGGATGTAAGTGTATAGTGTGGGTTACTGTCTCAAATTTTTATATACAACAGAAAAATATCAGTTTGAGTAAACGTTGAAAAAAGATGACTAGGAAAATAATATTTGGGTTCAGAACTATTCTCAATTGTTACTGTTATAATGAGAAATTTTGTATGAATTCTAAATTTTCCAAAACAAAGTTTTTCTTAAAATAACTAAGATAAATTCGTATACAATTACATAAACTCTATCGCCATATTTGAATTTTCTATTTTAAAACGTCATCTTCTCGTCTAGAAAGAAAATGGGGCGGTAGAGTGAAAACGATGAATCCTCGCTCCTTTTTATAATTTCTGATTGCATTTGGCATTAAAGAATAGGGGTGGGGCGAGGGTTAGGAAGAATTTAATTTATAGCATATATAAATTATATATTAGTGACAATTTTTTTTTTTATTTTGTAATTTCTTAACTAAACTACAAAAAGAAAAAAGTATTGGTTTGTCCGATGGGCTGAAGGCGATTGCATGTATCGCCCCTCTCACCTGGTACAACCCTTTTTCATTTTATATTTACTAATGATAAAATTTGAGATCATAGTATGTGTGCGACATAATATACAAATGGGTTAAAACATCATGAAACATCAATATGTAGCTTATATTATATAGATATTCAAATAACTTTGTTCAAAAACTAAAATTTCTCCATAAAAATAGGATTTCTAAATAAAAGTAGGTTGGAAGGGGAGTAGAGGTATTCGCTCCCCTCCCCCAATCGACTAACAGGGGAACGACATACTATAAAGATCGGTTAAAATATCAATAACAAATTTTTATCATATAGATATTTAATTGATTCAGTTAACAAGCTGTCATTTCTACAAATAAATTGGACCGCCCCCAACTCGAATGTTTATGGTGGGGGGAGGGGGGCGGGATTAATGCCATCGCCACCTACCCATCCCACCAAATCGGCCAATATACAAGAAGGGTCGGGGCGAAATAATCTAAAAATAGGTTGAAATATAAGTAATTAGTATACATTATTTACATAACTAATAAATTCGTATACAAATTGTGTGATTTTTTTTTACTAAAATTAGTCCGGCCCCCCTTCGGGAAGGGCGATCGCCCCCAACGCCCCCCCCCCCCTGGATCCGCCAGTGGCACTCACTGTATTATACCCATCTTTGTACTTTGAGATGAGTCACTCTTTGTGTGTGTGTGTGCATCCTACATTTTATACAGATTTAATTAGATGAAACACAAAACTTATCATTACCTTTAAAAGAAAGAGAAAATTTTAAAACGTTTTAGAGACAAAGGTTAAAAGACAACAACTAACCCTTCTATTTACCAAGCAAAATGTCCGTGGCTTTTATTCTGAGTCAGTGTTTTTACTGGAAATATATTATCAAGCTTTTTTTTTTTCTTGTCTTTTCTGCTAAATGTCCATAGAGTGCAGACTAACCAACATTTCTTGTAAGATCTAACCATAGACTATATGTATATATTATAGTCTATGGATCTAACACAAAAATGTCAAAGCAGATCTGACGAAATGTCCTATAGATCTAGAAACCAAGTTCTTACAACTAACGTGCTGCCTAGAAATAAAACAGTTAACTTCCCCCCCCCCTCCTCCACCTCCTCCTCCTCCATTAAATTGACAAATGAACAACTTATAGAACCATGACATTCCAGGTGTTACGGTTCAGGATGTCCTCACTCAAATGTCATTGTAACTTCATATAATTAAATAATTAGATCCATATCTTAAAATAGTTAGAGTTCAACATTATTTCATACAGTTATAATCATAGTGATTTTTTAAAAATATTAGCGAATACAGTCTTTTTTTTTTTAAATAGTTCTCTATGTTTCTCCTTTGAATCGGGAAGCGTGGTGCTTGAACTTGGCTTGGCTTGACTACCTAGAAGGGTGCTCGAGGTTCGACACCCGACTCGGGCAGAGTTGTGTTTACTGAGCGCCTAAAGGCAGCACGGAAGACCAACTCCTAGATACCCCCCCCCCCCCCCCCCCACTGGTCCACAAATGAGATTGGACCAAAGCGCTCTGAGCATGCTATAAGCATGAAAGTAGCGCTATATAAAAGCTATAAATAATAATAATCGAAATAATTTTCTTTTATGCTCATAACCTTTTTTGTTGTTTCCGACATCGTTACTTCCCAGCAGGCTTTCGTTTCTAAAAGCTGATCGCTACTGAATGTCGTAGATTGAAGAGTTTCATACATGGCTTCTATCTATAAATAGCAACCTTTTCGGTGCACCCGGTGTACGAAATACGGAAGTACATGCATTAATAAGCTAAGTGTTTAAAAGGAATTGTGTTCCCTTTTTCGCCATAATCGAATCAAATTTCTCTTTCGTTTGTAGCACAAAGTTATTTATTCGAACATTTATCAATATCCACTTCCTCTGTTTGGTACACATTTTGTACACGTACGTACACTTCCCGTTCAGGGATCAAGGTAAAACTTTGTACCATTATTTATTGTTCCTAGAAAAACATATATCTATCAATTCTATCAAATCTAACCAATTAATTTATTTGTGTTAATTAATTATTATGCTTGATATAGCTGGATGGTAGCCTAAAATTTTGTTAATTCGCTACTTTCAAATATGATGGAAAATAGAATTTAATAGCCGCAAGAAACAGTCTACGAAATGAGCCATAGATGTTTTACGACCAAAGGGGCCATAGCTATGAAAGTCAAAGTTTACGGTCTGATTAAATAAAAAAATGTTGGCCAGATAAAGCTTTTTGTTGCCAACAAAATGCATTAAAAGTTTATTTGTATTTATCTTTGAAATCTGTCACAACGTTTGGTCTGACTTGAGTAGATAGTTGTACGTGACGAAAGTCTCACATCCCTGTTGTTTCAGTTGGTTGGTCAAGTAGGTCAGCCCCCATCAGGACCAAGGCGACTGTTTAAGCCTCCAAGTTTAACGACCATTAGATGAGTTTCCATCTGAAAGCACACGGTATTTCAAGCGTCACGCTAGATGCGTTGATCTCGTTAAGACTTTTCCATCAAGTGGGTTTATTGTTTTTTTTAGGTCTAAATATACTAAAATTTAACCTAATTGTACTTAAATGTAAGATATAGATTATGCTATAAATTTTTAAAGATACGTCTTGGGATTTGCAGTCAAATGGACCTCATTCACCAATCGTAAACTAATACCATTTAGCCACGTGATTCTCTATCTCTTCTATACAAATTACGTAATCTTAACTTCTTATGTTATATAATACAGATGTTACTTCAAAAAAGAAGATGATTACGTACTACGCGTCATGCATTTAGTCATGCATATTAACCAATGACTTAAACTCTGCCATGTCACTGGTTTTCCTGGCTAGCTCAGGCAACCCATTCCATGCTCTAATATCACTAGGGAAGAAGGAGTATTTGTACAAATTTGTCCTATCATATGGGACGAGGAATGTGCCTTTATCTTTGTGTCTTTCAGAGTATTTTATTAAATTTTGTTTTTGTATTTGAAGATTATGGTTCAGTGTTTTATGTATAATGCTACTTTACTTTTGAGTCTTCTGTCCTGAAGGCTTTCTAAATTTAGTGATTTTACTAAAGATGTTACTCTAGTCAAATGTGAATATTCGTTTGTTATGGATCTCACTGCTCTATTTTGTGTCTGTTCCAGTTTCTTAATGTTTTCTTGAGTTGAGGGGTCCCAAACGGAGGATGCATATTCTATTATTGGCCTAACCAAGGTTAAATAACATTTTAGTTTTATGTTCTTATTTGATTTATAGAAATTTCTTTTAATAAACCCTAATGCTTTGTTGGATTTTTTTATAGTTTCATCAATATGTGGATTCCATGACAGTTTTTCATTTATTATAACACCTAGGTATTTTGCGTTTTTAGTCTGTGTTACTGGTTTGCCACGAATAAGATAAGTTTTGTTTTAGTTTTTTTGTTACTCTTAACAACTGACATTTTTCTGTGTGGAAAGACATGCTCCAATTTGATTCCCATTTCTGGAATTCATCTAATTCTCTTTGTAAAATATCTGTGTCTTGTGTTGTTTTTATTGTTCTATATATTATGCAATCGTCTGCAAATAATCTGACTTTTGTTCCTGAACTAATGCAATTTGGTAAATCATTTATGTAAATTAAAAATAGTAGTGGACCCATGACTGTTCCTTGAGGTACATCTGAGTTTACTGTTATCGGTGTTGATTGAGAGCCATTTATTATTACAGTTTGTTCTCTCCCTATCAGAAAATCTTTAATCCACTGATGCAGTGTACCATTAATGCCGAAATATTTTAATTTTTTAAGCAAACTATGATGTAGAGCTTTGTCAAAAGTCTTAGAGAAATCTAGTAAGATAGCATCTATTTGTTCACTATTATCTAAACCTTTAGAAAAATCATCAATTAGTCCTATTAGTTGTGTTTCACATGATCTATATTTCCTAAAGCCATGTTGGTATGGTGTGAGGACATTTTGTTTGTCTAAGTGGTTTATGATGTTGCTACATATTATGTGTTCTAGGATTTTACATGTGATGCTGGTAAGTGATACTGGTCTGTAGTTTCCTGGGTCAAATTTTTCTCCTTTTTTAAATAGGGGGGTGACATTAGCTTCTTTCCAGTCCTTTGGTACTCTGCCCTGGTTAAGCGAAGCCTGGAAGAGTATTTTGAACACTGGGGCTAGCTCATTGCTTAGTTCTTTAAGTAATCTAGCTGGAATACCATCAGGTCCAGACGCTTTATTTGGTTTGGTGTTGGCTAATAGTTTTTGAATTCCATTTTCTTGTACTATTATATCTTCTATGTTTTCTACTTGGTTCAAATTCAGTAATATGTCTTTGTCTCCTGGGGCTGAGAATGCTGATGCAAAGTATTTGTTTAGGATGTTTGCTTTAGTTTCATTATCATTATGTATTATGTTATGTTCGTCTTTTAATGGCGCTATGCCTGTTGTTTCCATTTTCTTAGACTTAATGTATGACCATAGGTTTTTGTTATTGTCTTTAGATATTACATTGGTTATGTATTCACTCTGCAGCTGTCTGCTTACTTTTTGGGTTAAGTGTTCAATTTTCATATACTTTTTGTAAACTCTTTCTGCCTTAGTTTCTTTAAATTTTCTATATAGGTTTTCCTTCTGTTTACAAAGCTTCTTTAGTCTATTTTAAACCAGCATTTATTTATTTTGTCCGATCATTGTGTAGTTGGTATATGATTTTCTATAATGCTTTTAAGATGGTTTTTAATGAAATCGACAGAGGTCATCGACTGGTTGGTTAATGTCTTTGTTGTAATACACTAAGACTGTCACGTGATTTTTTTTTCGTTGTTTTATCAATATTATCACGTGGCTAAATGTTGTTTGTTTACAATTGGTGAATAAGGTCCATTATATCTTTCTCTAGCTAAGATCAGATGCTACAGGGAAAAGTGGAGGGCTTTGATTACGCGAATGTCACAGCATCCTGCGAGGAAAGTCAAGGGACAGATGATGATCATGATAATGAACTCTTGTCTCTAGTGAAGCTCTTTGGATAGTCACTTTCAAGTTTTGAAAGATACACACAGGTTCTTTGAATGTGTTTACTCTAACAGCAGATTCAATCAATGTCAACATCAATTCAGCAAAAAATGTAAAAAAAAAAAAATACTTGAATACTTAAAAGCATAGCTTATATTAGGTGTGGTAGTATCAATAAGTCAATTAGTTTGGATCAGTCATGTAATTAAGTTTGTTTTAGATCTATACTAACAATAATAAGTCTGTGCGATTAGAAATATTTGTACCAATTGTTTTTGTTTCGCGCTATTTCATTCTATTAGATTTCTCAATATGCTATGATCCTATCATTTGTCTGGGGGAGAACGAACGGGGTATATCTGGGTGATCGTTTTTTAAATGTATTTATAAAAAAAAAAGGTGAGCGACCCGAATTTGAAATGGTCTAAAGCTTTTTCAGGTTTCTCAAGCCAACACGGTAGCCACTGTGTTAGCGAAGAGCGTATGGACATGGATGATTGTATATTTATCTATTGTTTCTATTTAATATTTGTGTTCACTTAGCCTCAGACGACGACCTATAAAGAGGACTAATTCAACTTATACCTCCACTTCATCCAAGTACAATATCTTTCTCTTGTTCGAGATACCAAACAAAATAACTAATTACCAATTTATTAAGTAATTAGTTATTTTTTAAATTGATTCTTGTGTTTCAGGTACAAGAAATAATTGTGCAAAATTTCACTTTGATCCGAGATTTGGTATGGGGGAAATAACGTGTACAAACTTTTTACCAGACGGACAGAATAAGTTCTTATAAGGTTTGTAAAAATATGTCAGAACTCTTTGAAGAAAATAAAGTAATGCGATTGAATGTAAATACAATCTTAGACATCTGAATTATAACTATTATTTTTTTTTGTGCTAAACTGTCTTCAATGAAATATCGCCGCACAACGTGTAACAGGTGGATACTAACAAAGCTTGACAGTTTAGAGACTTAGGAAAATTACGGACCTCATTAAATGTAGATAAGTGTTATATAATTCAAAAATAAAATAAATAAATACACCTGTATTTCGTCATTTTTATGACAAATTTTGTGACCACTTTTTAATCAGTATTTCCAATAATGAATATTATCCAATTTTTTAAAGATTTAATGGCGAAGTTACACATAAAGAGACAAGGTTACAAAGACAGTTTGTGTTTCCACACAAACTCAGAATCGGTCCACCTATAGTCTGCACGAGGATTCGAACACGGTACTTTCAGTTCCAAGTGCCTTACCCCTCAGCCACAGCATCTCCACGTATTCATTAAGCGTACACTTATATTTATTAAAATAATAATTATTAACCTTATCCATACATTCAAAATTAATAATATGTTACATGTAATATAGAGAAACTAAAAAAATAGTTATTCT
This sequence comes from Biomphalaria pfeifferi, assembly GCA_030265305.1. Taxonomy (NCBI): domain Eukaryota; kingdom Metazoa; phylum Mollusca; class Gastropoda; family Planorbidae; genus Biomphalaria; species Biomphalaria pfeifferi. Next base: position 356,337 of record JASAOG010000100.1, read on the forward strand.
TCTTACACAATTCTCAACCTATTTTAGATAGATAGTGATCTAGCTAAAAATGACTTGAAAGACTTGGAGTACTTGGACCACACATTCCCCTCCCAAAATAAAAATTAATATCTCTATTGCCATTTTTCATACAAACTAGATCTCGATCTAGCTAGATCTAGACCTAATTCTAGATCTTAATCTAGAACTAGCTTTAGATGTAGAAATAGATTTAAGTCTAGATCTAGAAATATATCTAATCTAGATCTAGAATCGTGATATAGAATCTAGATCTAGACTAGAATTCGTAAGACTTTATACGTTTAAGCTTACAATTACTAGACCTAGGCCAATGTTATAATCAGGAATAGTTGGCCTTTTGGTACTGGGTAATGGTGTAGGCCTACTATGATGTCCGTATCCGATTCACCTCTTAATGTGATACTACTGCACCCCTAAGCTGTCAGAAGATTTTAAGTAGCAAGATAAGTTAGTGTGTCACCTTGTGTGTTGTGTGTGTGTTTTGCTGCTGTACATGCTCTGTTCAGGTCTAAGGACCGAGCTAAGGACAAGACACGCCCATCAGTCTTAGCGTTTAGTCGCTAGAATCTAGATCTTTATCTTGTCATTGTTGATGCGGACAAAGTAGATTTACATTAGCTTTTAACTGGTCACGAAGTCAAGTGTGGAGAATGTCTGTGGAATATTGACTGACTTCGCTGAATATTAAAAAAAAAAGAATAGCAACCTGGTCGTGCGGTAATCGCTCTGCACTGTTTGTCGTCTCGTCCCAGGTTCAAGTTCCGCCATTTCCATCTGTCCTACGGGACCTTTGGGCTAAAATGTAATAATCTTCAACTATAAAGTATTATTACAATTATTCTAAAAAAAAAACGAAAACCAATTTCTAAACTATAAATTTTGATATTATGATTACATTTTTAGCTATATACCAGTAGGCATATATTTCTATATTAATCCAATTATTAACCACAGACAGTTACCATACCTCATATCGACATACCTGTCTAACATATGCATACATACGAAACATTTCTAACTTACCATTCAGGCCTATTTCAAGGACCTATCAAAATAACCCCATCACTCCTTTTGTTTGCCCAAATGCCAATTAAAGTAGCTACTGTTTATAACTATTTATTTTTCTCTCTGCAAACGTGAATATTTAAATTATCTTTAAGCTATAATTATCTTTTATTAGTACATTCTTAATTGTAATTATCATTAATTAATACATTTACATACATCAATACCAAAGGGTTTTAACACCACAGGCCTGGAAAGATATAATAAGGCTACCTAAGTCAAATCTTCAACACTTATTTCTTAACATGTAATAGATCAGTATAAACATCCATTATAATTTTAAATTTAACATACTGCTGCGCTAGAAGTGACACAATATCTTGCTATTTCTGTTATGTAACTAGATCTACGTTCAATGAGATTGTTGTTGGTTTTATTTACAAAGAGTTGCAAACTTATGCACATATTTACCTCCTGTTCAGAGGATTAGAAACCTGTGACGCCCCCTGATCCCGTATCAGAAACCCCATTAGTAAACGAAACATGCTGAGATTACTCCCTTAGAGTACATGAAAGAAAGCGGGCAGTGAGTTTAAAGGTCGCCTTGTCCCCGTACAAGGACAGACCCATTGCCGCATATGGACCAGTTCTTTCTCTCTCTCAAATCCTTGCCCCGATCGCCCTTCATGCAGAATGCGACATTGGTAAAGAATTTGATCTCCTTTTTCTTTGTCTTCGCTGCAGTGGCGACACCGTGTGTCGTAGTTTTATCGAAACTGTCCGAAGTAAACACCAATTGAACAGTGACCGAGTCGGAACTGGGTTAAGACGGCCTTTACCGCACGATTAAGTTGCCACCACGCATCCTTTCGGTCTGGTCTACTGCATATGAAGCTCACGGCCTTTGTCGGAAGCGTCCCAGCTATCGTTCTAATGTGGCAACAATCGGTTGTCGTCGAGGGACCGTACACTTTCGTAAGTGCATTGTTCATCATGCACAATGGCCGTCCGCCACTGATCCCAAACTTGTTGTTTCATTGGATACATCAGCTGCGTAAAGAAGGATGAAATACTGTGTGAGTGAACGGAGCTAATACCCAGGCATCCATCTCATTTCTGTCAAATGATCCATAGTCCCTTCGCGACTGAAAAGTCAATTTATATGGTCATATAGCGAGTTAAGAGTAAGTCAAGAAACAGATCTAATGTGGAGTTTGAACAGTCCACAACATTTGCTCAGACACATTGCGACCTAAGTTCAAATCAAATACTCATCATGCTAGTGACGTATACAATCATAGAAAATCTGGAATAATTGTGGGATGAAAATATGGAATGAAAGGTAAACTAATCAAGACAATTATGTTCATGTTTAATTTATTATATCCATTAGAAAACAAAAAAATAATTTTGTCATAGGGTTCATTGGGAAAAAGGAAAAAGGGCCGGGCGGGGGGGGGGGGGGGGTTTCCCCAATTAATTGATCTAAGGGAGGTAACTGAAATATTGTTTTCAATAAACCAATTTGAGGTTTTAGAACGTCTTTAGTCTCCAAACAGTTTTCAAGTCTCAGACAAATTAGACAGTAGTGGTCTCCAAACAGTTTTCAAGTCTCAGACAAACTAGACAGCAGTGGTCTCCAAACAGTTTTCAAGTCTCAGACAAATTAGACAGTAGTGGTCTCCAAACAGTTTTCAAGTCTCAGACAAACTAGACAGCAGTGGTCTCCAAACAGTTTTCAAGTCTCAGACAAATTAGACAGCAGTGGTCTCCAAACAGTTTTCAAGTCTCAGACAAACTAGACAGCAGTGGTCTCCAAACAGTTTTCAAGTCTCAGACAAATTAGACAGCAGTGGTCTCCAAACAGTTTTCAAGTCTCAGACAAACTAGACAGCAGTGGTCTCCAAACAGTTTTCAAGTCTCAGAAAAATTAGACAGCAGTGGTCTCCAAACAGTTTTCAAGTCTCAGACAAATTAGACAGCAGTGGTCTCCAAACAGTTTTCAAGTCTCAGACAAATTAGACAGTAGTGGTCTCCAAACAGTTTTCAAGTCTCAGACAAACTAGACAGCAGTGGTCTCCAAACAGTTTTCAAGTCTCAGACAAATTAGACTGCAGTGGTCTCCAAACAATTTTCAAGTCTTAGACAAATTAGACAGTAGTGGTCTCCAAACAGTTTTCAAGTCTCAGACAAACTAGACAGTAGTGGTCTGATGATTTTGTGCAGGATAAGACTGAAATCAAGAGTGCTTATACCTCTTTTTTTTTAACAAGTGAATGAATACTTCCCTGTTTGTATTTTAATCACGATGATTAGAACTTTGTACAAAACTAATATCAACTCACTGCGTATATTTATCCACCTGCCTGATAAAAAATGTGTACATATTATTTCTCCTACACCAATTCTCCGATCATATTGAAACTTCGCACATTTATTCATTGGCATAGACAAGACATGAATCAATTTGAAAAAAAGTAACCAATTAGTCAATTAATTACTGGTAGTTTATTATTTTGTTTGATCCCAACAAGGGAAACTAATTATTCAGTTTTCACAGATATTGCTAAATTTGTTGGGTTTAGTCCCCTATAAAAACCAATTGTAAACGCCATTTCTCCCTCACGCACTCTTTAAACAATTATTTATTGTACCTAACAAAACTTGAATCAATTAAGAAACAATAATTAGTCAATTAATTACTGGTAATTTATTATTTTGTTTGATATCGAATAAGGGAAATAACGTGTACAGTATTGGTAGATATAGTTTTAAGGGCGGAGTTCTACCCCTTTAGATAAGCTTTGTGTTTGTTTGTTTTCAAAAGGATTTTTTTTTTTTTTTACAATTTTGCTTTTTGGCCGCTGACATTTCTACGGTGGAGGTTTCATTCAAACTTTTGCTTTTCTTATTATAATGACAGTTCGACACCCGCAAATTTATTCATCAAGATTTAGACCAGATCTGTACGTTTCTCTGCTGAATGGGTGAGATGCACGTGTGCATTAGCATGTACTAGACACAGAAGCGATCGAGATAACCTAGTTCGAATCCCGGTCTACATCTGGAATAGAACATAATACATTCGGCTCGGTAGGTAGGTGAATTTATACTATAGTATAGTGAGAGAAAAAAAGTTTGTTCTAAAAAGTTTTATTTTCAATTATCGTCAGTAATTCTAACGTCTGCTCCAAAACGTCGTATGGTTTCAGGTTTAGTGATAGAAATTAGGTTCGTGTTAATATTACGAGAACTATTTCAATGTTTGCGGTTATGCCAGTGATTGGTGATGTAGAGATTGTACATCTTCCTTGTCTAGCTGCTAGCCTAAGGCTTCAATTCACACTGGAGTATCTTCTAAACATTATTCATATTACTCTCACCCTCTCAAACAATAAATGTAATGAGGACGTTTACTAACCAAATGCCATGTTTATTTTCTTTTGATCATGTGATACACAAGTAGGTCATTGGTTCTTCTTTAGATATATATATACGGATTGAGTCAATGTTCTTTCGTTGTAGTCTTAGATCCTCCCGCACTGTTCGGCGCCTTGGGCGGCAAGCTGTCTCCACTGTCACTGGCAACGTTTGAAGCCTCACCTGGTGTCCACTGCTCTGAAGTCCTCCATGAAAGTGTGGCGCCAAGTTATACGAGGACGTACCCGCTTGCCTTTTCCTCGTATTGGCAACTCTTGGTGTGCGTAATTCATTCGGAGAACATGTCCCGCAAAACTCATGCGACGCTCGGTCACAACCTAATTAAGTGGTGGACTACCAGTTCGGCATAGTATTTCATTATTTGAGACCCGATCACTGTAACTGACTCCTAAAATCCTTCTTAGCCACTGTTGTAGAACTGCCCATGTTTGTTATTTTAATTTTATTTTAAAAGTTTCTTTGTAATCATATAACATTGAGATATAAGAAGACTATTCATTAAAAAATAAATAATGTCAACATGAAATAGAAATACAAAAATAAACGTTACTTATTACAACTAATTTAAATAAAATAGACACTGTCAAACACTATCCCAGAAATAGACTATAAATAGCAATGACTATAAATAGCAATGACTATAAATAGCATTGACTGTAAATGAAAATGTAGACAAATACTGATTCACCAGGACACACAGTACGTGCATGGATCTAATAATACAATCTTAAGCATATTGAACAGAGGCATAGCAGACGACCAAAATACATGCACCTGGCTCACCTTAGGAAGTTTTACATATTATGTTTGAATGTTATTGACGTATTAATGACATGTTTGACGAACAGTTGTGATGACATTTGTAGCTAGTGCTTCAGGGGTCTCGCTAACAAGTCACACCAAAGCACGCAGTGCAGGACACCAACATATGTATATATAAGTTATTTTTATTTCTTATATTACATTGATACAAATTTAAAATATATTTTATTACTTAGTATCTCATTAATAGGTTCTTTTTTTTTTAGATACACATCACAGAATGTAAACAGCATCGTATATTTCATGACATGATGAATAACACTAATCTAAGTCAAGTCATTGTGATCGAGGATTTAATAATTACCGTTCAAAATGTGTAGTTACAAGTTATCACTTGTGTGGCAATGAGACATGACAATGCAATGAGCAATCACAAATGAACAACAATAGGGTATCTCCTATTGATGCAGAATTTGTTGTTTTTTTTAATTCATTAGAAAAATCTGTTTAAATAAAACAATAACAAATAATCAACAACATCATTCGCCACTTTAATCACATCATAATAAATATTAGATCTATAAACAAAAATTAGATTAAAAACTCCCAACATATTTATAACATTTTTAATGACATGGTTAATAACATTGTTCATAAGATCGCTAATAGCATTGCTAATAACATGGCTCATAACATACTTTATTGAGGCTAATACTTGTAACTCTGGTGTACAACAAACGAGGTACATTTCAAGTTGTCAGTGTTCCAGGAACTCAAACTAAAAGTAGTTTGCCCATACGTTTGGACACATCTCTAAAGTAACAACATGTTCAAATCAAACGTTTTCTGAAGTACTGATTGTGTTTCTCATTTTAGACTTTTACCAAGAGATTTCGTTTCATATCAAGCAATGTATTTACATTCCACCTTGCAGTCGCCTTCCTTCTCGAGCGTGCATGCAAACTATATTAACTTAATTTTTTAAAAAAATACATTATTGTTTTTATGCCTGATTCCTAATAAATCAAAATAGATAATGATATAAATAAGAGGACTGTGAATTAGACTTAATAGAATATACTAATTCAACTTCCAGATGGAGTTGCATTATTGTAAAAACATTAAATTTAAACTTCTCTAAGGGGCAAAACTGGATTTATTTTTGGTTTCCAAAATGTAAGCTAGCTTACTTCCCTTAAAAAATATAGGAATAAAAATCTATGAATGAACAATTCCTCTCTAATTTGAGTTTGTCTGGTTTGGTAAAATAGGACGTTTGTCAAACAGACAAGTTGTTAAATATTTTACATTGAAACTAAATTCTTATAAAACTGATAAGTCTATATTCAAAGACATACATAATACATTGGGACTGTGTAAACACAACTCTAAATAAGAATGACCATGAACAACCAATACATGTACGTTTGATGGAGATATAACCGAAACATAATAGTAAAACAGTATAAACAATAAAATGTGTCTTTTGCTTGTATTGGTTTTACAACTACATCATTGGTGTGCAGTATTATATGCATATACACATGTGGGTATATATATATATATATATATATGGCCAGATAATAAATATTTTTCAATCAAGTAATAAAACAGGTATAATTGAGCATCACAGCCATTCAGTAGTTACAAAATGTCCTTAAGATTTAGAATAATAAAACTCATTCAGAATATAAGCATTAATGATTTTTTTCACCAATACAATATGCAACACGTTTCTGCACAAGTTGGTCAAAGATATACTCATTCTTACATTTCAAAATACATTACATTTCTATTAAATAAAAATGTATTAACTCTACACCGAACCAGCTCCATTTACAATTGAATTTATTTAGTACAGGTAGAACCAAACATACAAAAGCTTATCTTAAAATGATGTATCAACAATACATAGATCCAAACCTATACAAGATTATCTAAGGGTTGGTGGGGGAGGTGGGGGTGGGGGTGGGGGAGGTGGGGGTGGGGCATCATTAAATGATAAAATGTCTTCAGTCTCAGGGGATCTAGGGCTCTCTGGCACATCTTGATCTGGAATGATCTCTGGGGGGTCATTGGCAAACTGTACAGTCGATGGCCTGTGTCCAAAACCTAGTCTTGATGGCCGCACAGGACTCTCACTGTCACTTTCCCCGTGGCTGCTAGTAGATATGGTGGACCTGACTGCCCTGAAGGCGCTCTCGGCTGGGATGGGTGCATCGACAGATTTCTGCCTCTTTCTGAGCTCAGCCATGAAAGGAAGTTCCGATGAAGACTCGCTTCCAGTACTGTGACTCTCCACCAAAGAGGGTTTTCTTGGAGCGTCTCCCAGCTTCAGAATGTCATCGATGTCCATGGAGCTATTTGTCGTCTTTGCCGTGTTCTGGATTGATGACGTTGGTTTAGGGCTTCCAAATTGGTGAGGAAGAGGAGGGGGTGTTGGTGGCCTCACAGCTTGTTGATATTTATATGGCGCATCCTCCTCATCTGAAGATGAAGATGACATATCTGGGGGAGGCGAAGGCGCCCGAACTCCACCCGTGTTTCTTTGCGCTAAATATAGATCATTGCGATTGGATATTGGCAGAGAGCCATCGTAAGGAGGGGTGCGAGCCCTGGTGTGGGGCAAAGGTGGGGTCGGCGGCCTTGCTAAAGTTGGATCTTGCCTGTGAGACGAAGTTATTTCTTGCCTGCTTTGATTTCGCAAGGCTACATCACCCATGTTGCTTCCAGGTCCAGAGTCTTTCCTAATCAGTGAAGCCTGAGGTGTGATTGAATAGTCCTCTCTGGGTGTTGAACTGAGACTCTCTGACCTCTGAACGTGAGAGACACGTGCATGGTCGCTGAAGACATTCGGCCCCTGCACAAAAGGTATTTCCTTAACATCTCCAGCACCTTCGTCATCTGCATCTTCGTCACTGAAATTCATCGATCTTTCCTGCAGCACCGGCTCCGGAAAATTGCCGCGACCATTGGATGGTTGCTGGGGCCTTGATGTAGGGACCTGAGTGATGGAATAACGACCTCCTTCAGGCACAAAGTTGCTCTGATTGGTAGCCGTGATGTATTCTGTGGCCAGGGGGTTGACAAAGTGATAGGCCAAAGGATTGTTATTGCTGTCATGGCTATGCTTTCTCTTGCCAGTAGGAACGAAGGGCTGCAGGTCTTCTTTTTTAGCCTGCAGGATGATATCTCCAGGCTCTGCCACAATCGGAGCCTCGTCATGACTGCTTCGACGACTGGATCTCTCAGGATCTCGTGACCTCGACCTTGATTTAGATCGACTTTTATGCTTTTTGGTACTCTTGGAACTTCGGCGCCTATTGGCGTCCTGCTCAAACAGAAAGTGGTGTCAGGGTTGTTAAACTAGAAACGCTACACTTAATACTTATTTTCTTAATAAGTCGTGAATAGGACTAACTTTTAGCACGGGTATTTTTTTAATAATACAAACTTAAAGGCTTAAAGTTTTGGGAAGAAAGAAATAAGCTCATGTTCTGAAACACAAGCAAACATGTTTCTCATTATTCAAAACTGAAACCTATTCGTTATAATGAAGAACAGAAACAACCTTCAAATTTTTTTGGTTTCAAAATGTTTAAAGCCTACACAGTCTAATTAGAACATTAAAAAAAGGACAAGGAAATTCTTATTTAAGTTGTTATATTTTTAAAAGTGTGTATTATTATTACTAATTATAGCAGTATACATTTGTTTAACCTCTGTGCTGTGTTTTCTTTAGTCCATAACTAAGGCGCGATGGCTTCCGAAAAGGGGGTCCAGGGTTCGAATCCTGGTGAAGACTGGGATTTTGAGGCCATCCAGCTCTAGTCGGGGTATAAAGACATTAGTTGGGGAAAAGTAAACGCAGTAGGTCGTTCTGCTGGCTACATGACACCATCGAAACAGATGAACTTAAAATTATTAAAATTCCTATTTATCTTGAACTACAAACACTCTGGACTATATATTTATATATGTATGTATTAAATTGCAGGTTCAAGACAAACTACTTACTCTTTTCTCATCAGTTTCTTGATCTCTAAATAAACAAACCAAAAAAAATACAATTAGTTTTACTTATAACACAAATCTTTTCGCAAATCTATGTAGTAGAGCCTATATTTCGCATTAAAACAATCGCACAACTTTAAAACAGTGTTACTTAACAGTTGAATACCTTAGTCTTTTACTTACATTAATGGAGCTCCTCCATTCGCTGATATGGATAAAAAATAATTTAAAAGTTATAAGAATGTCATTAATAAAAAAAACAACATGATATATTATTTTTCTAAAAGATTAGTTGAATCTAAGTTCAATTTCTAAAAGATTAGTTGAATCTAAGTTCAAACTTTCTGGTACTAGAATGTACACTAGTAATGCCAATAAAGGTGTAGACTAAATAATTTTTAAAAAATGTCAAATTTATTTTATAATGTTGACTAAAAAGATTTGATTTAAAACTAAAAGTGATTCATAAAGTTTCAAGTTTGTTCAGTCACTGATTAACTACAAATTTAAATAGTACTTTAAAAAATCAAATAAATGTAAACTAAAGACAGAAAAAGTGTGTTATGCAGAAACTGTTATAAGATCTAACACTACTGGTTACAGCTAAGTTGTTACGTGTGCTCTAAATACCAAAGTGTGGATGTTAGAACACAAGAATTAAAAGAAAAATCAACACAATAAAGGGACATAACAATACTTAGCAGGTAAAGGTATGGGAGAGTACTCGATCAAACATGTTTTCCTATCTTCTCACTATTTCTGTTGTAAGTTGTATTGTACAGCTTCTGAGTTTGTAATGGGGGTTATCACCCAACTCTGTTTTTTTTTTCTCTAAGTCTTTTTTGAAAATATTTTTTTAAAAGTTCTCTCTCTCTCTCTCTCTCTCTCAATAAAATGGTGAATACATAACATTGTGTCTTAATAAACAAAGTGAACAATTGTAACATGGAACCAATACAGAGTTGCACAGACGTGATTTTCTTTACGAGTCTAATGAGGCAGACTACATAGCATATACATAAAAATAGGAAGGGAGAATAACACTCACACATCAAAGTGGAAAGGGGAATAACACAGCAGAGAATGAAGTAGCTTGTAATAGTACAAACACTATATCAAACGTTAAAATTATTTGTCAAAATAGAAGTATATAGGTTGGTGACTGGAAAGGTGCATACAAAGAAATGAAAAGTGCAGGGATGAGTTAGTGGAACGAAGATTCTATTGGTTCCTTACTATATTAACAGAGGTCCTAGAAAGTTGAGGCGTTACACAATGTTTCATTTTTGTTTCAATTAAGTTCTGACTCGCTAAGCATACTATCGCAGCACAAGAACGTCAATTTAGTTGACATTTCATTTTTAATTGCTAGTCATACGGAATTAACATTTACCATCTAAGACATCACCAGAGAGAAAGTTAAATAAGATTAAGATCTTTCTACTAAAAGAAAATCTCAAATTGATTTGAATTATTTTTTTAGAATATTAGTTTTATCCGGAATTTACTGACATTAATAGATTGTTTCCTATTATTTTGGCTAAAGTTATGACAGTGTAAATGTAGAAAACGAGAGTGGGAAGCTGCTAAAAGTAGCACTACAAATCTTGGAGAGTTGGCAACAAAAGAGCTAGATCTAGGCATGCCAAAAGAAACACTGAACTAGATAAAGTAGCGTGATATCACAGACTGCTGCTTGGGACTGAGAAGGCAGGAAGTAGATTTAGAATCTAGATATGAGTACCACACATTCAAAAGACCGTGACTTTTTTTTGACTTAGTTACTTCAGGTCTTAGAGCTAGTGATAAAAATGGTCACAGATACACAAACATACTCTAATGTTAATAGTGTTAAGTAGTTAGCGAGTCATGAACTGTATTTCGTTATCCTAAATAAAATGGTTATCTTTTATACTCTGTTAGGCATTCTATACAAAGTGAATGAAAGACTACACTAAATGTCAAAGGTCACGCACCATAAGGGTACATAGTACCGCCATTGGGATATATAAAATGTCTGTTGGGAGACATAAAGTGTCCAAATTGACCTGAATAGATTGAAATTAGATCACTTGTACATCAGATTGGGTTTGTATCAATAGTATAGTAACTACAGGAGCTTATCTATGTGTACATAATTATGTATTCATACAACAGTAAGTAGAAATGACTTAATGAAGATGAAATGGGAACTGTTTCAGTGGTATTCATTTTCTGACTCACTGAGACTAGCCCGCATTCCTTTATAATTTCGCTTGTGATGTAATGTTGGAGTTTTATAGTAAGTTTTAAACTTTAATTGCAAATAACATGGTTTAAGTTTGCTGTGGGATGTGAATGTTATCATCATGCGTCAATGAAAATGAATTCAAAATCCATAGCTAGAAAGGAAAATTAACTCGCTGCAGCAAGGTTGTAAGGTTCGCTGCAACAAGGTTGTAAGGTTCGATGCAACAAGGTTGTAAGGTTCGATGCAACAAGGTTGTAAGGTTCGCTTCAACGAGGTTGTAAGGTTCGCTGCAACAAGGTTGTAAGGTTCGCTGCAACAAGGTTGTAAGGTTCGATGCAACAAGGTTGTAAGGTTCGATGCAACAAGGTTGTAAGGTTCGATGCAACAAGGTTGTAAGGTTCGATGCAACAAGGTTGTAAGGTTCGATGCAACAAGGTTGTAAGGTTCGATGCAACAAGGTTGTAAGGTTCGATGCAACAAGGTTGTAAGGTTCGATGCAACAAAGTTGTAAGGTTCGATGCTGAGGCTGCTCTAGTATGTTGATGTTAGGGTCCAATGAAACGGATGTCGGCATGATACTTCGTTGAATTATTTAACCTGTATTTCGTTACCTCACTTGTATGAACGCGCTAGTTTTGATTAAAAGATAGAAAATTATTTAGATCTCTAATGAATGTTTGTGATTTGGGATAGAAGGAGAGACAGTATGCCGTGTTGGGTAAGACCTAGCCTAAAGAAGCCAAAAAGATTGCGACTATTGTGTATAAATTCATTATAATGGTTCTATTGAACTAGTCCCGTTAATTGCCGTGTGATGTCAGCGGTCTTTGTCCTAGTTGATTGATAGTTCTGTGAGAACACATGCTGCTAATTAAGAAGCCTTAATATATATTTATGACCTATTGATCTCTCATTGAGACTGATCAATAACTAACCTTTACTTCCGGCCCAGTCTAAAAATATAACGGGCCTGCCAATGGGAGGTGGCCCACGATAAGACTGTGTCGGCCCAATGGGAATCATTCCAGGGGCGTCCATCATGGCCCTGGGCTCAGCTCTGAGAGTGTAGAAAGTTAAGGGCTGCCTGGTGCGGGCGTGGGCTGCATGATGGGTGTAAGCTTTCGTCTTGGGGCTCACTTCCGATGGCGCCCTGACGGGTGTGTCCACTGGAGTCTCTGTGGGCACCCGATACATTCCAGCGTTGAAGTAGTCTCCATTGATTGTAGGTAAAGGCTTTTTTTCTCTTTTACGTATATGTCTGTAGAAAACAAACAAATAATACACAACTTTAAAAATAACAAGGAATGAATAACTTCAGGGTTAGGGTTCTTTTACACGTAGATTGCTACGTTAGAAAAACATTCTGACCTCCCTTGTCTAAGACTATCTCAACCAGAGGTTCTCATAATTATTTTTACTCGGGGACCCCTTTATATGGTCTAAACTTGCCCACGGACCCCTAAGGGAAAAAGCTTCATAAATGCATTGTATATAAATTACAAATGTACACAAAAAAAAAATTGTTGGAGGAGTTTCTATTGAGATTAAAACTTATGCTTGAATAAATAATTAATGACTTGGATAAGATTGTATGAATGTATTCATGTCCGGCTTAATGTTTGTAAGTAGCAATCTCAACGAGCACAGATTTCTGAGCGTTTCTTTGATTTGTGGTGAAAGCCTTCCAGCAATGAATCCACGTGGTATCAAATAAGGAGTTGGAAAAGCAGTCAACAACTTCTTTACAATGACCCATAATTGGAATATGTTTTTGTCACCATAATTTGTGGCATAATTGTTCCAACGAGTTGATTATTATTAAAATTATCCGATCCAATAAACTGGCTTTTAGATCAAACGTTATTTTAATTGTAGACACATGTCCTCTTTCTACGCTTGTCTTGCGGACCCCTGGAGGTATTGTCTTACCAGCTTCACCATTGGATCAGGCATTGTCTCATTTGAATTTGGATCCCAAATGTGATGCTAATATTTGTTAATATGAATGCAGAGAAAAACTGGAAATGGTATTATATTTCTGTCTCTTTCTTTTTCCATGACATTCTTAAAATCCTACCTATACCCACAGTGGCAGCTCACACTGCTCTCTCAGATTGTGAGGGCGCCACTGGTAGAGTTTTGAAAAACACTGTCTTGTGCTATTTCTTGAACATTAAACACTATAAACAGACAAACTCACTTGAAAGCACAGTAGACCCCGATAATAACAATTGCGATCAGAAGTAGACCTCCAGCAACACAGCCAGTGGCTATAAGTGCTGTTCTACTTTCATCTGCAAGAACCCCTGTGGAAGAAAGAACAAATTAGCAACATTAGTTAAATATAAAGGATTCCTAATTGTCCTGCACAAATGAAACATGGAAAGTACATGATTACATTATAGGTCTATCTTCGCGAACACAGAATTAGTAGTGTGCTTATATCAACTCACTCTGGTAAACATTTTTACAAGGCTTCTATCAACTCACTGTGACAAGTCAAAAGCTTGCTGTCAGAGTCACTCAAACGTATCACAGCATTTATTATTATTTATTCATTTTATTTTAATTATTTCCCCATTCTATCCCCAATTTCTTCACCCGCCCCACCTTTTCCTCTCCAGGCTAGACTTAGTCCACCACCTTGGAGATAGCTAGGCCGCGTCCTTCACTTATCTCCCCTTGATTGGGAAAGATAAACACACAGTCTCTTTGGTCTTACCCGCCGGATGTCTGACGGCCGCAGTTGACACCACCTTGGGTGGAATTCAAGTCAATCCTTCTTTTCCCCCCTCTCCCACGTCTCTCTTTGATCAAAGAGATTACTCGGGTCAACACGCCTCGCGACACTCCAAGGTGCGACTCCCATCTCGAGTCTAATTCACCCACGTGAGAGATAATCTTAAGCCTAGGACATTTCCTGTTTCCGCCCGTCTCTCCCAGACCTTTATAAGGTAGATTAAATCAAACCAGACCCGCTCATTTCTCTATCGCTGGCAATCGAGTCGGGACTATTTCATTTATACTTACTCTTAGAGGAATACTTAGTGCCTCCCTCAGGTGTCTGCCTATTTATTTGGCTTTGTCTGCCTAGTCAACTGCCTATTGCCTATTTGCTGTTCAGTGTCTATTTGACACTACTCAACTATTTGTTTGGATCACCTGCCTATTTATTTGGCATTATTTACATAGTCAACTGCCTATTGCCTTCGTACTTAGTGCTATTCAGCACTGCACTACTGCCTACTTGCTATTGAGTATCATCTACTGCCTACTTGGATCTACTCAACTACTTACTTGGTGCTATCGGCTCTACTTTCCTGCCTATTTGACAGTCCACTTGTCAACTTATTGGGTACGACGCCCCTATAGACCCAGAGTCTGTGCGAGACGTCATAGCTCCGCTTCGTAACTCTCTGGACTTATCCTGTTAACTACGCTGCCCAAGGCAGATCCGCTCTGCCCGTAGTACACTTGTGCCCACGGTAGCCGGCCACCCGCCCTACTGTGCCCACTACAGATATCAGAACTTTGGAATGATACTCCACCAGAACTGTATCGCCGGCGTCCCTCTACCCGCTAGAGCGCCACCTCCAGCTGCAGAACCTCAAGCCAGGACACAGCCAGCTGCGACACAACAGGACAACCAGCTAAGTTCAGAAGACAAAGTGACATACTCTCTTATCAAGTGCAAGAGTGATGATTAAATATAGTATTGATTAGAGAAAGATGCAAACCCTCCCCCTTTTATTCTTCTATGTAAATATTTATGTAAAAAATATCCTTCATATTTTAACTTTGTATCTCTCTCTCTCATTGCTTGTCTCATTGCGTGCCTGCTCCCGATTTATATGCTGATAGGTTGGTGTGTGGTAGCTTTTAAAAACAATCCTCCCCTAGACATTAAACCAGCCAAATACACGTCACTTTCGCTAACCTGTCACACTCACTCTGGTAAACATTTTTACAAGGCTTCTATCAACTCACTCTGTCTGGTAAACATTTTAACACGTTATTTCTCCCATACCCATTCATTGAAGCTTAACACAATTGTTTATTGTATCTAACAAAACATGAATCAATAAAAAAAAATTCCAGCAATTAGTCAATTCAATATTGGAAACTAATTAATTTATTTTGTTTGATACCAACAAGGGAAATTAACCCTTCAGTAATCAGATATATGGGTTTTTGTCCCCTTAGATAACTGTACATGTTATTTCTCCCTCACCCGATCTCGAATTTTTAAAAAGTTGAAATTTTAAATAATTATTTATTGTAACGTAACTAAACACGAATAAATTGTTTAAAAAAAAGTGAACCAATTAGCTCATTAATTATCGGTAATTAATTATTTTGTTCGATATCGAAAAAGGAAAATAACTTATACATACAATTCACTTACTTATACATTATTAAGATATAGAGTTTTGAGGAGTTCTTTGTTTAAAAACAAACCCAACTAATTGTTATATTTGCATATCTCTGGAGATAAGGTCTTCTTTTTTTTTTTTACTTTATCAAATATTACAAATAAAAAATAAAACACTCTGAAATTCTAAAACAATTCGGACATTGTTAATTGT
This sequence comes from Biomphalaria pfeifferi, assembly GCA_030265305.1. Lineage (NCBI taxonomy): Eukaryota > Metazoa > Mollusca > Gastropoda > Planorbidae > Biomphalaria > Biomphalaria pfeifferi. The sequence goes on from JASAOG010000100.1 coordinate 372,396, forward strand.
GGCAATAACGAATCAGGAAGTTATTAGCAGACAGACTTAAGTCAGAAGTTGCAACGCTCAGCCGTGTTGAACCGGGTATTGAATAAGACCTAGACCTATATTTAGGACGTGACCGCAACAGTCGCAAGTGTTGGGTGCGTTTTTCCCTATTGAACCCAAACATTAATTGAATGCCTGTGATACCCTCATCATTGTCTCATCCGATGGATTGTCAAAGTCCATTATTCGGGACTACACACCATTACTCATCTCATTCATGTGAGCATGTCTTTCGAGTCACTGTTGACTGATTAACATTTCCGCACAGTGAATGTTAAATTATCTGTACGGGTAGAAAGTTTTTTTATGACTATAAGCTTACTGTAGAAGTCCATGGTTTTAATATTACAAATAAACAAATAGTAGATAATAAGAAAATATAAACTACGTAAGAAACTTTTTATACACAATTTACATATTTCAATGTACATATTTCAATGAATATAACTCGAGAGCAGATTTGATCGTCAAATGTGCAGAAAGAGGACAAGGTGTCTGTCGATCACAATCGGTGTCAGAAATTGTTTCGTTAGGTTCAAGGAGAGACAAAATTGGAGGGGAAATAATTTTAAAAATTTTAAGCAGCGCAACAATTTCGTCTAAATGTAGGCTTGCTGTAGGAGAGACATGACAAGGAAACTAAGCCCGTCTTTCAGGCTTGCTGTAGGAGAGACATGACAAGGAAACTAAGCCCGTCTTTCAGGCTTGCTGTAGGAGAGACATGACAAGGAAACTAAGCCCGTCTTTCAGGCTTGCTGTAGGAGAGACATGACAAGGAAACTAAGCCCGTCTTTCAGGCTTGCTGTAGGAGAGACATGACAAGGAAACTAAGCCCGTCTTTCAGGCTTGCTGTAGGAGAGACATGACAAGGAAACTAAGCCCGTCTTTCAGGCTTGCTGTAGGAGAGACATGACAAGGAAACTAAGCCCGTTTTTTAAAGCCCTTTTTACGTCACGGTTTAGACACCTATTAAAAAAGGACTTAAAAGTTTTAACACTCTTTACTTGATTCTCTCTCTCTCTCTCTCTGTGAGTTTAAATAAACTATAATAAATAGAAGAATATAATTGATGAAAAAAAAAATCCAAAGATCAGCAGTATAAATGACCTTCTATGTTTGGACAAAATGTGGATCTAGGTCAATACACACACATACACACAAATGAATCCACTTCTGACTCGAAACCGGGCTTTAGCGTAATCATTGGCCAGACTGCGACATCGTCAGGTTAACAAGCAGAGACCCCAAAATAGCTTCTTTAAATGATATTTATAGATTTTTTTGCTTCAGGGATCGTAAAAAGGGGCTTTATGTTGGGTTATCAACTTAGTATTGAATACTGAGAAAGCTTGCAAGCTGCCTTTAGGTGCTCGAGCTACATAAAACTTGGATCCGAACTCACGATGCTCAGTTTGGTTCTCAGCTATCAAAAACGCACAGCTATTTAAATTCCTTACATGAATGTGTCTGTATTACTTTTGGAAATTCATCAAAAGCAGAACGCATAAATAACTTGACACTATACACGAACCATACAACAGCTCTATTCTAATAAGAGCGCTAAAAAAAAAGGGGAGGTGGGGGGAGGTCTATAGAAATGTTATGAAAAGAAAAAGAATTGAAAAGAAAACGTCCCACTGGCTGGATACATGAAATGTCTTATTATTTGGTGTCATTCAAAATGTAATAAGTGAATATGAAATGTAGTCAATCATTTGAAAATTCTGGGGAAAAAAATATGTCAAATTTTACTTCCTGACTCACTAGCTTGAAACCTGACAACGTCAATTGATTGAATGGCGTGCACATGCACTAACATGATCTTTTCAAACAGATTTACTTTTAAAATGGGGGCTTGTGGCTGAGTGATAAAGTGCTCTGCTTCCGAACCGACGGTTTCGCGTTCGAATCTCGGTGAAGGCTGGGATTTCAAATATCGGGATTTTTAGGACGTTACTGAGTCCAACCAACTCTAATGGGTACCCTAGAGCCCACCGACAAGGAATTTCATATGACATCACTTGTGGAGAGTGAAGGCGGTTGGACGTTAACAGTTTGACATAGAAATAGATGACCTTTAGTTGCCTTTACATGATCTGCCCTATAGATTGATTGGTCTGAAAAGGTTAGGTCTCCTTTACTTTTTAAAAAATGCCAATTAAGACACACAAAAAAAAGGCTCGTATGTTATTCGGTATGCTAGAACAGATTCATACAAGTGCTCCTTCTTCTCTAAGGCTATTAGAGCATTTGAAGGGTTGACTGAATCTGCCAGGAAAACCAACCAGTTCAGTTCTCTAATTGACATACGACTTGAATACGCTTAGGACGTAATTATCTTCACTCTTGATGCAACGTCTGTAAGTTATAGGATAAGTTAAATTAAATATTGGATGAATATGTATATTATTTGATATGAATTTCTTATCTATTTACTATTAATTGCACTTTAAAATCGTTGGGACATTGGTGTCCCATTTGTAGTGAAAAAGAAAGTATAACTAGAGCAGGGGTGGCCAAGTGTTTTTTTTTTCTCTTCATATTCAGATGCGCCACACAAACTTTTAATCAGTGAAAGTATGGGTATGCAGGGCCGGTCTTAGGACACTGCAACCTATGCGGCCGCAATGGGCCCCGCACTTTCATATGCCCCTCACGAAATCTAGTTGTAAATTATTAAATTAAACCATTGTAACTTATTATTAAATAGTTCATAGAATTCTCATAAAATTGCAAAATATACGAAAAAGTCATGAAAATCTCCTGAAATTCTTAAAATCTTCTGAAAACTCATGCAAATCTCCTTAAAAACGGGGTGCCATTCAATATGGAAAACGCCAATCCTACTCGCGATTTGAAAAAAAAAACGGCAATGATAGCTTTCATTTAATAAAAATGTAATGATAAGGCGAATTTTAACCAAAACAAGAAGTTCAAATACTTAATTTACTTTAATAGTTACTGGCATACGAATATAGATCTAAATTTATCTCGACCCCTTAAAAAAACAAAAACAGAAGCGATATTTTGGTAGTCAATAGTAAATCTAAAAGGCAGATCTGAATGTTTGTCGGCTTTCTGTTGGAAAATTACCATCTACTGTAGATGACTCGTAAAGTTAATTTGACAGTGATTTTGTACTTAGTATGGTATGAATAAAATGCAAAGACAAATTTATTTTCTAATACAAAATCTTAATTTTTACTTATTATCTTTATCCCTACCCAGATTGGGCCCCGTGCGATTCGCTTCCCATAGGGCCCCGCAATCTATAAGACCGGCCCTGTGGGTATGGCAATAAAATATAAATTCTAGTTCACAATATTATTGAAACATGAAGTAAGAATTGATTTAAATAAATAAATATATAATATAAAATATTGACCAAAACTAAAAGCTGATCTTAGCGCCCTTGTCTAGCTGAGCTAGAACAGAATAGGAAGTTCGTGTGTTTTTTATCGTGGACGAAGACATAGGTGATCAGCTGACGGCCAATGTTAAATGATTTACACGTTGAAGACCTTAGCCCAGCCTTATCTCAAAACATACCACCCCCATTTGGATGTCATGTTTACTCTGCAGGTATTGCAGGTACTTGTTATCTCAGTTTAACACAAACATATATATTTAATATATAAGTATATACAATATTGAGCACACACTCTACCTTTCCTTTACACACACTCATACAAACTTCCTGGCTGAGGGGAAAGCTTCGCGACTTTAAAAAAATCATGACGTCCTCCACCCTCTCCTCACATTTAACATGGATCAAACACTTTCAGCAACTCATATACAAAATCTGACTGCTTTAGGTACTTAATATATAATATATTATTATGAATGAAGTTATATTATGACCATAACCTTCTTTATCCCGTAATACGATACAGAAGTTTGTACCAGGGAGTTTGTGTGAAAGTCATGCAAACTCGTAGGTGGTCCCTGTGGGTCTTCTACTAGGTAAACATTGCGGGTCAAAGGACAGGATTCCGGCACAACTAACACTAGGGTGAAACTAGATTTCAATAGTGCTTTTTAAAATTTATATACGTGTTGCTTGTGACATGTTCTAGGAGTAATTGGTTTTAAAAATCATGACAGAAACTTTCATGCGTGGATACCAATAACTATCCGCTACATCTATCAACAAAGACTATCCTATATTCTTTTTAGTCCTCCATGCCAAATGTACATTTTTAACGACTGTATGCTTTCACCGCCAAAGCTCGACCAGTTAAAAACAATGCCAGCAGTCCTGGGACGGCATGGGAAGCGTAATTGGTGTAGATGGCTTAACATATAGACACACAGACAGACACACAGATTAAAAAATAAATTGACAGATTGACAGATAGATAGATAAATAGATAGATAGATAGATATATAGATAGATAGATAGATAGATAGATAGATAGATAGATAGATAGATAGATAGACTGACAGGTGGGCAGAAAGATATGGATAGATAGATGTACAGATGAAATGACAGATGGACAGAAAGATACATGGATAGTTGGATGGATAGACAGATGGACAGAGATAGATAGAAAGACAAATTGATAAGTCAGATGTAGTGACAGATGGTCATACAGATGATCAAATGGACTGGTCCATTCGTAAATGGCGTCAATGCAAAGTACACCCTTTACATAAAACGATCTGCATTTAATTCTTGCATCTGAGAATTTTTATGGTGGCTCAAGTTTTAAAAAATTGAAACTACCAAGGTGTGTAGAGCACGACGTGATATTGCTGTAAGGCCTGTGTTCAGATCCAGCTTAAGATAATGGAGTTCATTTAGTCATACACGTATTGACACTGATGCCCTAAATAGATGTACCGAAGGAATTTACAATATAGAGCGTTAGACTATGTTCATAGGCTTAGTAGTAAACTTTAGACATAGTGAATCAGGAACTGTTGAGGAAGCACGAGTTTTTCAAAACCTTTTTATAAATTACTGTGATATTTATAACATTCTACTGTGTCTTAACCTGTAGAGGGTAGAATGTGTAGAATGTAGAGTGTAGAATGTACAGTGTAGAGTGTAGAATGTAGAGTGTAGAATGTAGTGTACACTTAGTGTACTGAATTTTTTTTTTTAAGATTCCTCCAATAAGTTTGCAAAATCTTCATGGGTTCAAAAAGTACAAATAGTGGAAACTGGATGGGTGTAAACCGGAAACTGGACGGGTATTTCGGAATTTATAATATATTTTTTATAATTTTTCTAGAAATTAGACAGTTTGTGTATATTTTTGGGAAAAAGATTAATTGGCCACACAGTGATAACTCTGGTTCGACCTTTAAAATTGTTGAAAATAGAATCATCTTAAATTCAAATTAGGCTTACGTCTTTTTTTTTTATTGGAACACAATTTCATCGGGAAGTCCCGCACTCAGCTCAAATGTTGACCTGAAGTAATAAATAGACGTGCCTGGCATTTTGCGCACCGACATATGTAGAAAACATTGGCTGGACAGTTAATTGAAGAATTTGATAGTGTTAAGTTAAATGGAAACACTCCTTGCAATAACGAAACTACAAGAAATGAACAGTAGTAGAAATTATAAAACAAAATCGTATTTCTTTAGGAGAAAGTTATTTAAAACAACTTTCTAGTATGCTACTTGTGTGAATGTTCAATAAGGTTTTGGGTTTTAATTTGTATCATGTTGTGTATTTATTGAAACTGAAACTGTGTTTCTTATATCGAGTTTTAGATGTACGTAACCGGTTAGTTCTTGCAGTGTTTTGATCCTGATCATTATTGTCTCAAGAATCTCCCTGTTCCATCTACACTGCTATCGCTCTCTGTTGATTCGTTGGTAACTCTGATTGTCTGACATTGTTCTCGAACGTCAACCTGTTTTATGAATACCACACAGAAGTTACAGGAAAGATCACTTATTTATTATATACTTCAAGTGCAATTAACAGACACCCAGAAAGATCTATACGCTTCATCAATTTCCATAACATTTTAAATATAACAACGACTTTTGTTATGTTCCAAAACAAAACAAAAAATCTTAACATACATTAACAGGAATCGCACTCCATTTTTATAAATGAAAGAAAAAAGTGTTTCTTTTATTTTTTCCACCACAATATTCAGTGCAAGGGGATAGAGGCCATTCTGTAGAGGTCATTGCAAAGAGATTATGGTGGAAAGGGAATTGCGGAGAGTTGTGTTCGAATAGGTCATGGTCGAGAGGTCATCGATCTAAATACAGATATTCTAGACTGTTCTTTCTATGAGTTAAAAAAATGTCTATCACTATGCAGGTATCGCTATAAATGTCTGAATATTTCAACATGTCAAAGTATATGTAAACACCCTGTCCATTATTTTTGAACTGAGACAAAACATAAGAAAGGGAAGGGGGTTAGGACAAACACAGATAGAGGGGGGAGGAAGTTGTCCAATAATTCAGTCATTCGGTCAGATCGCACCCCAGGGACACGCCCAGGTGTTTAATGTAAAGTCAGGTGATTGTGAAAGTCACATATAGAGTTCATGAAAAAAAAATTAATGCACCAACGTGAAGAAACCCATGCTTTATGTCTATAGAACAAAATCAGTAGAGCATAACACAACTAATGGGATGTGTAGTTCTTTCCCAAGCACGTCTGGAAAGTCTAATAGGTTTGGGCCTGATGAGGTAAATCAACTTCATATATGCCTACACAGTTCAGAATTCAAAAAACTTTTTTTTTAGGGGGGGGGGGGACAAAAGAATTCAAACTTATTGATTGCACGTATAGACAAAAACCAAAACAATTTATTTAAGTGTAAGATTTACATTCGTGTTTTTTTTCCTGTATTATTATTGTTGTCTCCTGAAGTATAAGTACCTAAGTAGGCCTACTGGAGGTATTATGCCTCTAATCAGGAAGTTTTGACATTGGCCAATATGCACAGCATCTATGCTCTCCTGACACAGACTAGAGAACGCTGGCTCGGACATGTCACCCGCATTCCAGATGGTGAATAAAAGAAATGAAGCGCCTTAGTCAAGTAAAGAAAAAGAAAGCTGCCACCTAGCCCTAAATCGGATGCATATACATGCACGAACTGTGGCAGAATCTGCCGCTCCAGAATCGGCATGATGGGGGTAGGGCGGTATGCGGGTTCGAACCCAGGACCATTGAAACAACAGTTCAGAGCGCATAACACGACCAGGGAGTCATTGTATATGTATCCCCAAATGCTCTATTAATATTTTAAATAGCTACATACATTATACTAAGAAATTTCGACAGTAAGACAGAAATGTATTGTCTAACAGCTTTTGTATATTTAAAATAAAAAATAATCATAAAGATTTAGTCACAAGATAAGCAGAAATTCTCTTGCATTCTTGGCATTTAAGAATTCTAAAAAAAAAATTTAACCTCTATACAAGCCTTTATTGTTTTGTGTTTTGGACAAGAAAGAAAATAAAATTTACGGTATTCGTTTATTTATAATAGTCTCCCATGTGTAGTGCCAGATTTAGACTTGATAATGCCCTAAGCTAGTAAGATAGTGGGCTACTTGTAAGGCAATTTTTTCATTTGCTCTATCTCCAAAATGATTGAAAATATCCTGTAACCATTTTTGGGGTCCCAAGCAAGCGGGGCCCTAAGCTATAGTCTATGTTGTCTATAAGTAAATCCAGCACGGCCCATGTTAGTACTATTAAACTTTAATACTATGATAGTCTTTAAGGTATTGTTTTAAAATTAAATAAATAAATTAGCTTTTACAAAGTCTTCTACATTGGTGTTCGTAATACCTTTAATCTCACCTAAAAACACCATATATTGCTTTTTTCATAAATGGTAGAGAACCTATAAATAGCATACTTTTTGGTGTATCGGTGTACAAAATAAAGGAAGTGCTGGTAACCTAGGTTTAAAAAGTCATATGATTATATGTGTGCTTATTTTAGCATTGCAGACTCAGGCTCTTCTAATTGTAACTTTATTTAGTTGTCAATTTTTAAAGTTCAATTTATCGAGAATGTCTCCAATATTTCTCTCGTCTTTTTGTTCCCTCATTATTCAGACAACAGGTTCTGCCATTTAATCTTACTGTGTATGGTGCCATTTAGTCTTACTGTGTATGGTGCCATTTAGTCTTAATGTGTATGGTCTAATTCCCTGACAACACACACACACACAAACGCAAGAAGGAAGTATAGCTTGGCGATAACATCTGTTATAAAGCCCTTTATATCAAAGTTGGCATGACCTATATACATATTCTTGCATAAACCAAACACAAACAAATGCAACCAGAGAGATTAGAGTTCAAAGCATTCATGTTTGCTTATAGTCGTGTGTCAGGAGATAGAAGTATAAAGAAACTATACTCGTGCGTCAAGCTAAGGGCAATAGAATGTCCTACTCTGGAACAGGAAGTAGTCTACCGTTTGTTTGGTTCTTTCAGTGATACGGATCATATCTTCAATAGAATATGACAACTTGAGCTTCCCTGACTGAATATAACACAAATGCACACCACACACATGCACATACACACACAAACATTACATTCATATATAATTTTTTGCTTATTTAATGCTTATATGTTATTATATGTGAATAAAATATCTTTAAAAAAAATATCGCATTGGGTGCATAATTACATCGAAGACCCAATTTGAAGAATGCTACGCAAGTGGCAGCGCGCTGTCTATCCCTACGGTCACCAGATTACTACCTGCGGGTAGCGTTTGATTAATGCTTATATGTTAAAAAAAATATCTTTAAAAAAACCATGGCGTTGCTTGACAATCCTACACAAATTCTCAAATGATAACCACACTCCGCACACACCCCAACACACACACACATATTTGCTGCCATAAAGAAGCGATATGAATAAATATGGAAGCGATATGAAGAAATACGGAAGCGATATGAAAAAATAAGGAAGCGATATAATGAAAGCTAAAGAACAAAATAACAAATTGAAAAGAGGATGATTGAGGAGAGGTAAACATAGTCTAGGACGCCATAATGAAAGATCCTTGTTGTCTGCTACAGAATTCTAATACTCTCCGTGCTACACACGAAGCAGACGAGACATTTGATTCTACGGTACCAATAAGTGCACAAAATCTTTATATGGGTTATCAAAATACTTCGCTTATCAAAACGTCCGTATTCTGTACACCGGATACACCACAAAACCTTTCTATTTATGGATTAGTCTCCAAGTATGGAAATCTCTATTATATAAACTTTTTAATATGCATCATCTGTATGATTTGTTTTCATAAAGAAAGTTATCATTAAACTTTTTAAAATGGCTCGTTGTTCAAGATTGCAGCAGGCAAAAGTAATACATGAATCAAAACAGTAGAACTTGCTTTAACTAGCCTACACGCTGATTGCTAACAAGAGAAAACCAAACCACATGAATAGTTAACGTTTAAACTAAACATATAGACGTGTGTTATTTCAATACAAATTTACAATAAAACAAACAAACCCAAAAAAAAAATTAAAGTAGGTAGATAAACTAGACACATATAACTCATAAATAGATTTTTAACTGATCGACTAGCAGAAAAATTCTTACTTTCCCAAAACGGTGTTGACGTTGGCTTTGGTCGTCTGCAAGGCATGACTGTTGAGTATATATATTTATACACCTGTATATCTATAACCCATCATTTCAGTTCACAGGTAGATCTATAGTTTCTGGTACATTTTAGTCATTTACATAGTAACACAATTGAACAAATAATAATATAGAGCACATTATCCGTGATTTAACAAATATTTAGAATCGAATATCCATAATACATTAATTAATCTTACTACTTTAGATCAAACCAATCGTATATCTTTAGCTGACCATTGATGACAAGAGGACCAAGCGTATTGTCTATGGAATGGAAAGACCATCAGGTGAAAAGACCACTGTTTACCTCTCAGACTGAGACCCAAGACATTCATTGTCCAGTTCTGTGTAAAGGAACAGGTTGAAATCCTGAGAACAAATGGATTAGACGCATGTCTTGCAGTGCGAAATCCAAACTTCTAGCAAATATCTCGTGTTTGTTAACAGGTGCTTCGAGTACAGCTCATGGCTCGTGTTTGTCCACGTAATGGTCAGTGTGTGCATGCAGGCAGACTCGAGTGACCCGGGAATGTTTGAGAGGAAGCTAGCTGGACAGAGCATTTTGTCTCAATGTTTTATTAACATTTGTTTCAGCTGACGCGAGATTATCATCTTCATTCAATCAATTAGGACATCCAGATAACTGATAGGACATCCAGATAACTGATAGGACACCCAGATAACTGATAGGACACCCAGATAACTGATAGGACATCCAGATAACTGATAGGACACCCAGATAACTGATAGGACACCCAGATAACTTCTAGGACATCCAGATAACTAATAGGACATCCAGATAACTAATAGGACATCCAGATAACTAATAGGACATCCAGATAACTGATAGGACATTAAAATCCAGATAAATGATAAGGCATTAAAATCCAGATCAATGATAGGACATCAAGACAACTGATAGGACATCCAGATAAATGATAGGACATCCATACAACTTATAGGACATCCAGATAACTGATAGGACATTATTATAATTGTGCCTGATAGGGCATTAAAATCCAGATAAATGATAGGGCATCCAGACATTAAAATACTTGACATTGAAAACGGATCAATTTATTTTTCAATGCATTTATCAGAACAATTATGTCAATGAACATTTAGTTCTCTAGACATATATTGTATACTTGGTTTTCATTACTTGAATCACCATCAACAATCTTTTGAATGACGTGAGAATGGGCCTAACTAATTTTCTCCAAACCTCCCCTAACCCTAACCCTAAGGCATCTGCACAACCGGTTACAAAAGCTCCTTCTTCCCTAGTGCTATTAGAGCTTGGAATGGGTTGCCTGAGCTAGCCAGGAAAACCAGTGACTTGGCAGAATTTAAGTCATTGGTTAACATGCATGACTAGATGCATGACGCGTAGGACGCAATCATCTTCTTTTTTGAAGTAACGTCTGTATTATATAAGATTAGATAAGGTAACCAAATCAAGTGATAGACCAGTCCGCTCCTAGCCCAAGCTTTGCTTCTGTCGCCCGTGTCTGAGTGCACCTTTTTGTTTAATACTCCCTCTGCAGCAAAATGTAAGCTACTCAATCGTATCTAACAGCGTGTTCTTTTATCTGTTCGTTTATCTGTTCTTTTATCTGTTCCTAATTGTTTTTCTTTTTTAATCCCTTTGTATTTTATGCCTTGAACACTGATCAGCGGGAATTTCCGCAATCGACTTAAAATGTTTCTTTGTATTCAGTAAAGATTTGAAGAAATAAATGAACATTTTGCGCACCATCTAAGGTAGAAATCAGTTGGATCGTAATAGAACTTGATTGTGCTAAACTAACTAGAAAGATTTCTTGCCATATAATGCATTGCCAAAAATAAATAGAATGAGGAATTATTGACTGCCATCAACTTCATAAAGAAAGAATTGATATGTTACTTTTATATGTGTAAGTTCAGTAAAAACTGGACGGGTATTTCGAATACGGATCTAACTCATCTAACGAGTTTCCTAGAAATTTGGCAGTTTATTTTATATCTTTGGGAAAAAAAACTACCTAATAAACTACACAGAGAAAACACTGGTTTGACAGTTTTAATTTTTCAAAATATAATCATATTAAAATTAAATTTGGCTTGCTTGCGGCTTTGACACAGCCCAGCGGAAATTCCCGCACTTTATTTGTATTCAGAAGTTGAATAAATAAATAGATGTACCTAAACAAAATCACAACGTCTAGTGTAGAAATCATTCGCCGGACTATTAATGGGAAAAAAAGCCTGACTGTGCAGGACTCTGAAGGGAGGCTCATTGCAATAATGAAACATGATTACAAGAAAGAAAAGTTAAAAAAAAAGAAGTACTGCGATCTATAGGTAAGATGATGTAAAGGTCATCTGTTTCTGTGACCCACGGTTAACCGCTTTTACTTTTCCCCAACTAATGTCACGTACCAATTAGAGCCGGATTGACTCACTGGCGCCCAAAGATCACGAAATTAAAAATACCAGGATTCGAACCCTGGATTCCCCGATTTGGAACCCATGCGCTTTACCACTCAGCCAACCCGCCTCTCAAGAAAGAAAAGAAGGGGTACAAAAGGTACCACTATCATACTTATAAAGGAGGAGTTTATTAATTTTTTTTATTATTTTACTTGTTAAATTAGTTTTATAAATCATAGATCAGAAGAAAAAAAAATGTCTAAGCAGGATTAGTTAAGAAATGCAAGGTTACCAAACAGACCCCCCCCCCCCCCCGAAGTGGTAGGTAAAAAGGCAGGTTTCAAGGTTTTCAACACGAATATCAGAAGCTGTGAACTACAAAGCATCAACAAAGGCAGCCCTAACTCCGCCAATACAAAAAGAAAAGAGTGTACTTATCGACAATGTTGCCGGTACTATTGTATTGTTAGGACAACTGACGACATCCTACCACATAAAACGTATATACGAGCGTATATTAATCTTAATAGTATTACATTAATAGTATTCATATGTGTTCAATAAACTTGTGATTTAGAAAATATGGTTCAATGTTTATCTTATTTTATTGAATGATTATCCAATTGATTGTTTTGTAAAGACCCAATTTCCCATTCAAAGTACAGAGGAAGACACTTTTCACATAAGGCATTGGTTAAATATTTAAAACTAGTGTTCATGTGTATTGCCTTATTCCTCTTGAATACTATAAAGCTGTGCTTATTAAACGCTGTTTTCGATTATATTCGACTACTATTTACCTACAACATGCATTCTCTCTTTGAAAACAAAATAACACTTGGATGTCAATGTCAGCAGCTTGTAGAACAGAAAACACTTAATTTAGTAATACAAATATTTTTCAAAACATTATAGAAAAAACAACACCTTTGCATATATCTTTCTAAAACATACAGAAAAATCCCTTCCCTTAATAATATAATCTCCCTTGTTTCTCACTATTAATACTGACTAGTAGTACAAATGGTATATTATTGTGAAAAAAAAAAAATGCTTTCATATTTGAATTTAAAATTAAATAAATTTTGCAAGATCTATTCTAAAGCATCATGATATCGGATTTTTAATATCTTTTCTAGTTTTTTTTTTTTTTCAATGTAAAAGGGACGGACAGACTACACAAAAACTTAATATCAGCGGAGGCCCCAAAAAATGGGGGGGGGGGGGGGGGGAGGGAAAGCGTATAAACTGACTAGTCAACTGAACTGACATATGGGTGTCACTATGTAGCTGTTGTTGACACTGTACCTAAGCTCATCATGATGCTATCTCCTGTGTACTACACAAGGTTTTAATGGTTCGCTGAACTTTGCGTAGTGTATACACCGGTTCGAACCTGCCCGCCGCCATTCCCTGCCGCTCTTTGGGAGGTTTGTCTAGGATACAGTGGCGTAGCTAGGGATTTTGACATTCGACATCATGAGATGAGATAATGGCGTAATATTTAATATAAAAACACATTTCGGGCATTGATTTGGGCCCCCCTCAAGTGAGGGTGTGGGTGGATCTTCATATTTGGAACCTTCCTCTCCCTGGTTACGCCACTGCTTGAATAATCTTCAAAACTAAAGGAAGATCCGAAATATGTAAAATTAAACTAAGACTATTATAGGACACTTCATTTTCAAAGTTTACTTCATTGAATTGAAATATTTATTCTAAAAGAAAAACAAAACACACAAACATGTGGAAAATACTAAGCCGTTTTTTAATGTACTACTTTTAACGATACTAATACTGATTAAAATTAACTTTCTTATTAAGAATGCATTTTGAAATCACCAATTCAACATACAACCAAGGCATTGGTTATCTTTTTATTCTTTTTTTATCAATGCTAAACCTGTCCTATTTTATTTTACACGTAAATGCAAGTAAAGTTATATTCGTTTATTTTCAAGTCGTAAAACGCCATTGTTTCTAAAACTAGAGCACTTTTCCCAGACCCTAATCTTTAACAGGACGAACTATTCCAATGCTCTCCCCTTTTTCTGTCCGTAGTTAAATATTAAACACCGAAGGCCAGATAAGCAAATATTGACACAGGCGCTTCTAAAACTAGAATCTCCAGCCTTACAGGCAGAGACGAAACAAAACTATGCTATGCATGGAAGAATCGTGATTTTTGTTTTTATGCAGAGGTGGTGACTCAATAATGGAGGTTACTTGAAATGTGGGCAACTAAGTACATTAATCGTAGTTCAGAAGAAGGGCTTATAAGCTTATCCTCATTAACAATTATAAAAACAGGAAATAGATTAAAATATACATTTCAATTGCTCTTAATTTTCAGAAACAGAAATAATATACAGGCTCTATAATTGGATGCGTATAAGTTTGGACTGATCGGGGATTTCATTTAGTGACATGACGGTACAATAAAAAAACAACAAAACAACATAGAACGGAAATAGCGTAGAGACAGGATAACGCTCCAACCAACCAGACAAAAAAAAAATTGACCACATCGACTCCATCTTGTCCGCCTCTGAGTTTTCTTTGTGTCGAGATAGGATGTCGTTTATTTTGTAAGATTCTCTTATTGTTAAGTCAGCGACTCTTGAACAGACACTGAGACAGACAGACAATAGAAGCTTATATTTCTTTCTTAGAAACTGAGTTCGTTGTAAAGGGGAGGGGAGGAAAGGTCTGAAAACAAGTGTGTCTGTGTGTGTGTGTAAATCTGTGTCTGTGGTACATTTTAATGTAGGCCAAAACAGTGTGTGGCTATATCTAAAAATCCCCGTATCCTACCTATATGAGCTGTGCTAATGTAGAAATGACACTTCTAACAAGACACTATCTACCAGCTAGAGTAGCTAGAGGTAGCTGGTAAAAAAAAGTAAAGTCCCTCTTTTTCAGACTTTGCGATATAGCGGGCAGATTATGTTAAGGTTATCTGTTTCTTTGACCAACGGTTGACAAACAGGGTGTCATGTGGCCAGCACAACGACCAACCGCCTTTACTTTCCCCATCAGAGTTAGGATGACTCGGGGGAGGGGCGTCCAAAAAAATCCCGAAATTCAAAATCCCATTCTTCATGAGATTCGAACCCAAAGTACTCAGTCAATAGATATGGATGAGAACCAGTTTAAGTCATAGAGTTATACACTACTTCTACATACACCTGACACTCATTCCTGCCAATGTTGTTTAAATGAGACGTTACTATTCATGCATACCTACAGCTAAATGATACTTTGGTACAACTATAGCTTATTATTATCTTATTCGGGTCATAACTAAAACAAAACTTGTCTGGACGTTACATTATAAAAATAGATATAGAAGAGTACAGTATTTACAAGTCCCAAATATCCTATGAGGGCGTGGTCACATGAAGATCAATACAATTCGACAAAAGACCTGCATTGAAATTCCAAAGATAAGTTCAGTAAACATTGAAGCTAAACACTAAAGCGAAGAGGTATTGATTTAGAATGAATTACTAGGTAAATAATATGCTGAATATATAGCCAAATACCATGGGCTAAGTCTTAATTAGTCGTAGTTTGTCTACACACATCTGTTGGGTAGACTATAAAACTGTGTTTGTCTCTGTTAGCAGTGTGTAGCTGTGTTATCTGCAATTCATTAAGTATTTGTTTACTGAAAGCAACAGCATTTTAAAAGAAAACAAAGACGCCATATTTTAGTGAAATAGCAAATACTCAGTGCACAATAACTAATCCACGTGTTATCTATTTAATAACTAGCTTAGGATTTTATAGAAACTCTAGAGACATATAAATAATTATTTACTAACAAATAACAACGTGGTAAGTAGCTTAGGAAACTCTTAAATCACGACGTCTGAGACACGACTTCTTCAAGCGAGCACTTACTCGACAAGCTTAAGCTAGTAAAGTTTGAAACTAACATCGACTAACAGAAATCCGATAGGAAAGATTCGATTTTGACTTTTTCAGTATTTTATTTTATTCTCCTCACAGCCACGTATAATAATTATAGCTTTTATATAGCGCTACTTTCATGCTTATAGCATGCTCAGAGCGCTTTTGGTCCAATCTCATTTGTGGACCAGTGGGGGGGAGGGGGTATCTAGGAGTTGGTTTTCCGTGCTGCCTTTAGGCGCTCAGTAAACACAACTCTGCCCGAGTCGGGTGTCGAACCTCGAGCCCCCTTCTAGGTAGCCAAGCCAAGTTCAAGTCTACTTGGCCTCTCGACCACGCTTCTGTACAATAACCTTATTGGTCCCTCGACGTTCCTTGCTTAAGTCATTCCATCACTGGATCCTCTCTCGAAATGTAAAATGTCGTAGCATTGTTTATAAAACACAGATTCGTTCCAACAGAAATGAGATAAAGAGATGCTATTAAGACTTTGCCTCCTTCCAACAGAAATGAAATAAAGAGATGCTATTAAGACTTTGCCTCCTTCCAACAGAAATGAGATAAAGAGATGCTATGAAGACTTTGCCTCCTTCCAACAGAAATGAGATAAAGAGATGCTATGAAGACTTTGCCTCCTTCCAACAGAAATGAGATAAAGAGATGCTATTAAGACTTTGCCTCCTTCCAACAGAAATGAGATAAAAAGATGCTATTAAAATTTTGCCTCCTGCAGAAAGGTGAAGGATGACGGCACAGTGCGAATTCGGAACGGCCATCGAAAGTACATTTCATACAGTCAGCCTTCCTTTTAACAATACATTATTTTAAACTTTCAGATCGAGATAAAAAAAAGGGCCCTTTTGGAGGACAGGCTCGGGATATTTGAAGTCTACCTTTAAATAGATTTGAGGTTTGGCGAAATCTTATACTGTACTGGTCACTGGTGTTCAACAGCCTGTTGTCTTACAAGCCTAGCTATGGTTATGGTGTTCAAAGTGTCCGTAATCTTATTTTTCTTAAGTAAGAATATATATATGATAGAGTGGATTAACTACTAAAGCGTTGGGTTTCTAGAAGCGTGGAAAAACAACAAGAGTAGTTCTGAGAGTTTGTGATTGAAGTCTAAACACATTGAGTCGTTCAATAAATACACTTTTATTAAATAAAACCGTTGTATTGGGAGAAGCTAGTGTGCAGAGTGTAGAATGACAGTTTGTTTCTTAGATAAGTTAACAGGGTTTGATGAATCGTTATGAACATGGAACAACTGTTTTTAAAATCATTGCTAAGGTGTAGTAGATGTTAGAACCACTCCCCTCCCATCACTACGGGTAACGCCGTGTTTAGATCTAGATCTACATTTTGTGTTCAAAGTAAATAAAGGTTCAAGTTGTTTTACATGTTTTGGACGTTCTTTCCGAATGAAAGGTGATTAAACCCTGACCGAAACCTCCCTCATGATGGCCCGAGGGCGGGGTGAATGGCGGCATTCGAACTCAGGATCATTAAGCCGATAGTCAAGAGCGCATACCATATGACCAGGCAGCCATTAGGTAGCAGAGTATCGATCAGTTCTGTCGTTTTCTTCTTCGCACCTGCAAATCATTCCAGGAATAAAATATCTATTGCTTGAATGTGTTGAGTTTTTCAAAGAATGTATCACTGTTGACACCGAGAGTAACGTGTCACAAGCAGATCTACCTCTTTCTATCATTCATTTCAACCTTCCTTTAGGCTACTTTCAATGACTACGACTATTTCAAGATGTGCTAACAATGTTCCTGAGAGACGAGCACACAGGGAAACGTTTGGGTGTCACATAATAGGCTAGTTGTCTCCCATTCTGATGTTTGTGCTACATTTGGCGACATCTACACTATTAATCATTCTGTCTGATTGTGGGTAGGAGCACGAAGAGACAGCCCGCTAACTAATAAATGTAACTATTAAAAACATTAAATAGGTGAAAATGCTTTGAGATAGAATTTTTACAAAGGTTATATCAACTCACTCTGTCTGTGTTTGTCTGGTAAAAAGTGTGAACACGTTATTTCTTCCGCACCAAATCTCGTATCAAGTTAAAATTTTGTACAATTATTTCTTGTACCTGACAAAACAATAAGACAATAAGAAAAATAACAAATTTGTTAATTCACTATTGATAATTAATTTTTCTTTTTGGTATCGAACAAGGGAAAGAACTTGTACTTGACAGATTTGGTGGCATAAGTTGAATTAGTCCCCTGTAAACTTTGTGTAGAGTGGCTTTAAGGATTGACAAGGACAATAAAAAACCAAAACGATTGGTACAACTATTTCTTATGGCACAGATTTATTGTGTTGTTAGTCTAGAGTCTAGAGATCTATTCAAGTTCAATCACATGACTGATCCAAACTAATGGATACAATTACATTTAATATTAGTTTTGTTTTTAAAGTATTGTTTTTATATTTTTTCTTGTTTAGCTTTTGTTTTCTCCTGTCAAGACCAAACTTTTATAAGCAGATCAATATGGACCAAGTTCTGTTGCATAGAGCATTAAAACTATTCATGTTTTTGTTTTATTATAAGAAAAACTATGTACGATAAACTGCAGTAGGTCTATATATATTGTTTTGTTGTTGTTGTTTTGTTGTCTAGAACTAAATGTTTTTTCTTGGATATTTGTGTGTAGTTTAAAGTTTAATTTCATGAAACAAATTCAGCTTAAAAGTTACAATTAGAATTAAGGCTTGGGGTTAGGGTTAAGGTTAGTATTGTGCTGCAGGGAGAGGGCTAGTGTTAGTCAGTTGCAGACGTATATTTATTCTAAACTAAATATTAAAATGAGATTGAGTAAATTATTTATCATAACGTAGATATTAATACTTCGATAATGTAACGTTTAAGGATGTAAATCCCTGTTTACTAAGATGTTTTGCAGGATAGAAATAATTGAAATGGTGATTGACTTCATCCATGGACGAGAACAATGAGACTAGTAACATAAGTACAAGGCCTGACTTAACGGGAGAAGATTGATTCAAGTTGTTAACAGGTATGTAATCAATCCAAAGTATACAAGAACCCATAGAATAAAAACTATAGTTAGAATTTGACCGGGAGTGAATTACTTGATATAATGGTTCAACTGAATAGAAAAACAAAACGGGTAAAAGAAATAACAGTCGTTGTAACATTACAGTATATATATATCTCGTTGTCGAATCTCAATAGCTATTAAAAACTAAGTTAATAATGGTATAAAATCTGTTTTATATCTGGTAAGTTGACTATCTATAAAAGTCGCTATTCAATAAAACATTATCTCAAATCAAGTTCTATTTATTCTGTGATCAATGCATGGCTGCAGATCCCATTCATAAATAGCAACGACAACTAAATCAATTTCTACCAGCCTAAACCAAAAAAATCGTTCACTCTCTCCAATAAACAAAATTAACTCTGTATCAATCACACCCCATCCCCCCTTTTGTCTCTGTTCTTTACCACTGACACATACTCTGAATGAGTAAAACACTCATTCACACATTTTTAATCACAAATTGTAATCAATATTGTTGATTTCATA
The DNA here is from genome assembly GCA_030265305.1 of Biomphalaria pfeifferi. Classification (NCBI taxonomy): domain Eukaryota; kingdom Metazoa; phylum Mollusca; class Gastropoda; family Planorbidae; genus Biomphalaria; species Biomphalaria pfeifferi. The sequence continues at coordinate 391,960 of JASAOG010000100.1, forward strand.
ATGGAAGACAACTGAAAATTTTGATTGGTTATTGTTTGTTTGCTCAGCAGACGATAAAAAGTCCATATAACTTTTAAAACAATTGAAGCCAATAAAAGATTACTAAAAAGTGGAAACTCGTAGACGAGCCCTGCGAGTCCGTTAAACTCATCACATTAGGACACACACAAACTCACTTCTAAAATTTTAAATAAATCTTTGGAAATCTTGTAATAAATGTTTATACGCGGCATGTTTCATAGTGGCTAATTATCATCAAACAAAATTAATGGAAATGACATTTTTGGATATTCCTTTATAAGTATGATTAATTCACAACTAGAAAATATTTTTTTATTATTATTAAAAAAGAGTATACAAAATAATCTTGAATCACTTCGTGCTTCTGTCTGTAAACTTACTCTCGCCACTTCATAAAAATGAATTGGGTTAGAAGTAAGAACAAACCCTGACATAGCTAGTTTAATCTCTGCGTACATTCACCAGAAAGCTAACAATTAACTGCTTTGCACCTCCCCTTGATCTACTCCTCTACCTACCTGGTATATTAAGACACGTAAGCTGGAACAATAGGGAAATCCAAACACTTAAGTCTTTGATCATTTTCCTCCTATCTTTTCCTTTGAAAGCTCAAAACCAAAAACAAAAAACAAATCGCTTAGATCTATAGATTGACTTGTCTTAGATCTAGACTAGATAGTCATAGCTTATGTGTATTAAATGCTGATTCATGAGCGCAATATACAGTCACAGTATACAGTCAACATTTTCGTGTGGACAAAACAACATTTGTCTAGAGTTGCTTATTGGTTGTTGTTCTAGTTGCACTTCCTTATCCCTTAAGAAGTCAAAACACACACACACATTGTAACTCGAGCCGTCTACACATTCTCCATAAGTACCGCATTGATCCCGAAAGTTAAAATAGTTCTGCTTGTGAGACTAGACTACTTTTTATGGACCCTAACCGGATCATAAATATAAGCACAAAATACACGAACCGTATTTTTAAAAAAGTTAAGTGGAAAGGGGTGTGGATGGAACAGTGAGGCACGTCTCGTAAGAATCATCACACATATAGATATAACATATTTGTTTACTTAAGGAGTTTACAGTACCGGAATCGTGTGATTCTTAAATAAAAACTGTCAGAAGTATCGGCCAGTTCACTCCTTATTACGATGTCGTTTTGTTGCGATACAGGTGGGAGCTGCAGAAATATAATACACAGGTCGATGCCGAAAATAGAAATAGCGGTACGAATCCATATCTTCGATACCCACAGAGCGAGTGGAGTCGTCGTCAGACAATCAGGGCGTGTAGCTTTGTGACGGACAAGTCAATTCTGACTGAAAGGAACATTTCACGCTTAGGGTTAGGTGTTCTGTCTTACTCTCTTTTCTGTTTGAGTGTTGAAACGCATGCTCTTTAAAATATTGACCCCCTCTCCCCCTCCATTATGACCTAAATTTATGTCAATAAAAGTTATGTCAATAGTAAAAGCCGGTAAAAGTAGGCAAACGTCTGGTTTAAAATTAATAGCAGACTACACCATAGCGGTGTGGTGTGTGTGGGGGGGGGGAGGAGAACTTGGTACAAGGATTACATACTAGACTTAAAACTTTTATGCTTTGGGATGCAAGCATAGCGTGAGAACGCCAGGGAGTTGCTACACCATAAGTGCAATGGGGGGGGGGGGGGGTAAAAAAGGACAACATAGGGAAGCAGTGTCGTAGCAACCAGGGCACGAAATGGTTAAATGAAACCGGGCCCATGGCCAATATGTGCCCCACACAGGCACTTAAAAAATTGAAAACAAAATATTTTCAATGTAACCTTTATAAAAATGTAAAACTATCCATTTTATCTAACGTTTTATTTAGCATTCACTGTGGGTTTTTTTGTATATAAATATTACAGAAATACGAAATAACAAATCATTGTAAACCTAAATAGTATGATGCATCCACCTTTTCCATTGGCGGCCATCATGAAGATTAATATATACATGACACGAGTAATAATAGTAAAAATATTTTAGCTGAGATCTTTTTCATTTCCAAGTCTGACACAGTGTTTTAGAAACTTCTTCAGTAATAACAAGTGCAAACCACTAACATGGACTTAATACGAGATCACAGACATATTGAGCAGTGTGGCTGTTGCCAAAACAAACAGAAAATCAAAGTCAACACGTCTTTATAATGATTGACATCAGTCAAGACTTTTAAAAAATTGTTGGCTAGACCAGCATTCTTTCTGATATTGTTTCGTGATTAAAATTTCAGAGAGTTAATTAATTATTGAAGAAAAAAAATATGTTTAAACATTATGTTGTTGAGGTCAAGGACGGCCATTTTATCTTGTTTATTTAGAGGTTAACTGTAGATCTAGTTTTATATATAGATCCTTTTTGTTGGACCTTTAGTAACATGGCCAGTTGGCTAAGTTAGTAGAGCGCCCTCTAATCAGACGAATTTCTTGAGTTTGATCGATAAATTGTTTTTTGTATTCTCTTTATTTTTTTAAAACATATGATAAGGAAAACCGAAGAATGCAATGAAAAGAATCGCTTTCTATTTTCATATAATAGTTACAAAATTAAGAAATTATAAAATATAAATAAATTGTTTATGATATTATTTAAACATATAACAGGAACTGATATTTAAAATCATACTTTTTGTTTATCTATTATTTTAATGAGCACTGTTGTTCTAGACGTATTTAAAAAAAAACAACACCTGTATGGTGACACCCCATTTGGGCCAGTAACACTGTCTTGCCCTATATAATTACAGTGGTCAAGATAAAAGAGGCCAGGTATGATTACAGGAATGCATATAAATACATACTAACATAAAAGTAAATTATAATATATTATAGTGTTCATGTAATGATAGTAAAAACAGAATATTATTAATACCAACATAGGTCTACTAAGCATATCATATTCCACAGGAGGTGTTGAAAGGGTATGCCATGAACTTCGAGACTCAACGTATTATGGAAAAATTTTGTCAGTTAATTTTTTGTGATTTCCACAATTGTATTGCTAATGTTCGATTTTTTTTTATAAAGCTTATATCAACTCACTCTGTCTGTCTGGTAAAAGTTTCGAACATGTTATTTCTCTCACACCAATCCTCGGATCAAGTTAAAACTTAGCGCAATTATTTATAAAAAAAAATTAACCAATCAATCAATTAATTACTGGTAATTAATTATTTTTTTAATACCAACAAGGAAATTAATCCTTCAGTATTCACAGATAGGGTTAAATATTTCTGATTTTTTTCACTTCAATAATTGTACACGTTCTTTCTTTCATCCTCGAATCAAGTTGAAACTTTGAACACTTCTTCATTGTACTCAACAAAATATGAATTAATTTGTTTTTAAATTAATGAATTAGTCAATTAAGTATCAGTAATTAATTATTTCATTTAATATCAAAAAGGTAAATAACTTCTACTTTATTGCTAGTCATAGTTGTGTGAAGTTCTTCTCCTTAGACCCAATTCTATGCTGGTTGTTACTGTACACATTACTGTTTAAGTTACCACACAAATAAAGATCGCAAACAGATCGGGCGAGCTGGGAGGCCATAAAATCCAAGCTATATGAGATAAAATATCAAGACACTTTAATAAGATCTTTTATTTATGATAAAAATAAGCTATAGAAATAACAACAACAACATTGCTGTGTGAAGTGGCCTAAATAAAATCATAATACAAAATAATGTTTACTTTACTTATAGAGCCTTGAGCATTATTGTTAGGGATATATTGTACCCGCTTGTATTGTACATTTTGGGTATTTTAGAGCTTGCCATTGTATTGGGTTGAAAGACGGAATATAAATGTATGGGGGGGGGGAATGAAATATGGAAATAGTGGTTTAAAAACATGTAAACACACTCATATATTATTACAATTAGTGACTAGTCGGTCCTTTAGGTCTGGTTGTGAATATTAAAACTCAATCAGAAATGTTTTGGTGATAGTTCAGTCCAAATTGTTTGTTAAATTGTCAAATACATATTCTAATTATTAAATACATGTTCTTATTATTAAATATATGTTCCTATTATTAAATACATGTTTCTATTATTAAATACATATTCCTATTATTAAATAGACCTACATATTCATATTATTAAATACACTTTCCTCATCCCATATGCTAGGAAAAATTTGTACAAATACACCTTCTTCCCTAGTGCTATTAGAGCATGGAATGGGTTGCCTGAGCTAGTCAGGAAAACCAGTGACTTGGCAGAATTTAAGTCATTGGTTAATATGTATGACTAAATGCATAACGCGTAGGACGTAATCATCTTTTTTTAAGTAACGGCTGTATTATATGAGATAATATTTTACTCTCACATTTGATCGTAGTTTCTTCATAAAATGAGATCACCACATTAGCCATAGGCTTCCAGAGCTTTTTGGTCATTTAAATGAGAGATTCAAAGCTTGCCACTTCCTCATTAATCTTCGGACTCGAAGACAAGCCTTATTATTATTATTATATTTACAAATTCCCACAATGCAACAATGCACTTTCAGATATGGACTCGATTCTAACATATTGAGAGAAATGTCCCTGTGTTATTTCTGTATGTTTTATGAATGTTTTATATGTCTATACTGAGGAGATTATAGCTATCATCTTTATATCGGTATATTTACGGTATCTTTACCTATCCCTTAGTCTGTTGGACCGTTGGGGCACCAAGCAAGATTTGTCGACCGTCTTTCTCCATTCCTCCCTGTTTTCTGCCTTGTTTAAAACCTCTATCAATGGCAGGCCCGTCCATTCTTTTATGTTGTCCTCCCATCGTTTTCTTGTCTGCCTCTTCTACTTTTTCCTGGTACTGTTTCCTGAATATTTCCTCACATCTCCTTCAGATTTATCATGACTTAGAATTTAGATTTAGGCCTACCTTCTAGCAATTACGTTTTCGAATTTAATTATAGACCTACTTCCTAGCTGTGCATGAATATATTCTACAAAATGTTCTTAGCTGTCAAATTTGCATTCGTTCTTGTACTAACTTAACGTATACATAAAATATATGTCAGTGTGGTTTGCGTTTCGTTTTGTCCTTATGACGGCCTGAGGTTTTACTACCGCAGCTGTCAGACGTCATCAACTTGTAGTTAACTTGGCCATTTAGTTTCTTTACGTCTATAATCTTATATCAGCTACAGCTTGGGCTTGGTGAGAAAATGTCACTCGATCACAGACCTGTCAAAATAACTAAAAGGGGAACAAATGAATAGGTCTTTGTCAAATGTTTTGCATGTTTCTCATGTTCCTTCAGAGTTGAAGATTATCGAAATCGTAGTCCAAATCTCCACCGACCCCCAGGCGACGGGGGATGGCAGCGGGCAGGGTATGAACCCGGGACCATCGAGAAGCAGCCATCGTAATAGGATCATATTTTGTTTCAAAGACTTTCTCTTCGTAGTCATCACTCTTAGAACGAAATCAAAACGAGGATTTAAAAGTTTGAACAGGTTAAAAGTTAAGTTTACCTTTAGTTGAGTCATAATATCTGTACAACTAAAGTTGATAAAATATGGCCTGCTTCTAATATTTGCCTAAAAGCTGTGTAAACGTGTGCTCCCCACCAAACACACGTCTATACTTTAGTGTTATGTGACAGTTTAATAACATCTACTGGGTCAACACTTACCCACCAGCTCAACATAAATGTACAATGGTAAAGAAAGACTTAATGGCAAGTCTTTTTCTTTTTCTAATACCATCTTTAACACGACATCCAGTTGTAAACTGTTAATATATTTACATTGCCTGAGTCAACGTATGACAAGTGGTGACCCGCTAAACGTTCGTTTGTAGGTTTTGTGCATTAGCATATTGTATGCTACCATTTTAAACAAACATGTTTCGGCCCTATTGTCTTTGCTTCTCGTCTTATGCGTGTATAGACGAAATAGCGATCACTGAACTTTATTTATGGTCAAAGGGTTCATTGAGGTGTTGAGAACAATTGCAAGTCTCACTCGGCCAATCGTTAGCCTTTGTTGTAGAGGTACCGTGGACATGTGGTTCCGTAAGGTTGTTTTTGCCAGAAGTGGTAATGGATATGTTTCCAATGACGCCTAACTCCTGGCCTACGCGTGGCTCAGATATTAGGTCCAACGGAACTGTTGTCACTAATAGGAGAATGGGCAATGGCGAATAACTGACGCATAAACCAGTAAGCTTCAGTCAAGAGGTGCTCGTTAGGAGAATACTCTGAATTCAAACCTCTGCTGCTTGCAGGTATACCCAAACATGAAAAAGACTTCGGGAGACGATTCTGGGGAAAACCATAAGCTAAAAGCCCATTCTCTCTTAGGCATCTTGCAGCACACAGTGCTACACCCTGGCAGAGACTGTGACGTCTATGATCCAAAACTGTTTCGGCACTTGCTGTTTCTTTGGACACATCAGCTGCTTTGAAATAGGGAAACTGCTGTACGACCGACATCACGCCGACCATTACTATTGCCCTGGCATGAGATGATCTATACATTCAGAGGTTTGTTATAGCTTGTTTTGTTAAGCTCTTAAATACATTTTTTTTGAGAAACAGGAAGATTCAACAGTTGGCGATGACTTAAAGCAGGCTGAAATTGTTTTACATGTTAGGCATCTAACTCAAATGAATGAAACCAACCTCTGCCTGCTAGGAAAGGAATTGACTTTTATTGATTATATCATTGTCTCTTTTATCAAGATATTAAATCCATTCTAAAGAGTTTTACAATCTCAAATAACTTGTTTGTTGACAAATAAAGTACTGCCTAAGGACATCGATATCTATGCAATTTACATAACATTCCTCTATGAAAACATTACGATTCGCTTCTTTGATGTATATATATATATATATATGTATGACAATTATTAAATATCTGTTAGCCTACTGATGTTCAAATTGAGTTGCAGGAAAAAATGAATTTACAAAATTATGTCTTCATTACAAAAAATTTAAAGGAGGAGGCACAACAGAGATATGACTGTACTTGAATGTTTCAGTAAAGTTTCAAAACTGTGGTTGAAAACGGAATTATTTTTAGCTTTTCCATCAACATACATGGTTGACCTAGATGTCGTACAAACCTAATGAATAAGCAAGGATGTAGCCATTGGAGGAGACCTTCGCCTTTCTTTGGCTAATTTAAAGCTTGAAATTTCTAATAATGTCAGACTGCTGGAGGCACAAGATTTACATTAGCTTAATTTCATTTTGTTGTGAATTCAGCAATGATAGTGTACATTATAAATAAACCTAAATTTACAATTAAACCTAAAAGCAGTAGTACCTAATATTCAAAAATTTAAAATCGGGACTATTCTTAGGATTTGCAAGAAAGTCATGACAATGAGATTAATTTTTGTGTGTAATCACTGCAAATTATTTGACGTAATTTTTGTATAATGATAATAATGGCAATGTCTTCGATTCCGAAGATTAAAGCTGAGTGCAGTGTTTCACATAACTACTCAAACCCAGTTACGACCTTTATATTTTCCCGAATTTTGTGCAGACAAAGCCGTTGTCTGCTGGCGGTTTATTGAAGTTTTCTTTCTGTATTTTGCGCCTGTCTTCAATAATGGCTTTTTTTTGAGTCTCAAATGTTTGTCCAGCAGCTTTTGTGAGAGTTCTCTAACCGTCTCTCTCAGAGGCCATCTACTGCCAGAGAATGCTGCCAGGTACTTTTCAATATGCCAGTGAAAGCGAAATGGCGACTGGGTGGATCTTTATAGCTCTTACGGGGGCACCTCTGTAACGCCGTCCTCCTATGAGCTCGCCAAAGAAGATCGCCTTTGACATGCGGTCGTCGTCCCATGCGGGATAAGTGTTATTGACAGCATAAAAATTAATAAATAAATGACATTTTGTTCAAATTTGCCTTCTTTATAGGTGTTTTTCTTAAGAAAGGTGCTGATTTTTTAAAATAAAAAATACGTAAGGGGGTAGGTAGGCCAAAAAAGGTTGAAGACCATTGATCTAGACCGTCAAGAATAAATCTGTGCAATTAGAAGTATTTTTACCAACTGCTTTTGTTTAGCGCAATTTCATGCGTTTATCTTTCTTAATTCACTATGATCTTATCACTTTCTCAATTCACTATTATCTTATCACTTTCTCAATTCCCTATGATCGTATCACTTTCTCAATTTACTATGATCTTATCACTTTCTCAATTCACTATGATCTTATCACTTTCTCAATTAACTATGATTTTATCGCTTTCTCAATTTACTATGATCTTATCGCTTTCTCAATTCACTATGATCTTATCACTTTCTCAATTCACTATGATCTTATCACTTTCTCAATTAACTATGATTTTATCGCTTTCTCAATTTACTATGATCTTATCGCTTTCTCAATTCACTATGATCTTATCACTTTCTCAATTTACTATGATCTTATCACTTTCTCAATTTACTATGATCTTATCACTTTCTCAATTCACTATTATCTTATCACTTTCTCAATTCCCTATGATCGTATCACTTTCTCAATTCACTATGATCTTATCACTTTCTCAATGTACTATTATCTTATCACTTTCTCAATTCCCTATGATCGTATCACTTTCTCAATTCACTATGATCTTATCACTTTCTCAATGTACTATGATCTTATCACTTTCTCAATTCACTATGATCTTATCACTTTCTCAATTAACTATGATTTTATCGCTTTCTCAATTTACTATGATCTTATCGCTTTCTCAATTCACTATGATCTTATCACTTTCTCAATTTACTTTGATCTTATCACTTTCTCAATTCACTATGATCTTATCACTTTCTCAATTAACTATGATTTTATCGCTTTCTCAATTTACTATGATCTTATCGCTTTCTCAATTTACTATGATCTTATCACTTTCTCAATTTACTATGATCTTATCACTTTCTCAATTTACTATGATCTTATCACTTTCTCAATTCACTATGATCTTATCACTTTCTCAATTCACTATGATTTTATCGCTTTCTCAATTCACTATGATCTTATCACTTTCTCAATTCACTATGATCTTATCACTTTCTCAATTCACTATGATCTTATCACTTTCTCAAATCACTATGATCTTATCACTTTCTCAATTCACTATGATCTTATCGCTTTCTTAATTCACTATGATCTTATTACCTGTCTAGACTAGTAGGGAAAAAAGGGGCTGCGAGAAGGAAGTATCTGGATAATAATGCCGTGATCGCTTTTTCAAAGCATAAAAAAAAGCTTGTTCACTCATGGCTCATGCATCCTCAGAGGGACTAATTCAACTTATACCCCCACATCTGTCTAGTATGATTTCTTTCCCTTGTTTGATATTAAACTAAATATTTAATTACCAAAAGTTACTATTAGTTACTATAACTATTAGTTGTTTTTTTTTTATTGATTCTTGTGTTGTCAGGTACAAGAAATAATTGTGCAAAATTTCAACTTGATCGAGATTAGGTATGGGAGAAACAAACGTGTACAAACTTTTTACTAGACAGACAGAAAGACAAGACAGAAAGACAGAGTGAGTTGATATCAGCTTTGTAAAAAGAATGTTGTTGTTATTTTTAAATAAAAAAGATATCATTTTGTCTTAAATATTTATTACAGTTATAAAATATGAATACAGCTTCAACTTGACATACAGTTGTAACAAAACATTTGCAACGTAGAGTAAGTATCAATACAGCATACATTTCTTTGCTAAGGAACATATTGTACAAGAAATCTTTCTTTTTTTTTTTATTTACTAGATTTACAAAAGTTCAAAAACAGAGAAAGTCTTGATCAGTAGAATAGCAACTATGATGTGAGGAGCTTGTTGCGTCAGGGCCCATTAATATTAATGACCTACAGAGGTCATTGAAAAGTAATTATTTACAACGTTAAGAAGACTTTACAAACATGGGTATTACAACACAAATGCTTGGAGTGTTTTAACTGTTGTACCATAGACTTATATATTATACTGGACTGGAAACCGGAAATAAATTCTTATCCGCGATTGATCGATTCACAGACCTATATATATATATATAATATGTAAACTCTTTTTCAACAAGCTCTAAGGGGGAGTCGCCCCAATAAATCTTTTCTGTCTTAAAAAAGTAATGATCTTTAGTTTTCAAAGTTTAGAAATAATGCAAAATCATTTCTCGGATATTCACGCAAATATATATGAAACAAAGCCATTTCCTGTTTGTTTCCATTGAGATCATGTTTCAAAAATCCTATATCGAAATAACTCATATTGATTTAAATCATCTTATGTACATTTAAATAGATTGTTTACCTAGGTCTATCTAGATTATTTATCTAAAAATTGCATAATAATAATTATGATACGACAGTACTCTTATTTTTATATTATGTTTAATTACTAAATCTAGATCTAAAAATTAAATTATGTTACATAGGTTAGGGTTGAAAAAAATAGAACTGTACTTCTTTTAACTACAAAACAACGCCTTGATCCAACTTTCTAAAAAAATTTCACATTTTTTGTAGTGTTAAAAAATCTCCATGTCCAGTCTAGAGTGGTATATATAAGTCTATGTGCTGTACATTTGACATGTAATGTTTAAAAGAAACTGGGATGGGAATGTATATTTTATGTGTTATTGTCCAAATAGTTTGCTCTATTGATGTATCAAGTTATTTTTAAAGCACAACTAAAACGAATGTATTGTAACAACACTATTTCTTGGCAGAAGCTGTTACTGAGTGTCATAACACTGTTACTTGTAAGAAATACTACATACATTTAATGTACTGATTCACTAGATGGCTTTTTTGGGGGTCATACCCAACTTTCATGCTTTTTAGATGGGGGTGGAAGGACCAAATATAGTCTTAAACCCAGGCCCCATGGATAAATTACTTCCTTACTGGTCGATATATTCAATTCTTACTTTCGTATGAGATGGTAGCAGGAAAAGATTGACTGTCCAACATACCCTGAAACTTATCATTTAGGGACACACCCAAGAAAGAAGGCACCAAGAATTCAAGAAGATTAGACACATATTTGCCCTGTGTGGGCTACCTGCTAATGTGCCCAGTATGGCCTGACTGGTAATGTGCCCTGTATGGTCCCCCTGATAATGTGCCCTGTGTGGCTCTACTGCCAATGTGCCTTGAATGGCCTGCATTTGAATGTGCCCTGTATGGCCTGTCTGCTAATGTGTCCTGTGTGGCCTGCCAGCTGTCACAAGAGAAGACAGAAAGAGTAAAATTCCTAAATGCAACTTAATGCTGTGAGAGATAAAATCTACAGACTGTGCACCAGGTGCAAATTAAGGTTTGATCAGTTCAAGCATAGTTTGTTTGTAATGAAGAACTTAAAGATAAACATTTTTTTTTAAATGAAGGATGTTAACAATGAATATGATGCAAAGCAAATTAAAAAAAAATCATAAATACAATATATATATATTCATATTTGAATAATATTCATATGGAAATATTTGGTTCTGTGCTCAGAAATGTATTATATGAGCGAATTACACTAACTAAACAATTTAGGGGAATTTTGACACCATTTCTAAAAAAAAAAAGTTAATAAATATTTATGCATAATACACTTTCAAAACTTGATATATATCATTTTCAGAAAACAAATCTATTTTCACACATTAATTTTTCTAGAACAAAAAAAAATAATATTTGAATATGCAAAAAAACATTACTATATATTTTTATTAGACTTTGATGACTTCAGAAAAAAAAAGATTTCAGGAAAAACTAGATCAACGTAAAACATGAACAAAATATTTTTTTACATTGTTTAATAGATTATTTCAACTATTTATTTCTATATTGTTTTTTATGTCAAAACCTACTAACAAAAAGTATGATGTTAACACTTACAAATTTTATGTAGAAAATCATATTCACAAAAGAAAACACACATTGATCTCATAAGGCACTTAAATCAGTATCAAATAATGTTGACTTATTTTTGTATACGCATGTGTTTCTTTTTAAATTGTTACATTTAATTTTTATAAAAATTTGTTTTGGTTTGTTTTTAGTAAAATTTTACATTAACATTTAATTATTGAGAATTTTATCTATTAAAATCGGCATTAAATTTATTTTATTTTCAACAAAAATTACAAAAATAACAATAACTGATACATTTCTACAAATATTTATATTCTAAAGTAAAGTTACCCATGCCAAATTTTTTATGAAATGAAGCATAAAAGTGTACTTAATAAATTTTAGCAAAACTGCTTCATTGTCTATATGTTTAGATTATCAGGTATAAAAATACTTAAAATAATAATAACAAAAATATTTTAACTAGGAAATGAACACTTAAATATACAAACTTCATTGACCAACAATATTTAGACTGAGATTTGCATCCCCAATAAAATGTTTTTGGGTATAAAACATGTGTTTTTATAATTTGATATCCTCAGACTAAAACGAAATAAAGCTTTGATTAAAATAATCAATTAACATACATAACATGAGGAGGCAACAGTTACAGGGTTTTATAGTAACATAAAGTAAAATATGAAATGATTTCAATTTAAACAAATGCTCTTACAGTTCATTAATAATAAGACAGTGTCATTTTCATGGCTAATGCTATGCTTAATATTATAGGGAACAACCCCCTCCAAAAAAAAAAGGGTTAACATTACCTAACTAGATAAACTTCAACATTACCTGCAGTTTTTTTCATAATTGTAACTGTATTAAACAAATTTTTCCTAACATAAGAACATAAAAGGAAATGTTCCTTTCAGCGGTCAGTCATTTTTTCTTAAAGATGAATGAGTGCTTCATCAAAGTGGTTGACCCTGATACTTGAGTCTAGTGGCAGATCTCCTTTGAGGTCAATCATTTCTGTCACTTCCAATTTGTTAGCTTCGGAAACTGGGGAATCACTTTTCCTCTTACTTGAGTTCTTAGTGAGCGTATTGACTGTGGTGTAAATGTAAGGTTCATTGTAAATGTCTCCACTTATTGGTATCTCCCTGGAATGGTCATTCTTGAACGGCCCTACATCTAAATGCTAAAACAAAAAGTTTAGAGATCACGAATGATTCACTGATGATTTAGCATGTATACAACTTCTAAATACACTGAAACCTTTTTTTTAAAAATGTGACCAAAATTTTGAAAATTGATTTTTATTGTGACTCATGTGATTAAATGGTAAGAAAGAAGATAAAGAGAGATTAAGTAAGAGTTGTTTTTTTTTACTTAAATAGATCAAGCAATTAAACCTACCTCATTATCTACAACTACTGTTTCAATTTTGAACTCCACATCAGCAAGATCTTCTTCCCCAAGTTCCATTGTTGCATCCTTATTAATGAAAGGTAACAAAAAGTGTGCACATTAAAATTTTAATAATTTTCATTTACATTTATTTTACCCATGGGCCTTTTTTTTATAAATCTTGTTACTTCTCAATCAAATGATGCCATTAAGACATATGGACTTGATGAACAGGTGTAAAAAAAAAACTTCAGTAATTTAATGTGAACAATTAGATTTCAAACAACACTTTGATGTAGGTAGAATATAATAATTTTCTAAATACTAAGAGATATATTAAGATATCTATGTACCTTTTCTTCGTAGAGTCTATTAAGATGTGATGGTTGTCTTTGGTTCCTAAAGATATTGTAAAGTCTAATGAAAAGCAAACCAATTCTAAAACTAAAATATACTACCTAAGATTATTTTTAAAAACTTACAAAATATAGTTGCAAATGTACCATGAACACAAAACTTAGAAAAAAGGGGAACATTTCTAACAATATTGAGAAATATACTTATGTAAAGCTTCTACTTCCGAAGAAAGGGAAGTTGCAAAAATAACATGTACAACATTTGTACCAGACAGATGGTGTGAATTGGTATAAGCTTTCTAATAAAAATTTGATCTGTATTTTAATATATTTTTTCAAATAATAAAATACTGGGGAATTACTTTGATTTGGCTTCACCCCATATATCTGGAAACTATAAACAACAGTACACTTACCATCCCTGTGTCCAGGAAGCTGCAGAGAAAAAAAGGGAAAGTATTTTAATGAAAAATAGTTTTTATGAAATGTACAGATTAATATCACTGTATATTGTTATCTATGTTATGATAATGCCATTTACATTTAACAAATGGTTAATTTGTAGAATTAATTAAAAATAATTCTGTTGCATTAGTCAATAGGTGAAAAAGAGCAGATTATAGTTATAATTTATTTTCTAAAATAAAATCCAGATTGATATGGTTTTTCTTTATTTTTAGATCAAAGGATGGCTTATTTTATTATTATTTTTCAGAATTATAGACTTTTAACAGTATTCACAAATCTTTTTCTTTTTTTCACAAAGCGCCTATTTTGTCAGGCAGTGGAACAAACTGTTAATTATAGAATGCCATTTAAAAAATTATAAGGTTATTTTGTTATTAATTGAGAACAAGAAAACATTAGTCTACAGTAAATATTTGTATTGCTACTACAATATAAGCCTCTTTAATACAAAAGTTTAACAAAAGCAGCATATGTGCTTTGCCAAAAAAAAAAAACAACTGAAAATGCCAATATTAGCTAAAAGTATAGAACAAAACTATTGAAAAATACTATATTTTGAAAAATCAATCTGCATTAATTTCGTTCAATAATAATTTGACATTTGTAATAGTTTATAAGTCTACTTAGTGCAATAGTCCATAAATAGATTTTAAAAAATAAGAAATAACAACAAAAAATGTATCTATATATAGGCGACTAAACCTACTTTAGTATTTTAGAATGATTTCTTTTGCTAAATCTAATAATTTCTTTTACTATATATGTATGCTAGTATTATTGAGTAATTACAACTGCAGTGCTCTTAAACACAATCTTCTGTCACTTTTACATATTAGGAAGAGAAGAGCTACGTTCTTGTTCTGGTGAAGTGTATAGTTAGCGCATTAAGGACCTGAGATCACAGGTAGTTGTTGAGGGTGTCTTGTGCTTAGATGTACCATTCCTTGTATAAATTTATCATCACTCTAAGGGCTTCTTCTTCTTTCTCAATATTATGTTGGAAGGTTCAGAGAACTAGTCAAATATCCAAGATGAACTGCCTCATTGGTTTGCACATCAGGCAGCTCTCCAAACAATTTTTCAAAGAACGCCAACTTTTAGTTTTTGCGAGACAAGGTTGGGTTAGGGCTGATTGAGGTGGGCGATGACCCATCATCCTTACTAGGTACAACTAGCATAACTGGATGTTGATAACATATAAAATATGTTGGAATGCAAAACGAAACAAACTTATTTTGTTTTATAACTTGGCTAGCCAAACATAAACAATTTTGGAAAAAAAAAAGATATTAATACTGATGCTTACTTTACCCCATTGGCTAACCTATTTTATGTAACATGTAAATAGCTCAACATAATATTTACGACAGCA
The DNA here is from genome assembly GCA_030265305.1 of Biomphalaria pfeifferi. Classification (NCBI taxonomy): domain Eukaryota; kingdom Metazoa; phylum Mollusca; class Gastropoda; family Planorbidae; genus Biomphalaria; species Biomphalaria pfeifferi. The sequence continues at coordinate 407,447 of JASAOG010000100.1, forward strand.
ATTGCAATACTTATAACTAGCCACTAGATCTATTAAGATAATGAAATAGGCCTACGCCTCTAGCTATATAAGCTATTTGATTGTAAATACTAAAAAATATTCATGTCTAAATATATAGATCTACTACTTAGGCATATAACAACAATGTCCAAGAGTGTCAGTATATCTGCTGCCGGATAAATTGTTGAATATCTAAGATGCTTTGAAGCCAATATAAATCTCTGCTTCCTCTTGCCTCTACAGTCTACAGAGTAGTGGTTCTCAAACGTGTATGTGTTCGTGACACAATTCGTGTCAAATGTTTGGAAATTCTTCAATCAAAGCGTAACATTAGATCTTTCAGGCGTATACAGTGTAACTAATAGTCGGACTTCTGGTTAATGGGAGAGTCGGTAGAGTCACTAAAGTAGCGTGAGTTTTTTTTTTTTTAAAGAGTTGATTCATAGCTTTTCTATTTAAAACTAAAAGACACATATCAAAGTAAAAAAAATTTTTTTTTTAAAAAGCAATAGGCCAATGAAGGTGATCAATAATTTATCATTTCATGTATTTCTTGTAATGCTTCATTATTGCAAGGAGTCTTACTAGTGAGCTTTAAAACACTCTACATTTAAGCTAATGATTTCTGCATTATGAATGTATATCTATTTATTCAATTCAATAATAATAATAATTTTTATTTTCCGTAAGGAAATTGTCTTACAATTTGTGCATTACACCAAACAAAACATTTATAACTATAAAAAAAAATTTACATTCACACCAGACTCATAATTTACATGTGAAAAGTTTTTATCAGATTGTTTCTATTTGATGATTTGATTGCCAGGGGAACAAAAGAGTTTTTGTGTAGTACAAAGTATTACAAAGAAACATCTGAGTTGAGCAATTTGAAATCCTGCTGAGCCGTTTTCAAGAAGATTTAATTTAATTATATTTACAAAGTTTATATTAACTCACTCTGACTGGTAAAAAGTCTGTGCACGTTATTTCTCCCACACCCATTCTCGGATCAAATTGAAGCTTTGAGCAATTATTTATTGTACATAATGTTACGAATCTCACTATCCAGGCTCTCTGCAAACTGCACTTTACACCACCAACTTAAAGAACTTGACAAGTCAGGGCTCCAAAGTAACGTAACACTTTAATAGTTGAATAAATAACAGCCAATACTGTACAATTGGCAGCACGTAACACAGACTGTACAAATATCTTTCCGATAACACCGTACCGCCGTATCAACTCTTGCACTGGCCTCTCCGTCTCGTTCCGGGCTTGCACTGGGTTCAACAGTTCAGGACTGACTTCACACACTAGGCTCATTGTGTCGGACTCGATCGCAGACCAAGATCAAGGCGTCAGTCGTCTCAACTGTACTTGACAGTACTCCGCACTGAACCGTCGTAATGCTCCGTACAGAACCACACCGTTGAACTGTGCTGTAGTGAACCTTCTGTCGTGAACCCCTTTTCTGAACCTTGCTGTATTGAGCCCCGTCTTGACTGCGACACCTCCGCTCTTATATAGGGTCCCTGCTGGCCTTCTCGAACCGGACAGAACGCCGCTCGACGTTTCTAGGTGGTCAGATGACTACAACTCTCGTGACGCTCCAGAGCTCTGTTCACAACGTCGATCCTTCCCGAACCGTCCTATTGACAATCGACTCGGCTGACCGTCGTAACTCGTCACGGTTGATCGCTCGTCTAGCGCTGGCCTGGGGCGATTTGCGTCGGCTGACTACACACACACCACTAGCCCCATTTGCGCCACCACCAGGTTTATAACAATAACAAAACATAATAAATTTTTAAAAAATAACCGTCAATAATTAGTGGTAATGAATTATTTTGTTTGACACCGAATAAGGGAAATAACTTCTACGTTATTGAGATATATATATGTACGTGCAAACTTTTTTTAAAAATGATTTTTTTATATTTTGCCTGTTTGAAAAATTATAACGGTCAAATCAGAGTTTTCACTGTTTGGCCAATTATGTAGTTATTTTTGGTCTACATCAGCGGTTCTCAACCTTTTAAGCTCGGCGACCCCTTTTTACAACCCCCCACTCTGCCGCAACCTCCCCCCCCCCCTGACACACACATACAGCAATAGAAGAGTAGATAACAATCCATATTTTCGATGGTCTTAAGCGACCCCTAGCAAATGGTCAATCGACCCCCAAGGGGGACGCGATCCACAGGCTGAGAACCCCTGGTGTACATAGACTGTCAAATCTCTAGGTAAATCGTTAGAGCTGTTTTGAGTCCTAGTTTCCATGAAGAGTCTGTAATCTAATAGGAGGTATACAAAAAAAAAACAAAAAAAAAAAAAAAAAAAAAATTTTGATTCTGTTCCCTAAAGTTGACGCTATTGCATAGTCGATACGTAAGAAAAAGACCGTAATAATTTGTTACACAAAATTGGTGCTGTAAAAATATGGACAACACGTCAACTGCTGGTCGACTTCACGTTTTAATGTATTCAGTTAGATCTAAATGTCAAAGATCATTTTTTTAAATACGATTAACGTGCATATGCACCTTGCCTACATATCATAAATAGAGCAAAAGGCAAATTTAAATTTTAAAAATATTTAAAACACTGATGAACAAGATTAAGATTAGTAATGAGTCTTGCTTCAACTTGCAAAAGTAAACCTAATTTGATAGAATTTCAACGACAATTAGTTTAAGAAAAAAAAATGTACGTACAGAAGAAAGTTTTTATCGTATCTAGCTACCTTCATTTTCTTTCTTTTTTTTAAATTGGTCTAAAAAAAAAAAGCATTTTCTTCACTTTGGTATCATCCCCAAATAGGTGACACCGTGTCTATCTTTTGTGCTAATGTCGACATGGTGCTATGCTGAGACCTAAGTTGTACATTCCAAAAACTTTGACACTAGATTTTTACACCCAGCGGCAGGAGAAAGAAAAAGATCCGCTTTGGAGCTTCTATTGGATTTATCGCTACAAACAGCCTGACATACGTGGACATTTCAAACAGGTCAAAATCTTCAGAGGTCTTTAAAAAAATAAATAAATCTGGCACTAGGAAGTAACAGACTAGATCGTAGGTATCTAAACATCTTAACACATACACTTTGAGAACTACAAACAATAAAAAAAACAACTAGTAAGACTAAGAATGAAAAAAAAAATTAACATAAAACACCAAGAAAAATCCCATAAATTTTTGTTTTACTTTTCTTGATTTTCTTTTTAGGAGAACGCAGTAGATGGATGCGTTTAATTTGCGGCAGGAAAATGGCTTTTACTGTTAGATAAATTGTAGTCAGAGAAGCGATTAGGCTAATAGATTGTGTAAGTGTTGGGAAAAATTTTTAAAAACAAGATCAAACTCAACAATACTCCTCATTTGCCAACTATCTGCTAAGATGAACCTTAAGCAAATAGGTTAAGAAGTAGGCCTATATTGCGGCAAGATTTAAAAGTCTCGATATGTCTAACTGAAACTTAATATTTTAAAATAACGTTATTATTAACTGTCAATACCATGTTAATACAAATTTTTAGGATTATGTTTCAATTATTAGCTGATATCTTAACCAAAACTTGATTATAAAGCTTTCAAAATAACAAGCAAACATAGATATATTATACTATATGCAAATTTTCAAAGCAAGTAATGCGACAATAATGTTTCTTAAGTTGACAGCAGGAAGTACCTATTGATCTCATGATGGCCGAGGTCTGATCTTTCAATGTTAAATTTGTTTTGTATTGTGACAACGGTTTTAAACGAACTTTCTATCTGAACTTTTTTTTATACCTATTTGCGACAGGTTCATTAAAAATTTATAATTAGGACTTTAACCGGGATACGTTATTGAGATGTTACAGTAAATACCATAGTAAATACACATCATGCCACTGAAAAGATATGAACTGTTATGAAAGTCAAAGTAGGCTATTAGGTATATATAAGGGAAAGATATATTCTATTTATACATTATAATGTAATATTTTAAATAATCTAAATTGCTTATATAGGCCTACATTTTGACAAACAATATCTATCAAATAATAAATCTAAATAAATAACAATTTGTTAAATTTTGGGTGCAACCACATTAATCCAATTCGGAATTTAAAAAAAAAAAGTGTTTATAAGGTATTTTATCAAGTCAATTATATTGATGCTTTTAATATAAAGAAAAGGGAGCAAAAAAAGTAGTTTTTGTGTTACTTATTAAGAAAGAAATAATGATTCATAAACATTAAAACAACAATGACAAAGTAGATATAAGGGAAGTTGATTAAGCTCCTAAACAAATTTATAGGAAAAGAAAAGAATAAAAATCACAAGCTGTTGAAATAACATCTAAATCAAAGCAGAGGAAGAGATTGAAAAGAGTGAAAGTGCGTATGGGAGAGAAAAGAAAGGAAATATACAACAAATATGAAACCAAATAAAAATATAATGAAATATTGAAAAAAAACCTGAGATTTTAAATTTAGAATAAGGTAACGAACATCAAAGATAAAAACCAATGTGACATAAACCTGGAGACATGACCTTACCTCTGTCATATTTCTGTGACGGCAGACTTCCATTTAAAGAACCATTTAACAATTTCTTTTTTATTTCATCTTTCTTCTTAAAGTAGTTTCTGGGCATGCGCACTTTATTCCTTTGTTTCATCCAATGGTCAAACCATTCTGGCCTTTAAAAGAAAAAAAAATATTTGTGTCCACCATCTAATGATATTGCAGATCGAAAACAGTTGGTCTACTGCCCTACGACCAGTAACAACAGATCTGAAACTGTAGGCCTACTGCCCTGTGACCAGTAGCAACAGATCTAAAACAGTAGACCTACTGTCCTGTGACCAGTAGATCTGAAACAGTTGGCCTACTGCCCTGTGACCAGTAGATCTGAAACAGTACCACCCTCTGACCAGTAACAACAATCTTGTTGAGTATAGTTAGAGCCTCAAAGATGTTATGATTGTTATCATTATTAAGTGCTTTACAATAAGAGTTAATTCTTTAAATTATTATTATCGCTATTTTCCGAAAGTTTTTCAAATTTTGTTATTTCCCTATTTTAATAAAAGAAATAAAATTGTTATTATATCTTTATAATCCATGAAGAGATTTGTTTTACCATTGTGCATTACAATATAACAAGTTGTTCCAATAGCCAAAGAAATATACGTTCAAACTACAGCTACACTCAAACATTAAATGTAAAGTTTGCGCCAATGATTTCTTTGCTAAGGGAGTAAAAGAGTGGCTAAAGAGTCATTGTGTTTGTGTGATTGGTGTCTTGTATCTTCTAATAGTTGTTTCAATAAAGCTGTTTTTTTTTAGTCCAAAATATTATGCCACTTAAAAAAGTTAAAATTCAGTAAAGCAAAAATAAGAAACTGAGATCGGCTGAGGAGTTGTTTTTTCTGACTCAATAAATAACTTTTCTCTGAATCAATAAATAACTTTTCTCTGAATCAATAAATAACTTTTCTCTGACTCAAAAAATAACTTTTCTCTGACAATAAATAACTTTTCTCTGACTCAATAAAAAAGTTTTCATTTCAAATAGTTTACCATCCAAAGGATAAAAAGAGGTAAGCAATGATCACACAGGCCATGACGAAACTGACGCAGCCCGCTACAGCCATACCAACCACATCAGGGTTTGCCTGGGCGGCGACACCTGGGGAATAAAAAGAAAATATAAATCATAAAAGATTTTTTTAAGATAATTATTTTGGCTTAATTAAACCTAAAGATGTTCCAGTTTGTTTTCATAATTCCAATTACTGGGAAGAAAAATTTGGAGTGGCACCCACTTAGAACAAAAATCCAAAAAACTGGCACAAAAAAAACGTCTCTAAAGGACCAATTTCGTACAGGAATCTCTAAACCTAAAAAAGAAACACCAAATAAAAAAAAATAATTCTGGAATCCACGATACATCATAATGAAAATGAATCTCCACCCTGGGACGAAAGCTCTCTTCCTAATATAAGAGACCATTGTTGTGGGCTAATCTAATCTGACTTCGATTCTTCTATCTCAATTATTACTTCACGTTAGCCACAGAACATTACAAGTTAACAATATACTTAATAACGACTTTTACTTCTATAAAATGAGACCTTTATTTATCACTGGGAAATCCGTCCAGTCTTCCTAAACGTCGCTATTTCTAACTAATATCCAAAACAAACTACTTTTATACTATCGCCATGTTGCTCTCGTGTCGCCTGTCTACTACGTCATTAGTCTGTCTTACTACGTCACTACTTTTACCGTCGATCAAACAATACACAATATATTTGTCTAACAAAACTAACCTACTCTCTAATCTAGTACATAAAACCATATTGAAAATATAACCCAAAAAATCTGACTACATTCCAACAGAGCTCAAGGAAATAGTAAATTGTTTTCTACAAACTCATTATCCTAGCAATCAGTGGATCAGAGTTTACACGGATGGCTCATCCCATAAAGCCACCACAAATGGAGGAGATGGAATACTCATCGAATGGCCCGATGGAGAAAAACTAGAAAAATCCATTGCAACTGGAGAGCTCTCTGATAGCCACAGAGCAGAAAGGGAAGCACTAGCACTAGCTGCAACCATGCTAGCAAATCGTCCAAGTACTCCACACAGATTGTCTATCTAACCGATGCGAAAACAACCCTCCAAAGCTTGCAAAACTCCTATTCCTCTTATATAAAACGACTTTGGACAGCACTTACAAAGCTCAACAACAACAGAAAAAACTGTTATTCAATAGATACCAGCTCATATAGAACTAGAAGGAAATGAAAAGGCTGACACACTCGCCAAGAGTGGGAGAACAAACTCACAAAAAAAAATCGCACTCTATCCGAAGAAATCTAATCGCAAATAAAATAAATGAGAAATGGTCAAGCTTTCCTCCAAATCACAAGAAAAATAATGCCTATTATAAGCTATCGCGACAAGATCAACGACTCAGGACCGGACACAACAGAAATAGAGAACATATGTACCGGAAGATCAAAATTGGAACCAGTGAGGTCTGCCCATGTGGAGTGTCACCAGAGAATGCCGACCACGTCCTCCAAAACTGCTCTCTTTACAAAGAGCCCCGTACAAGACACTGGCCCCAAAACACCCCAATAGAAAGAAATCTATATGGAGAGCTCCCTGATTTGGAAACCACTGCGCATATATTGGTCTAGTCATCTGAACCCTCCAACAGTTCATCTCATGTATTGGTCTAGTCATCTGAACTCTCCAAGAGTTCATCTCATATATTGGTCTAGTCATCTGAACACATCAGCAGTTCATCTCATATATTGGTCTAGTCATCTGAACACTCCAACATAACAATGAGAACGAAGAAGAAGGACGTCGAGGTCATTGTTTGTTGTATTGCTTGTATAGAGCGCATATTTATGCTCATATCAAACACACAGTTCATCCAATCTCTTTTGAGGGCCAGTTAGTGAAGGGAGTATCTGGGAGAAGGACTCTGCTTAAGTCGGGATCCAAACTTGAGCCCCCTTGTTAGATGGCTAAGTCGAAACCAAGCGGTTTAGGCCTCATACTGAAAGTTGAAGGAATCGGGGGGATTTTTTTGTGTTTTATTTTGTAGTCGGAGTAACTTTATGATTCTGTCTCGGAACTAAGGACTAGAAAATTGTTTTTTATTTTTATTTTAAGGCGTCTCTTCGGATCTCTAGACGACGGCATGGACTGACAGCTGGTAGTTCCAACTTAAGACATTCGTGACAGTAGGCCTACAAAGTGCATACCACACGAACAGTCAGCCGTCTTATTGTGTTACTAACTTCGCATATGAAACCATCACGACATTGTCTAAGCGTACATTTTTACAAAGCTTCTATCAACTCACTGTCTGTCTAGTAAACATTTTTTACACGTTATTTCTTCCCCACTCAATCACGGATCAAGTTGAAATTTCGCACAATTGTTATTGTACCTGATAAAACAACATTCAATAAAAAAAGTAACTTAATTAATTAATTAACTATTGATAATTAATAATTTTGTTTGGTATCGAACAAGGGAAAGAAATATTACTTGAGAGATACGTTTTAAGTCCTCTTTAGGTGGCTATAGCCACGAGTGAACACGTTTTTTAATGCATTTAAAAAGCGATCATGGTAACATTCACAGAGATACCCCATTCTTGCCCTGTCCTTTCCTTTTCCATCTGGTCCAGACAAGGGATAAAATCATAAAAAAAACAAACACGAAATAGTGCTAAACAAAAACAAATGGTACAAATATTTCTAATCGCTCAGATTTATTATTGTTAGTCTAAATCTTTCAAAAATTTAATTACATTACTGCTCCAAACTAATTGATACAATTACACTCAATATAAGCTTTGTTTTTGTTTTAATAGTAAGGCCTATTTTAATGTAATTCAATAGAAACCGTCGTGCGATTCTTCTATAAATGTTCGCGAGAAATTTTGCTCTTTTGCGTTTCGATTCATACGGAGTTGTAGATCTTTGATTACTGCTTTCTCGTTATATAGGAAAGTGCGAAGTTCGAGCAGCCCCGATTTGTCAAGAGGTTCGAACAGTTCAGTTTTTATTGCTAAAACTTTTTTATTTGAATGTTTACCAAATTACTACTATATTGCTACTGCGCATGCACCTTTTTTCTTCCCTTCATACACATACTATTTTCTTTTCCTTGTAAAGGCTAAGTTCATGGTGAGGTCAAACTCAGGAGGTGTGGAATTATTCTTTTTTACTACCCGGTAGTGAAGGAAATGGGTAATGGGCTTAAGGCTATTTTTAAGTCTGATTGCTCATCAGCTTAAAGAGACTATTTGAAGTTGTGGAGGGTGGGAAATGGTGCAATGGATGGTGTTCTTGCGCTGGAGTAAAAAGAAAATGACTTTATAGTAAAAATTAAATATTAAAACATGTTTTTAGATATATTTTCTTTGACCTGCTCGAACCTTCCATCAACCCGATCGAGCCTACTAACTGGGGAAAAATCCGCTCGAGGAAAAGTACTCTTGGCAATACTTAACCTACACCTCTTTGACTTTGTATTTAATTTCAACTAAGCCTAGTGATACATTAAATCCAATCTATTTTTATAGAAAAAAGGACGAGGAATTCAGAGATACTATCAGTTTTTTCATAGGTCAGACCGTTACGGTGCTATAAAAATCCAAACTTGAAAATTGCTGCCAGCGGGCTTAATGCGCTCGAACTTCGCACTTTACTCTATATGCCAAACGAATTACATTTTTTTAAAAACCAACATGTGCAAGGTTAATTAAACATATTTTATGAAGAATTCAATAACATAGTGTAACTGAAAGTGTCCAATCGTCGATCGGTTCTTGGTATAAATTATCAGTACTTAAATATTTTAAAGAATGTCTAGCATCAAACTAATTAAAACAAAATAGATCACATGCTCAAATATTGAATATGTGGTTGCGACATCTCTAAACATATGTGGTTGCGACCACTTTAAACATATGTGGTTGCGGCTTCTTTAAATATATGTTGTTGTAGCTTCTTTGTGGTTGCAGCTACTTTAAGCAGATCTAATTGTTCGCTACGCTTATGAAATCTAATTGTATGCTATTCTAAACTATTAGATGACTGTTGTATTCAATAAAGTCAGCAAATAGTGATTTTACATGTAATGACGTTTGCTTGATAGGCACCAATGAATTGCGTTTAGAAGTGAAAACACATCGTGAGTAATGTCTGTAGACTTGACGACATGTTAATGTGTTGTGTTTAGAAGTGAAAACACATCGTGAGTAATGTCTGTAGACTTGACGACATGTTCATGTGTTGTGTTTAGAAGTGAAAACACATCGTGAGTAATGTCTGTAGACTTGATGACATGTCAATGTGTTGTATTTAGAAGTGAAAACACATCGTGAGTAATGTCTGTAGGCTTCACGACATGTTAATGTGTTGTGTTTAGAAGAGTTAACGTCACATCGGTGTGTTGTGTTTGGAATTGACTTCATGTCAATGTGTAGTGTTTATAGAGTTAAAAACACAACGATGTGTTGTGTGTAGACCAGACCGGGTTGATTACAACTGGTTTGATGGAAGTCGTCTCATTAAGTTCAAGGCTGTAAATCATTTGACGTCGCTGCTGGCTAAAGTCAGACCAGAGACAAACAGGTTTTGTTTCTTTCTCATGCCTAGTCAGAGCACAGGACACAGTGGTAGATGGAGGTGTATTGCCACATTCCTAACACCACATTTTACAACCATGCTAATCATACGTGATGAGGACTTTATAGTAAAACTCATGCACAAAACAATGGGGCAATACTTGTCAAAGGTAGCTACAGATAGCCTATAGGCTAAGAGTGTGTCTAAAGTATAAGATTAGAATGACACTATTCAGTTCCTTCAGTAAAAGAATAGTGTCAATGCGACTATATGCCATACAATTCATACAAAGCTATAATTACAAATCTTATTTCAAATCACTCTATCTTTCTGTCTGTCTGGTAAAAAGTTTGTACACGTTTTTTTTCCGACAGTCTATCTCGGATTAAGCTGAAATTTCGCACAATTATTTCTTTTACCTGACAACACAAAAACTCAATTAAAAACGAACAATTCGTTAATTAACTATTAATAATTAATTATTTTGTTTGGTATCTCAAACAAGAGAAAGAAATTGTACTTGACTGAAGTGGTAGTAGGCTATAAGCTGAATTAGTCCCATTTATAAGTAGTCGCTGTAATGTACGTTTGAAACAAACAGTAGCCAACTATAAAATCTTCCATAAGCACCTCACTAGCAGAGTGGTTAGTATGTTGGGCTGAGAAGGCATGAGTGATGAGTTTGAATTCAAATCGTCCACCATTTTTTTTTGTGTAAATGCTTTTAAAAACCGATGACGGTAAAATCCAACCATATGTCTCTATTCTTTCTTCCACCCTCGCTCCCCTTCCCCATGTCCCAACTGGTCCAGACAAGTTATTGGATCATAGCCTATTGAGAAAGCTAAAGAGAATGAAATAGCACTCAACAAAACAATTTGTAATAATATTTCTAACCGCACAGATTTATTGCTTTTGGTCTCGATCTTTTACAAATTTAATGACATGACTGATTCAAACTAATTGATTTAGTAACACTTCGTATAAGTTTTTTTAATATAAGTATTTCTTGTTTTTCTTGTTTCTTATAAGTCTCTTCTTGTATGACTTTTAAACAAGTTAGTGTTTTATCACTTCAACGCTGCAAGCCTGATATGTCTACATATGTTACTTATACAAATACATAAAAGAAGCTTATCTAAGAGGAATAACTCCACGCTATATATTTCAAGAGAGTAGACTTTATTTACCTTTTGCGATGAAAAAATTAATCGATTATCGATAATTAATTGACTAGTTGTTGTTTTTTTTAATTGATCCATGTTTTGATAGCTAAAAAAAATATTGATTAAAGTTTCAACTTGATCCGAGAATGGGTGTGGGGGAAATAATTTGTACAATTATCCAAGGAAACAAAATCCATTCATATTAAGCCATATCTGTGATTACTGAAGGACTAATTTCTCTTGTTGATATCAAAGTACTTAATTACCACTAATTAATTGACTTGATTAAGAGTTAAGGCTTTAAAAATTAGATCCTATATAGCTGAAAAGCGCGCACAAATACTTAAATACTTCGCTTATCAATACTTCGGAATTCTTGACACCGGATACACCAAAAAGATTGCTATAATTGGATTTGACTTCTAGATGAAAATCTTCATAAGATTATTCTCTAATATATATATAAAACTAAAAGGCTAAACTTCGTAAAGAAGAAAAAAAAAGATTCCATGATTTCAGTAAAACAATGAAACAATTCTATTTTAAAAATCACGATCTTTTTGTCCTTCTCATAACTTAATAGCGTGACCTGAAGCCATTATTTGGAGGATCTACTCGAATATTGGACGCTAAATCTAGATAATTCAGTTCTACGAAATGTTGAAACACTAACAACGTAACTGATCTGGATTGTTGAACGTTAACTGTATATGGATCTGCTAAGTTTTAATATGTTATCTTAGAAGCCATCAATTCTCAAGTTTTCTTCCTAAAATACAAATTTGATCTAAGTTTTAAAGTTGTTGTTTTTTTCATAAATAACAACATTGAAATCGTTACGTAAAAAACATTACATGTTAGTGTACGTTTGAATTTTAATTTCAGGAGTTTGGTAATTCAATAGCGTCGCTGAGATCAAACGTTAAGCGATATGCTTGATTTGAGAACCATTGATATAAAACTATAAAGGCTCTCCTTTGAATAATAAAGTTCTGCTTTTCTAGATATTATTAGGGAGGCAGTCTTTAAGACGAACTTTCAGCTGTTAGAAAATAAACACAACACTAGTCGAATTGAATAACACTTAATGCTGACATTTTACAACTGGTGGTAATAAGTTGAATAGCATTAGTGTAAGGTAGCCACAATTGTGTACTTTCTACCCAGAAAAACTTAAGTTCAATATTTTACTACCATGTCATTTTTGTTTCTTTTATAGCATAATGCCATAATAAAAATAAACAGCAGAGGCGGCCTTAGCTGTACGCGGGTCCCCGGACGAGTGTCAAACCCGGGCCCCGGAGCCGTAAGTGTAGACTATATATATACCGTACCACATCACGCTGACGGGCTGTCCGCCTCTAAATGCTGTAGGCCTTATTATTGTTACAGTACGGTACAGGCAATACGGTATTTAGAATCCAAATATGACATGCTAAAGAGCTTTCATGGTAATTAGTATCATAAAGGTGCCGGAAAAAGCTGCCAAGGTATACTGTAACAAGTTCTTGTTTATGAGAACTGGTCTAAAGGTGACAAGGGAATCTCCCATGGGAGCCCACCTCAGGCGCGGTTGCCCTACTCGCAGCCCTCTCTGTCCGCTTCTGAAAACAGTCTAACGACGATTGAGGAAGAATTCAGTAGACCTACGTTAGTATCTCTTGACTAGCAGTGCCCTACATGCTCTTTGAGCAATCTGCGTCAGATTTCGGCGTTAGAAATGAATATAAAATAGTTGAGTATATTTTCTTCTATAATTTAAAAAGTTGTTGGCAGTTGTGTATTTTTGTGTGTGTGTGAGATATTTAAAAAAAAAACAACTAAAAAATCTCACAACTGAAGCTGAACTTCACTGGCATAACGAATCTTAATGAATGAGTAAATGATCTCACACAGTTTGTTGCGCGCGCGCACAAACACACACACACAAACACACACACAATTGGAACATAACTCACAACAGTGACATAAATAAATCTTATGATTTTTTTTGGTGCGTTCAAATAAAAGTCTGTTTAGGAATTATTTAAATGCATTTTATTTTTATTCTATCAAGATAATGGCAATGGTAAAATCGGATTTTTGAAATAGCAATTCTAGTTTTTGAGATGTAAACGTGATTGATAGACAGATGGACAGACAAACATCACAAAATTAAAGCAGGTTTATTCCACAATGCCAAAAAGAAAAGGTGAAAGGTCAATGTATTCGTACAAAGTCGCCTATTGATCACTGTTTGCAATTCTTATCGATTTCACCTCAATCTTTTTTTTAAATTGTTAATGAAAAAGGATTAATAATGGGTTGATGGTTTAAGTACTTTAAAAATAATTCGATCCTGACATCTGGTATATCCGTGGTCGACTACAAAATGTACGGTCAATTACTTTTAAGACCTAAATACATTACGCGTCCTGCTCTCAAAACTAGACTCGGATATTGAATAGCTGTGTTCAATCTCGGCCAGAACTTCCGTGTCTGACTGGAAAATATGAATAGCAAAATCATAGATGTCAGACGATATTATTTTGTCAAAAGAGAGTGTATAAAGTATGTGTGTGTGGGGGGGGTGCTTTTGTGTGTGTGGATATAAGGAAGAGTGTGATGCCAATGTGTCCCAAGCAAACTTCGTAAAGTTTAATGAAAGTATGAGACAGAATAATAAAACTGAAGCTACCAAAGTATGCACCAAAATGGGGGGGGGGGGGGGGGGGGGACAAAATAAAAGGGGGAAATTAAATAAACTTGAATATGTTGTTAGATATTTCATTTATATATATATATAGCTTTTATATAGCGCTACTTTCATGCTTATAGCAATCTCATTTGTGGACCAGTGGGGAGGGGGGGGGGAGGGGATATCTAGGAGTTGGTTTTCTGTGCTTTTCCGTTCAGTAAACACAATTCTGCCCGAGTCGGGTGTCGAACCTCGAGCCCCTTTCTAGATAGCCAAGCCAAGTTCAAGTGCAATGCCTCTCGACCACGCTTCCCACCACATTTATGAAGTAGTTTCTTTGTTATTTTAGTACTTATTTCTTATTACTTCTTTACCTTATCACTTTGTTACTTGATTACTTTGTTAATAAATTACTTTTTATTTTCTACTTTGTTATTGTATTACATTATTATTTTGTTACTTAATACTTCACTCTTATTATTTTGTTACATTATTAATGTGTTACTTTTTTGCTTTGTTGTCTTGTTACTTTTTGAACACGTTTCTCGTTATGAATCGTTTGATTTCAACAAAGGCCTACATGGTTTAAAATGGAAATGAGTTCATTTTTACCACAGATCGCTAGGGATGGTTTTATCCTTTGTGTTAAGAGATGTTTGAGGTAGGATCTAGATCTAGAGAGATGTTTGAGGTAGGATCTAGATCTAGAGAGATGTTTGAGGTAGGATCTAGATCTAGAGAGATGTTTGAGGTAGGATCTAGATCTAGAGAGATGATAGCCACGGAGTTACAAACATAACAAAAATTGCTGTATGAAAGTGAATTTTAGTCTTTGATGTCTTGGGCGCTATGGTGGCGACTTCATGAGCGTTGATAAAGATATTTCTGTGTTAAGTCAAGAGATGAGAAGGAAAGAGAGAGAGAGAGAGAGGGGGGGGGAGAAAGGAGAAATTGAAAGTGAAAGAAAAAAGATAATTACTTCTAATAATACCTAGTTTTACTTGCAGTGCTACCTAGCTTTACTTCCAATGTCACCTAGTTTATATCCAATGCTACATAGCTTTACTTCCAATGCTACCTAGCTTTACTTCCAATGCTACCTATCTTTACTTCCAATGCTACCTAGTTTTACTTCCAATGCTACCTAGCTTTACTTCCAATACTACCTAGTTTTACTTCCAATGCTACCTAGCTTTACTTCCAATGCTACCTAGCTTTACTTCCAATGCTACATAGTTTTACTTCCAAATACAACTTGGTGGCTGAGTGGTTAAGCGCTTGGCTTCCAAACTTGGGTTCCTGGGTTCGAATCTCGGTGAAGACTGGGATTTTGAACTTTGGGATTTTTAAGGGGCCCTTGAGTCCACCCAACTCTAATGGGTACCTGACTTTAGTTGGGGAAAGTACAAGTGGTTGGTCGTTGTTAGCCCATGACACCCTGCTCGTTAACCGTTGGCCAAAGAAACAGATAACCTTTATATCATTAGCCCTGTAGACCGCAATTTCTGAAAGAGGTACTTTTTACTTTACTACCTAAATTAACTTCCAATGCTACTTGGTTTTACTTCCAATACTACTAGCTTAACTCCAAATGCTAACTAGCTTAACTCCAAATGCTAACTAGCTTAACTCCAAATGCTAACTAGCTTAACTTCCAATGCTACCTAGTTTAACTTTCAAAGCTATCTAGCTTAACTTCCTATGCTAACTAGCTTTACTTCTTCCAATGCTACCTAGCTAAACTTCAAATGCTACCTAGTTTAACTTTCAAAGCCACATAGGTTAACTTCCAATGCTACCTAGTTTTACTTTCAAAGCTATCTGGCTTAGCTTCCAATGCTACCTAGCTTTACTTCCAATGCTGCCTGGCTATACTTCCAATACTATATAGCCTACATAATTATACCGTTTCATAAACTTTTCATTAGTCATATAAACATATCCATTATCCTGCCATGCATCTACCTTCTGTTTTAACCGTAAATCAAAAGTTGACTTGATCTAGCACTAGAAAGATACGTTTCAGAGATAGCAGATGGTGTACCTTCCTGTAACCGAAAGCCTTTGAGCACAAAAATAATTTGACTTACTGGGTCTTGTTGATTTTTTTTTCTTTAATGAATCTGCAAGTCTTCTATTTTTAACTGTGTGTGTCACAGGGTGTGGGTTAGGGAGGGACTCGAAAAGTGGATCAGGTATGGGAGGGACAGCAGACTCTATGAGATAACTATCTGGCAGATACGATTACGATTAAGGTTGTTATTGGTTGTGCTGGGGTATAGGACCACGATATGCAACTGACAAGGGTTTGAACCCCGGATGTCATCTTCAGTTTATTTAGATCCGTTACCAAAAACACTTTTATATGGAAAGAACGATCCAGTATATTAAATAGCCATATTTATATATATATATATATATATATATATATATATATATATATATATATATATATATATATATATATATATATATATATATATATATATATAGGGCCTATATCCAAAATGTCTTTTTTTACTTGGAAAAAAATAAATTATAAAGGTAATGACATTGTACTAGGAAAAAAAATCAACAAATAACAATACACATAATAAAGATTACACCTTGACCTAGCTTTTAAAAAAATTTAACATAAATCTCCTCCCTTCTTTCACCCTGCTGGTACACATGTAAACTGTATGTCAGTAAACAAAATTTATAGGCAAGTGTAGATCTTGAACTGGCTACTTGAAAGTGCTAGGATACGTCCCATTCATGTGCCTGTGCAACAGAAAGGCAACTTTCTTATTCCATGTGCTAGAACAAATTCGCATAAGTACTCTTTCTTTTCTAGTGCCATTAGAGCATAAACCAATACCTCTTTTATCTGGAATAACTTACATGAGAACTATTTGCATAGACGTGATTTATAGGATTAGGACAAGCTTTGGTCATCGTAAAATAGATGGACAACGTGTAAATAGCCTACTCTATCAGGGTGATTTTCTTTCCAGCACTAGGACAACCACGAGTTGTTTTACCAGGAACTTAGAAGGTGCCATGAGATAACACGACGTACCTTACAGTTACGCTCTACCGGTAGTCTGAAAAGAGGACTTACAACGCGGAAGGAGAAAATTATAGATCTAGACATTAAATACATTTCTTGTTGGTTTAACAGAAACTGAGAGTCCAAGCTATTTCTATAGTTTATATTATATCCGACCACTTTTTAAGATCTCGTTCCATAGGCTTTTGACAAAGTTCACCACCATAGTTTGCTTAAGAAAATTAAAATATTTTGGCATTGATGGTCCATTGCATCAGTGCATTAAAGATTTTCTGATAGGGAGAGAACAAACTGTAATAATAAATGGCTCTAAATCAACACCAATAACAGTAAACTCATGTGTACTTCAAGGAACAGTCTTAGGTCCACTGCTATTTTAATTTACATAAATGATTTACCAAATTGCATTAGTTCAGGAACAAAAGTCAGATTATTCGCAGACGATTGCATAATGTATAGAACAATAAAAACAACACAAGATACAGAAATTTTACAAAGAGAATTAGATGAATTACAGAAATGGGAATCAAATTGGAGCAGGTCTTTTCACCCAGAAAAATGTCAGTTATTAAGAGTAACAAAAAAACTAAAACAAATAAATTCCACTTATTTTATTCATGGTAAACCAGTTACACAGACCAAAAACGAAAAATACCTAGGTGTTATAATAAATGAAAAACGCATGGAATCCCCATATTGATGAAACTATCAAAAAATCAAACAAAGCATTAGGGTTTGAAGTCCAAACTAATTAGCATTGCCAGCTTAGTGTTATTTGGCAAAACCAGAAGAGTTCTAGTTGTTCTAACATTAATTTTGTTAAACTCTTCAGGTAAAAGATACATTAAGACAAAGTAAGCTTTCAAGCTAGTGACGCCGACACACATGAAGATACACGTGTATATCAATGTCAAGCTTCATCTACTTAGTACAAATCATATAAGTAAAAAAGCATATTTCTGAAAAAGTACATGTGGGGGGGGGGGGGGGGGGAGAACAGAACAAAATACAGAGAGAACAGAATAGAACCGTATCGATTCTTAATTATAAATTTAAGATGTTCCTTTTAAGGAGAAGATAATACATCATATCTATGTATCCATCTAGTCGTGCATGTTAAATAAAGACAAGCATTCATTGATTTTTCTGGTTGATTCAGGCAACCCATTCTATGCTCAAATGGCACCAAGCAAGAAGGAGCACTTATAGGATTTTGTCCTATCATACAGAAAAAAAATGTGCTTTTATCTTTGCTGTTTTTCTGTGTAATTAAGGTTCAAAGTTTTACGTATTATTGCTATTTTACTTTTTCCTTTTGTCTTGGTTCTTCCATGTTGTAGCACTGTGTTCCACGAGCGGCCTAAGGATCACTAGCTCCTGATTTTTCCTCAGGTTTGTCTCCCAAAACATTGCAACAGAATCAAGGAAATACAAAAAGTCCATCAAACAAAAGAATTCCCTGGACATCTTATAAAGAAAAATTATAGAGGAATGTTTGAGGGAATCTAAACTCTCTCGGACTCGCCCAAAATAAGTCAGCACTTGAAATCAACCACAGGGGAAATCATCACAGACAAGAGCAAACAGATGAACAGATGGTTCGAACATTACTATGAACTCTATGCAACAACAATTTCAGTCTCTGCCTCAGCCATTGACGCTATAACTGAAACACCCACAGTGACTGAGCTAGATGAAGTACCCACCTTAGTAGAACTCAACAAAGCCATAGACGATATGGTGGTGACAAAGCCGCTGGCTGCGATAGCATTTCCCCCCCCCCCCCGATCTTTTAAAACTAGTACTACAATAAGCCAATCTCTACATGTACTGCTCTGCAAATGCTATCTGTGCCCTAGGACCTGCGGCATGCTAAGATCAGAAACCTCTACAAGAACAAAGGTCATAGAAACGATGGCAACACCACCCTCCATTCTCATTAATGGAAAAAAACTAGTAGCCGTACATGAATTCATATATCTAGGAACCACAATTTGAGATGACCTGTTCCTAAAAGAAAAGATTTTTAAAAAACGCATAGGGAGGCTTCGTCGACCTTCGCTAGACTCAGACAAAGAGTTCGGATAAACCGGAAGCTCACTACAACGACAAAAATGGAGGTCTACAAAGCATGTGTTTTGAGCACGCTACTGTATGGCAGTCAGTCATGGACTACTTATGCAAAGCAAGAGAGAAAACTTAGTCATTTCACATGCGCTTCCTCCGAAGGATTTAGAAAATCACAAGGCAAGAAAAATGTGTGACACTGGATACTTGCTAAAGCAGGTCTTCCCAGCATTTTTAAATTCCTCAGACAACACCGCATGCGCTGGCTTGGTCATGCAATTGTATCCCGAAATTCATCCTTTAAGGTCAACTCGCGACTGGCTCAAAAGAAACTGGTCCGATAAGTGGATGTAATCAACGCGACCTCAAAACAGTGGGCATTGGTGCAGGCTACAGGGAAGACATAGTGCGTTCTAAGAAGGTAGAGATGATGACCAAGAAAGCTAAGGACAGCGAAAAAACATTGGCCTCAGCGCTGGAAGAAAAAAGTGCCAAACGGAAAGTGGCTGGCTCCTCTACCAGCAAAGCGAATGCCACCTTAACCTGCGATGTATGTGGAAGGGATTGTCTCTCTAAAGGCTTCACAGTCACGTGAAAAAAGGGTTCTTCGAGATGAACCATTGCTGTTCTCCGACTGAAAGAGGCCAACTAGTAATCTATCATGGCTCTATTTTGTGTTCTAGTTTCATTATGTTTTCTCGAGTTGAGGGGCCCCAAACAAAGGAACAACAGGTTCTTGAGTAGTAGCAAGTATAGACGTGGTGAGATGTAAAAAAAACATTCTCTTATGCAGCTTTACAACAAAGTAATGCATTCTTTTAAGAATAATTTGAAATGTCAATGCAAATATCATATTATTTAACATAGCAAAATATTTCATACGCTAAGCTCTTATGCTGACAAAAATGGTTTTATATTAATTTAAATGTGTTTGCTTGCTTTTTAAAAACATGCAGGACGCGCTTAACTACTGTATACTTATTTAGCATATTAAATATTACAACAATAACATTGTGAAAGCGGGTGAATATATTAAAGGTGTAACAATATTATAATTAAATGTAAATAGTAGGTGCTTACACTCTTTAAAATACTTCATGCGTTTAATAGTCTACATACTTCCATGTTATTTTGCAATTAAATGTTAGACTTAAGTAGTTAAAAAATTATAAGTAACTTAGTAGCACACACTTAGTAACACAGAGACAGCACTTTTGGTAACACAAGGACAGCACTTTTAGTAACACAGGGACAGCACTTTTAGTAACACAGGGACGGCACTTTTAGAAAATCCCACCTAGTAATACTGAAAGATCACTTTTATTAACACAGACATCCCTTTTAGCAACATTGGACAGCACACTTAGTAACACATGGATAGCGTTTTAGTAACACGTGGGACAGCCACTTAATAGCATAGGGACATCACACACCAATTTATTGGGATCGACTTCAGATCAAAGCCGCTAATTTTAGAATGTCCATTTTCGACAAGCTGTAATCAATATTGTCAATATCAATAAGTAAAACGGTTCGATTCCGATCGCGCCTGCAGTAGATCGACTGGATACTAATGTACATCAAATACAAAGACAATGGTTTCGTGCATATTGACAGTCACTAAACAGGACAGTACAAAGGAATTATACGTTCCTTATAAACTAAGTTGCAGAAAAGGGTAAAAAAAATATGAGCTTCGATCTCCATTGTTTACTATGTTTTATCTCTGTAATTCTCCCATCCCTATATATAGACCTACTCTCTCTCTCTCTCTCTCTCACACACACAAACACTTAATTAGCTTTAGTAAAAGAATAGCCTAAGTCAACAACAGATATAACGTTTTCAAAGAAAGAAACAAAAAAGTCTACATCTGTACTTACAGGTGCAGTGTGAAACTAGCAAAGCAAACACGCCAACATGGTACGTCCCAAAATCCATGGTTCGAATCTCGTTTTGTTCGTTTTTTTACTTGTATTGTTTGATGTGCCTAAATTGGTGAGAGATCAAACTTGTAAGGCAAGACGTCTTCAAAGGTCTCAGGAAATGCTGCTACATATTGGCAATAGTATGTTGTAAGATTCGTTGTGCTGTACACTGTCTAACTTCACTCACGTGTGGAGGGCAACTGTTCTAGTTAGGTCTTCTAGACAAGGGAGAAATATGAAAAGGGATGTAGACATAAGTATAAAGCTACAAAGAAAGACACGTTAACAGAGAGTCAGACGGACAGCTAGACACAGACAGACGGATAGATAGATAGATAAAAAGACAGATAGACAGACAGATCGATCGATATATATAGTATAATATATAGAGAGAGATAGAGAGAGAGAGAGAGAGTGTTATCGCAAAGATTGACCTACAATGTAAAATCTAAACAGAAATACCGTCACCTTTACGAAGTCCATAACATTTCCAAATAAATGTATAGTATTCTGCTAGGAAAGTAAATGTACAAACAGACTAACATCGTCCACAAGTGAACTAAAGCATGATGCACCAGAAGACCACCGCCTACAAACACATACACACACCTACTCTACACAGTTTATGTCACAACACCACCATTTACCCAACTATCCGATACTGCATCTCAAATGGCAAGGCCTCGCCCATTGCCTCACTGACAACTGTTTTTTAGGGAGGAAAAAAAGTCCAAGAAATTGAGTCTGATAAGAGAAAACATATCTACATGAAATCACCGCCGTGTCCACACCGAGAGGGGTGAAGGTATCGTCGATACCGCACGATACACAAAAACCAGAGCATTCTGTTGTGTGCGTGTGTTGTGGGGGGAAACGTGTTCAGAGAATTGGGGTGTTTATGCTCTGTGCTAAGTGTGACACTGTCGTATATCTTAAGATATAAATACCTGGCTAAAAAAATCATTTTTGGTGACACAGGTATAGTATTGTCTCCCCTTAAAACACACCAAACGATGTGCCATTTTACGTTGCTGAGAGATTTATATCATTTACAGAGGTTCCTTAAAAAAAGAAGATAATTTAAAATGCATCGAGAAAATATACATAAAACATATACAGTATACAGTAAAATATGTAGTTAAGAGAAAAAACAACAACAACCGAGAACAGATTGAATTTAACATTAAAACTAGCAAAATATAAAAATCCTTAAAAAAAACAACAAAGCCTAATTAAAGTGAAAGTACTTTGCCCTAAAAACTATATCTATCAGTAATATACAAGCTATTTCCCTTATTTGATATCAAGCAAAATAATTAATTACCAATCTTTAATTGACTAATTTTTTTTACTGATTCATGTTTTGTTAGATACAATAAAAAATTGTTTTAATTATCAGCTTGAACGGAGAATGCGTGAGGGAGATATAGTGTTAATTTAAATTGTAAATTAATTAAGGGGACTAAACCCAACATATTTAGCCATATATGTGAATTCTAGAGGATAAGTTTCCCTAGTTGATATCAAACAAAATAATTAATTACCAGTAATTAATTAACTATTTGGTTACCTTTTTTAAATTATTGTTTCATGTGTTGAATATGTCAATGAATAATTGTGCAAGGTTTCAACTACACCTGATAATGGGTGTAGGAGAAATAGCGTGTACAAACTTTTTACCAGACAGAGACAGACAGATCTCTCTTTTATATTGTTATATATATATATATATAGAGAGAGAGAGATAGATAGATAGATAGATAGATAGATAGATAGATAGATAGATAGATAGATAGATAGATAGATAGATAGATAGATAGATAGATAGATAGATAGATAGATAGAGTAAGTTGACATAAGTTTCGTAAAAATACTTATTATTAAATTATTGTTTCATGTGTTGAATATGTCAATGAATAATTGTGCAAAGTTTCAACTACATCTGATAATGGGTGTAGGAGAAATAGCGTGTACAAACTTTTTACCAGACAGAGACAGACAGATCTCTCTTGTATATTGTTATATATATATATATATATATATATATATAGATAGATAGATAGATAGATAGATAGATAGAGTAAGTTGATGTAAGTTTCGTAAAAATACTTTTAAAAAACTATGTTTATATAAGGTAAAAACTACACATTGACAGGCAGATATTTCATTACTGTTAAATATATTTACCTTTTTCTATATAAAACAAAATGATTACCACTAGTTTATTAGTTAATTCTTTAATTTTTTGTTGATTCATGTTTTGTTGGGGATAAAGAATAATAGTGCAAAGTTTCATCTTGACCCTAGAATGGGACTTGTTAGAAATGACGTGTACAAAATCTGTACCAGATAAACAGACAGATGGATTGATAAGAACTTTGTAAAAATTACATCTTAATTCGTTATTTTTTTTCTAGAAACTTTGTCCATTAACTTAAGCATTGCATTTCATGGATGTCTGCTTGATCGTGAGGTTTGCGCTCTGGACTGACGTCTCGACTATTCGAGCTCTTTCTGTCGTCAACCCGCGCCGTCCTGTGGGAGGTTTGGGCTAGCCCTGGGATAGAATCATCTTTAACTCTGAAGGAACACCAGAAACGTGTACAACAAAACAAAACAACAAGAAAATTCTAAAAGATTCATTTGTGACAAATTTTCCACTCAACATTCTGCGGATTTTCCTGGATGGACAGTAAATTGACACTAAAAAGAAGCCGATTACATGCCAAGAAATAATGTCACTTAATATTGTGCATTTTTTTCCTGACACGCCCTATGCTGGTGTTTACATTTTAGTCCCATATTGTTTTAATGTCATTTTAATAAACAGAGCGGCACAACTTGGTACACCAATACCAGCGTTAGAGTGTAATTCACAGAAATTGTCATCAAATATTTTCCTACCAACAACATCAAAATCTTCACGCGATTTCTTGCTTTCTCTACTCGTCGCTAGCCTTCCTTATATTGTCCTTTTTTATTCTTCGCTTATGGGACAGTTTCCCATGAATGAGAGGAGCAAGTAAGGTTCATTCTTTTTCATCCTGTCAGGATAGGAGGATTCCCGGAATTCGAAGTGGGCTTTGGTTAAAAAAAAAGGGGATGGAGTTTTAAAAAAAGGGGGTGGGGCGTTAAAAGCGAGCTGTTACATCACAGGATGGGAAAGAATAAGGTTCGTGTCAAAGCAAACAAGTATAGACTGCCCCTTCCTGGGCAGGAAGATATAATAAAGCTCAGGTGTACCTCAAGGAACAGTCTTGGGTCCACTACTATTTTTAATTTACATAAATGATTTACCAAATTGCATTAGTTCAGGAACAAAAGTCAGATTATTTGCAGACGATTGCATAATATATAGAACAATAAAAACAACACAAGACACGGATATTTTACAAAGAGAATTAGATGAATTACAGAAATGGGAATCAAATTGGAGCATGTCTTTCCGCCTAGAAAAATGTCAGTTGTTAAGAGTAACAAAAAAACTAAAACAAATTAATTCCACTTATCTTATTCGTGGCAAACCAGTAACACAGACTAAAAACGCAAAATACCTAGGTGTTATAATAAATGAAAAACGCATGGAATCCACATATTGATGAAACTATTAAAAAATCAAACAAAGCATTAGGATTTATAAGAAAATTCTATAAATCAAATAAGAACATAAAACTAAAATGTTATTTAACCTTGGTTAGGCCAATAATAGAATGCATCCTCCGTTTGGGACCCCTCAACTAAAGAAAACATTAAGAAACTGGAACAGACACAAAATAGAGCTGTGAGATTCATAACAATCGAATATTCACATTTGACTAGAGTAACACCTATAGTAAAATCACTAAATTTAGAAAGCCTTCAGGACAGAAGACTCAAAAGTAAATAGCAATTATACATAAAACACTGAACCATAATCTTCAAATACAAAAACAAAATTTAATAAAATACTCTGAAAGACACAAAGATAAAGGCACATTCCTCGTCCCATATGCTAGGACAAATTTGTACAAATACTCCTTCTTCCCTAGTGCTATTAGAGCATGTAATGGGTTGCTTGAGCTAGCCAGGAAAACCAGTGACTTGGCAGAATTTAAGTCATTGGTTAATATGCATGACTAAATGCATGACGCGTAGGACGTAATCATCTTTTTTTGAAGTAACGTCTGTACTATATAAGATAAGAAAGTCCATGGGTACCTAACCGTGCCTTATACATTACGGAATCCCCATAGTTACGAAAAATTATATTTTAAAATATTTAACAAACCAATAGGGTTTATTTAAAAAAAAAACAGCAACAAATCAAAGAAGAAACTATATAGATCTATGTGTTTATCTGGCTGTAGTTTTACATGTTTCGGTCGTTACTTCTGCGGAGAATTCAAATAAATTATTACAGTAGCCTACTGCTGGAGAGGACGTCAGACTGGGTTCGAAGCCACCATTCCAACTCAATGCGGCACGATCGAGACAACAGACCATATCACAGCCATGCACTCAGCACTCTATCCAGAAGAATTGAATCGTAAATAAAATAAATAAGAAATGGACGAGCTCTCATCCAAATCACAAGAAAGATGACGCTTACTATAATTATAAGCTATCCCGACAAGACCAACGTCTAATCTTTCGACTCAGGACCGGACACAACAGAATGCGACAACACATGTACCGGAAGCTCAAAATTGGAACCAGTGAAATCTGCCCATGTGGAGTATCACCAGAGAATGCAGACCACGTCCTCCAAAACTGCCCTCTTTACCAAGAGGCCCGTATAAGACATTGGCCCCAAAACACCCCAATAGAAAGGAAACTATATGGAGAGCTCCCTGATTTGGAAACCACTGCGCAGTTCATCTCATGTATTGGTCTACTCATCTGAACACTCCAACATAACAATGAGAACGAAGAAGAATAAGACAGCCATGCTCATCATGTTTATACCAATAGTAGAATTTGCGTCCAACTCAAGAAGAAAAAACCTAGAGCAAATGCTAAATAAGACCGTAAGATTATAAGGCATCTAAAAATTTAAATGAATTATCACATTTGACTAGAGCAAAATCACATATTATTTTAGAGAAACTTCGAACCAGAAACTAAAAAGTAAAGAAGCAAAAATTAATAATACGTATAGGCCTTATTAAAACGTACTGAATAATTTAAAAATAAAAAAGGTAGACATACCTAATAAAATATTTAGAAAGATATAAATGCCTATTTCTTATTCCATGTAATGCTAGTACAAAAGAGCTCATATTCTTCCCTAGTGCCATTATAAAACTAAACGGGTTGCCTGAATCAGCCATGAAAACCACTGACTTAGCAGAGTTAAAGACTAGGCCAGGCTATAACTAATATGCTGGTATAGATTAGATTAAAACACGCGGGAACGCACTATCTTCTTTTTTTGTTTTGCAATTACATTTCCCTACCACAGCTAGCCTACACTTTCTTAACCAGTGAAGCACGTTACGGGTATTAACTAGCATAGTTTAAATTTTTTCCCCCCCTTTTAAAAATTATGTCTCACTTTCAAATCTATATATTTATAGATCTAGGGCCTACGCTGTCTACAGTAGATCTACAATAAGTCCTATTCAGTGTCGTTAAATTCTTAGATCTATATTGTGGTGTGGGTTAAGCTTTTGGTCAATATTATGTTATATATAGATCTAAATTTCTATATATATAGAGAGAGACAGAGAGCCTATCGCCTATATAGATAGATCTAGATCTACCCATATTTCTAATTTTTAAATAATCTTGAACTTTCATTTGTATTTAAATATTTGGCTTATAGATGAAGATTAAATATATAGATTGATCGTAGGACCATTCTAGTTATCTAGATCTAGATCTTGAATGTATCTATTTGTTTTGGTTTCAATTTATATTTTTATTTCATAGGATGGTGTAAGATAAAACAAATTTGAAAAAAAAAAAAAACAGCACTATTTTTAGATTTTTACTGCTGAACTACTACATCATGGCGAGCATAGGAGATTCCCTGTTTCCGTCGTCAGACTGCACATATATCAATCAACATTACATTCGTTAAGTTAATGGAATCTTTTTATTTACATTCAATATGAAAACCTGACAAAACACACGCAAAAACTCTGGTTATGAGTGAAGTATTATTAAATGGTGAAAGCGTCAAGTCTCCAGATAACAATGCCAAAAGCAATGGCATTGGCAGTACTGGAGATAGACGAGATCAGACTCCATCAAATCAGACTACGGATCGCCGAGGACGTGGAGAAGGATATTCCAATGAAAGTAGACTCAAACACTCATCATCAAAGGCTGACTTGAACCTTCGGGAAGAAAGAAACCATTCATATTCAGGTCGAGATGGCCTTAGTGTTAGAAGTAAAGAGGTTCAGAGAAGAAGCAGCAGTAGAGGGGGAACTTCTCAGTCTCAAAGTTCAGGCACTATCAATTCTGTCAATTCAAATAACAGTATTACTAGCAGTAGTAATAGTAATATTTCCAATAGTTCGAGGGGAAGAAGACAGGATGATATTGAAAGACGAACTAATATCAACAATCGACAAGGACGACATTATGATGAATCACAGTCGCAACGAAATCGGACAGCAGGAACAACTTCAAGCTATGATAAAAAGAGCAATGGCCTTGGTAAGAATTTTATATATTAATCTAGATTCTATTTAATTACACTCTAGATCTATAGACCTTAATCTCAATTGTAATGTTTTTCTATGTCTGGTCATGTATTAGTCATACTAAAATGTACACCTGTAAAGAACTTTTAAGACATCCTATAGGACATAGAATTACAGTGGGACTAAGACACAAAAGAACAGACCCAGTACACAGAGAAGTTCATTAAATGACTACACACAGATGTCTTGATCTTTTTCACATTCCCTAGTCAATGAGTAGTACTGATACAAATGAGTTACATGACAGAAACAGAGTAGGAACAAAGGAGCTTTTGTACCTTTCAGTTATTGCCTTTATTCTAAATGGACAAAAGTGGCCTACTATAGGACGACTTGGTGTAGTTGAAATGGAGTAGATGGTGGTTGTCTTCTAAAATTTGTCTGACTTTGCTGAGATATCTAAGTAGGAAAATCTAGAAGTAAATTATGGTAGGGCTGTGTGAGTGGTTTTAGACACTTTTTTTATGACTAGTGGCACAACAGTTTAGATAACTTGTGGCATAGAACTTTGCTTGCAAGTTAGTTCTTTTATTTAAGTAATAAATAAAGCCCCAAAGATTAAAGGGCTTAAAAATATGTCATATTGGACAAAACTTTAACAGGTGATGAAGGCATTTAAAGAAATACAGCGTACAGGCACCTTTTTCAATGTGGGGAAAAAATTATTACTTTTCTTGTATTTTATCGTTTATTATAAATTTATTAGTAGCTAAAAGTTTGGCAATCCATTATCACTGATTAACAGCACTTATTTTTGTACAAATAAAGCACTGTATATAAATATGTATATATATATGATTAAGGACTCATACAGTTTAATTATATTTTAAAAAATCTCTCATATCTAATCTCAATCTTTATATATCTAAACTATAGGTGATGGTAAAAGCTACATAGATGATCCACTCATAAAGCTTTTAAAAAGAATTACTAAGAACATTTATGATAGAGATAGAAGACTGACCTCAGCAAAGCAGCTTAAAGAGTATCTACTAGCTGGGGATTTCAAATCTTCTAAGGTAACAAATAATCCAGTTTGTAAGTAACAACCATGTTGCTTTAAAAACAATTGTAATAATATTGGTTAAGGGGGGAATTTCGTCACATTTTGTTAATGAACTATAAATGAATTCTCTTTTTTATGTCTATTTTTCATTCATCTGTTTACTGGTATTAAATATTAAAATCATAAATGTACTATGAGACTGATTTGTTATTTTTCAGTCAGCCAAGCAGATCTTTGATGCAATAGAAAGTCTCCAGGATGTCTTTTTTGAAAGGTACAACCTAGCTCATTATTTCCTACTTACTTAGACTGAGGTCCTCTGCGCCGTTCGGCGCATTGGGCGGCAAGCTGTATCCATAAAGATCTGTCACTGGCAATGTCTGAAGCCTCCTCCCACCTGGTGTCCACTGTTCTGAGGTCCTCCATGAAGGTGTGTCGCCAAGTAATACGAGGACGTCCCTGTTTGCGCTTTCCTCGTTTTGGCTTCCATAATATCGCAACTCTTGGTGTGCGTAATTCATTTTGACGTAGAACATGTCCCGCAAACCTCATGCGACGCTCAGTCACAACCTCACCAAGTGTTCGACTCCCAGTTCGGCATAGGATTTCCTTGTTTGACACCCGATCTGTGTAACTGACTCCCAAAATCCGTCTCAGCCATCTCTGTTGAGCCACATTTAGTCTTTTCTCAATTTTGACAGATCACTTCCACGTCTCACATGCATATGTAGCAGTTGGAATGACAATTGTATTGAGAAGGTGTGTATTTTTGTCTCGAGTCCAATGGCTTGGCTAGTCCAAATAGGCTGCAGCCTTTGGAAAATGCTTCCTGCCTTTCCTATTCAGCACGCTACATCATGGTAAGCATCTCCATCATTTGTTATGATGCTGCCAAGGTACGTGAAATTGTCCAGCTCTTCAAGCTTTGACTCGCCAAATCTGACGACTCGAATAATTTTAGTCTTATCTAAGTTTATGTGGAGGCCAATTTTGGGTGCCTCTCTGTCTAGGCTCTCCGTCATTTCTTGAATGCATTTATTTGTAACCCCGAGTAGTGCAACATCATCAGCAAAGTCCAAGTCCTTCAATCTGAGTTGTTCATGCCATGGAATACCAAAGGCAATCTGGTTCATTGCTCTCCTCATTATGTAGTCGATGGCTAGGAGGAAAAGGAAGGGAGATAAGATGCACACCTGTCTTGACTGTAAAAAACTCTGTTGTTCCCTCTTCTGTTTTAATGCAGCAACTAGACTGACTGTAAAGGTGTCGTAGGATCTGGACGAATTTTTCTGGGGTACCGTATTCTCTAACTATTTTCCATAGTGATTCTCGGTGGACACTTATCAAACGCTTTTTTTAAGTCCACGAAACTGGTCGTTAGCCGTTGTTGGTACTCAAGACTTTGTTCTATGATATATCGTAGAACGAAAATCTGCTCTGTACATGATCTGCCTCTTTGGAAACCTGCTTGTTCTTCTCTGAGCCTTTCATCTACAGACTGTTGAAGCCGTCTCAACAAAACAGTGCTGAAAACTTTGCCCGGGACAGAGAGGAGAGTAATGCCCCTCCAGTTGTTGCAGTCTGCCAAGTTGCCCTTTTTTGGAAGCTTTACAATCACTCCCTTTTGCCAGTCTTCTGGGACTTTTGAAGTTTGCCAACAGTGATTTAAGAGATCAGTCATTCTGTTAACAATGCACTGTCCCCCATATTTTAGCATTTCTGCTGATATCATGTCTAGCCCTGGTGCTTTGTTATTCTTTAGCACTGCAATGGCCATTATTACTTATCTAAAATAAAAATGAGATAATGTTTGTAAAGTTGAAAAAAATAAATCTTATATTCTCATTTTTCTGATCATTGTAGAGCAAAGACCAAATTGGAAGTACTTTTGCTGCAATTTTTACTTCTTTTTAGCTGCCCCCGAAAGGGGAAAAGAGGCTACTAGTTTTGTGTGGCCTGTCTGTCCATCCGTCCCGTTTAGATCTCGTAACTTAGAAAAGATAGTGAAAATCTGGCATCACAATATTTAAGACCATTCAAAGTTCTGATGCAATGGCTACTTTTTTCTTTTCTGAAATGAAAAAAATCTAATTTTTTAAATCACTTATGCAAGCAGTTTTTTTCATAAAAATACACCACTTTTACAACTATTCACTAATAATAGAAACAAACACTTGAGGATCTTCATTAGGGAAGCTGATCATTTACCATATTTTTAACACATTTATGCAAACGGTTGTAGATTTTTTGTCAAATTAAAAAAAAAAATTGTATTGTTAAGTTATGTAAGTTCTGTTATAAATACTAAGTACTATATTTACACACAAAAAATGTTTTTTATTTTTTAAAAGAGAAAAAATCTATTTAGTATGCAAGTCAGACATAATTTAAAACAACAATTAATAAGTAGTTTTTCATATTATCGAGTGAACTGCTGACCAGAGAAGAATTTTTTTTTTTTACAGAAATGTTTTATTTATGAGGAATAAGAGATTGGCCCGTTACAAAACAATTAGATCAATTAGATATTCATTATAAGACATCAGTTATTCCAGGTTCACAACTAACTTGACATTCACTTTCACCTATCCTTTGGTTTGATAGACCGCTGTGGCACCACATGAGATCTGTTAACCTTTTTTCTCCATTATTTTTTGTCATTTGTCTTTGATAGAATTTCATTCTGATAATATTGAAACCTGCCCTTTTACTTGCCTGGGTGGACCACTTTGGGGGCCAATTTTCAGTTTGTGTTTCCATACAAACTCTCTTTGTAAGCTTGTTTTTTCTAGGAACGCCTCATCCATTTGATAATAAAATTAGTTATGCTGTTTTGTTTTGAAACCCCTATTTCAATTTAATATTCAATTCACCATGTGGTGTGGTAGGGTCGGTCAAATTAACCATTTAAAATTTTTTGTGAACTAAAAGTGAGAAATCACTGGTAAAAAATTAGGGAAAGAAACACGACATCTATAGAGAAAAAAATATTTTTTATGATATAATCCTTGAATTTTTTTTTTCATAGAAGATTGTCTTAAGATGATCTGTCTGATCCATTCTCCTCTGATGGTAACTAACGTCACGCTAAGACTATGAGTCTTACATTAAAAAAAAGTCCATTATGGAATCAGAGTGCCAAAGGCATTTCCATTAGGCATCCTATTGACTGTTATTAATGATTTCCAAGGCTGCACTGGAAGCTTTTCACCTCAAGTCCTGTTTGAAGGTTCCTCAATTGCAGTGATTATTAGTGGGTTGGGTCGTGCCATTTATGTAGCATGCATGCTCTGGAATTTGTCTGCTCGCTTAAAGTGACCATTCTAACTAATGTGAATTTCTTCTTATTGCTGTAACTGCCACTAGGTTGTGTAAGGGCCACCACTCCCATTATTCTCTTATAAAAAAAGAAATGCTCAACAAGGGTAACCCAATAGAGGTTTTGTTGCTACCCCTTGTTTGTCTATCTGATTCCCCAAACAGAGGTTCCCAACGAGGCTTCACACCAAGGCCACAGGAGCTGGTATCCTCAGATTGGTCATACTAGTTTTTTCTGTATCTGGTCAATCAATATTGATGGTCTCATCCTCCCTGTCTCTCTTGTCTACAAAAGTCTTGTTTACTTGACAGTTGTTTCTATAGTACTTCTTCTTAGATTAATGAAGAATGTTCTGTCTAGAAATATTTGAGTTTAATTTCTTATCTTTTTTAAATAATCCTTTTTTTTTTAAATAAACCTTTTACATATCTTAGTCTAAAAATTTTCTCATTACATTAGTTCAAAAAAAAAGATTTCAAAAATGTATAAATAAAGTGGAGCCCGCACAAATAGTTGTTTCACCATAACAATAAAAAAAAAATATATTACTTGTAAGTGTTCACAATGTGCGCCAATTTTCAATCTGTACTTTTCTCTGTGCTTTCTTAGTACTGCTTAGGGGTATTCATAAATCTAACATTATTAATGTTTTCTTTTTTGCTAGATGTGGTAAAGATTTGAAACAAGAAGTAGCACTATGTATTGGTATTTTAGGAAGTCACCTAGGGCAAGACATTTCTGGGTAACTATATGATTTATTGGTCACTTTTTACTATAAAGTTTTTTTTTGTCAATAGCATTCAAATATTTTTATTTTTTTTGTAAATAAAGTTAGAATTTCCTTTGTATGTTTTATCAATTCAAAATTTAGCACCAACAATACAATTGAGTAAACATATTTGATGTACTTTTATTTCTTGATCAGATTTTTTGAATGGGTTTTCACAACTGTTAACAACCGAGATGTAGACATCAAAATGTATGTGTCCTTGGCTATGTTGGAGGTTAGTGAAATGGTGATGTTTTCAAAGTTATTACAGCATTTGTCTACCTTATTATGTTTGTTTTGTTTGTTCATTGTATCTGAAGTATTGAAATCTCTTTTGCATATCACAGATGTTGAAACACGATGAGCAGCAACAAAGAGCCAGGGATTTTATGCCTGTGAGTAAAGAGTTAATTATTTTCTGGCCATATATTTGTAGCTTTATTGAAAAAACATTTGTAAACGTACATTTAAATCTGATTTACTTCTTGTCAAAGAATGTCATGATGAACATTCAACACATGTTAGAATCAGCGACCGCATCTAGTCTTCTGATGGTTGTCATGGATATTATTATTGTTATTGCCCGAGTCTACCCGCACATTTTCAGCTCATGTTTCAGGGTAAGTTTGTTTAGAAAAGAAATTCTTTAAATAAATTTTGTAGAATTTCATTTATACTTTTTACATTTTTTATTTAAGAAAAGGTAACCCCCACTGGACCAAGTAAAAACAAAAGACTTCTGTGCCACAAAGCCTTCATCAAATAAAAAGAAACAAACCATAAACACAAAATAGGCTTAAGTTAACTTATCGGCCCGATGTTATTCTTTAGTGAGGCAGAAAAGAAGTGAGCTGCGCTGGTGTAAAAGCATGGGAAATTGGAAGGGGCTGTGATGTCTGACAAAGCTAAATGGAAAAAGGGTGGAGTGTTAGTCTCTATCTCAATTTAAAGAAAAGTGTGTTGGTTGTTGATTCCGTGAGGGTGGAGGCTGTCTGACATGTAAATAAGTTTATTTTCAATATGCACCGTTTTTTATTTGTCATTTCATTGTTGTATAGCAATGATGGTTAATCAATGGTACCCCTATGTCGTGTGTTATTGAAAAGAATTGAAATAGGCTTAGTTGCAAGGTTTTGGATGTCTCTAAGGTTTTAGTCAATCCGTCAGTGTTACTTTATTGTATTTTCTATACAGTCGTTCAATACTGCACCAGTAAATCTTTGTTAAATCCTAAAAAAAGTTAAATCAACATTTGGTTAAATAATTTAAATTATTATCAGTGCATATTTTTTATTTACTTACTGGAGCAGTTTGAAATATTTCTGTGTTGCTCTACTATCTGGAATGCAAAACATTTTATCTGATTTTAGGAAGTATCTGATATTGTGATTGGCTGGCTTATAGATCCAACTCAGAACATGCACCTCATTGACCACATGGCTGCAGCACTTGTTCAACTTCAACCCTTTTGGAAATCAGATATTCAGTTCTCTGTTATGTTGCTGGGTCAGTTTACAGAGGATTTGGAGATTATGTTAGGACAGGTAAGCATTAATAAAGTTCACAAAAATGGACATTAATACATTTATATTATATTTATCTTTGCACATTTTGCTTTACTTGCATTTCATAATATGTTCAGATATTTTTTCTTATATATATATACTTGTATCACTTTTTGTTTTCTTCATAAGAACATTTTGTTGTTATTTTGATAACATAGTAAGTAATTAACCAGATCTAGATGACTTTCAAATATCATCTTTAATGTTATTTTTCATAGCAACATTTCTTTTGAACTACACATTGAGTTATTTCACATTGTTGTAGCTTGTACTAAGGTTGTGAATACAATGTCTATAGGTTTTTCTTTTATTAATGTAGTGTAAAAGTGGAATTTTTTTTACTTCAGATTCTTTTTCAGCAGCAAATTGCTGACTTGCATGATCTTCCCATGAGCTTGTGTATAACACAATCTCCTTTGTATTTGTTTATTTATTTTTTCCTTTTTCAAGTAATGTTTATGAAAAACTTAATTTAAAAACTTTTCTTTCTAAGGATTTGAACCAGGCCGTCCAGGGATTAAGTGAAACTTCTGTGAAATCTGTTTTAGAAAAAATCACTGCCTTACTGCGTGTGTTCTACACTGTGGTGCTTAGTCTAGGGGACTCCATCAGCGCTCTTAGAGGTGGACAAATCAATGTTGAGTTTTTAGTGCAGGTAAAGTTTCTCTGAAACTTTTTCTTTCAATTTATTGCTTTTAAAATTTATGTAGAAATAATATCCAGGGTCTCAATGGCCTTCTAAAATATCTTTTCGTTAAATAATAGAAAAAGAAAAAAAGAATTAAAAAGTGATTTGTAACACAATGTAACTGCACTTATGCTAGGTAGAAATAAACATTTTACTTGAATGGTTAAAAGTAAAGTTCCCCTTTTAGACCATGTGATCTATTGTGCAGATGATTTTTAAGTCATGTTTCTTTGGCCAACCAGATTTGAACCCTGGACCCCAGATTTAGACACCAAGTGCTTAATCACTCAGCCATTGCACCCCAATTATATGGTTATTTTAAGCTAAAACAATCTGTGATGTTCTTGCCACTCTTTCTTTGCTATATTGTTTTCTAAGTTGAACATATAAACAGATCAGCTAGTTGATCCATTGCCAACTGGTGGGTTGAGAGAGTTTAGTTTTTTTTTAGTTAAGTTTGGTTTAGTTTTTATCTAATAAAGAAAAATAGCTAATTAAAAACTATTTTGATCCCTTTCTATAGACAAGGAGTTTATATCTTATCTAGATCTCATTTTTATATTATCTAAACTTAAACCAAAGCTGTTCTAAACTCAAAGATTTAAGAACTCCTATTTGTTAAGCATCTGCTTGGCTTTAAATAAAAAGCTAAAATATTAAAATCATAAAAACTGAATTCTCCAATTTTGTACAAGCTTTTCAAAGTAATTTTTAAAAAATAATTTGCAGCTTTTAAACAAACTGCTGAACAGTTTAGGTCCAGCTGTTAGAATGGGAAACACAGAAAGCATTACAGTCATTAGTAAGTATGCACTCATATTCTTGAGTTAAGCTACCGACATAAATCATTCTTATAAGAGTTTGTCTAATGAACTAAACATTCAGTCTGATAATTTTTTTTGGTCAAATTGTTTAATTTATTTCTTTTAGGCAATGACAGTGCTAGGTTGCTGCTACATCAGCTCTCAGCTGAACATGCCCTCAGCTGTGGGGATATTATTTTGCCTTATATTATTTCTCAAACTACATCAAAAAAAGTAATTACAGATTCAGTTGCCATCTCTTTGCTGAGATTGTTGAGAAAGGTATGATCACTTCATTAAATTCTTATGTATACCTTTATCTAGTGACCCAATTGCAAAATAAACTAATCAATATAAATACAACTTGTATCTATAAAAACTTACCAAATTAGTGATAGATGAGTAGCCCACATTGCAGAAATCAATAGTTCTTAAAATTAACACCAACAGATAAAATACTTTAACACAATACATCTCTGCACCATTATTAATGGAAAGAATATATATTTTTTAATTGCTACAACATATGAGGAAATGTACAACTAAATAGTGAATTAAATAGTTTTTAAAAAAAAAGATAAAAGTTTCCCTTTGAGACTTAGCAATCTTTATGGAGCAGATAAGTTATCTATTCTTGTGACCATCATTAACAATGGTAAACGTGGGCAGCGTAATGACCACCAACCACCTTAACTATCACATTAGAGTTGGGTGGACTTGATAATCAATGCTCTAATATCGCAAAGCGAAAATCTCGGCCTTCTCAAGAAGTAGAGTAGTATAAAATTAAAGAGACAAAGCTTTCAGTTGTGTGTTATATATGATATACTTGTTAAGTAAGAACTGTATCCTGTTTTTTTTTATCATTGGTTCATGCATAGGTTGTTGAAGTATTCAGTATTCAGCTTCCAGTCTACTTTTTAACTAATTTGATTGGGCCAGATTCTGTGTTGCCAGCACTGAGGTTCTCACATTGCCCTCAGGTTTGTTGTAACAGTTAAAAGATAATGTAGAATCTATTACATTTCATATACATATCTACATCCAAGTCAGTTGAAGAGTTTTTTAGGCATATGTGTCTGTACCAGCTGATTGGGCAATGTGTATTCTGCTCTGTTTTGCTCATAATATCATAATTTCAGTTTTGAAATTCACCTTCTAAGACCTAAGCGGAGAAAAAAGTCAGTTTTAAAAATCACATACAATTTTTTTACTTTTTGTATTCAATTAAAAAAAAAAAAAATAGCAATAAATGTTATTTCACAAAAGAAAAACTTTCAATAAATTAAAAACAAGACAGTTGCAGTCTTTATATTTATTGTTGGCCTTAATAGTGAGGTGCAAGCACAAACAAAATATGTCAAAACAATAATGACAATATCTCAAAACACTTCAAGGGGGAAAAAAAAGCTTAGTCTTTCCTCTTATTTTGTTTGAGAATACCATGAAGTTGTTCATTATTTATCTAAAATCTTGTTTATTTAAGAATAATAAAAATATTCAAGATACTATTTATGATCTTATATATTTTATATGTTGTTTTTTTTGTAACAATATTTTAAACAGTTGTAGATTATCCAGATCATAATTATTTAAAACACTTTATTTTGGTATATGCAGATCTTGACAGAACTGATAGCTGTTTATCATTCACTCTTAGCCTTGAAAAGTGTACCACTTCTTGAAGAAGCTTACAGGTAAGCATAGAAGTTCAGAAAACTAAAATTATTATATAAATAAACATATTTTGGTCATTATTATATGATGGACAATTATGATTTCAGCATTTAATCACAAGTATTATGATGGTAGTGATTTTTAAGAAAGCCATCAGCTATCACTTTGAACATATGCTTACAGGCTAGTTCTGAGTGACATTGACATTGGATACAACACTTTGCTGACAATGGGCAAGCAACCACTTCTACAGCTGGTATCTGGAGAAAACCTTTTCTCCACCATGAAGTACAGTCTGAGACAAGCTCAACAGGCCATTATGTTCAATATCATGGCTCTAACAGAAATTGCCAACACTAAGAGTAACCTGATAGGGGTAAGCTTCTCATTGGCTGTCCTTCTTAGCAATTGACTACTTAACTTATAAGTCAGTGGAGCTGTTATAATTTATAATTTTTTTGTTTTTGGTTTATTCCTGTGGTTTTTCTCCAAATCATTCCATTCATCTGTTCTTGTTTTTTTTCCCTGTCTAGACAATGAACCATTTTGACTCTTTCTCTCCATATCATCTATCCACTAAAGCCTGCCCTTCATTTAAGGTGCTTTCCCTTTAGGTTTTAGTTTGGGATGCGTGGTCAAGAGGCAAAGTACGCTTGAACTTGGCTTGGCTACCTATGAAGGGGTCTCAAGGTTTGACACCCGACTTGAGCAGAGTTGTGTTTACTGAGTGCCTAAAGGCAGCACTGTAAAACCTTCTCCCTCCCCCACCAGTCCACAAGTTATGGACAATAGCACTCTGAGCATGCTATAAGCATGAAAGTAGCGCTATATGAAAAGCTATAATTTATTTATTTAGTTAGTTTTATATCACTTTCATCTATCTAAGAATTGACATCACTTTTAGATATATGAATGATCACAATCTAACTTTTCAGCAAGTATTATAAGTTAAAAAAAAGTATTTACTAAATGAAATATTGTATTGAGCTCTTAATTGAAAAAAATCTTGGAACACATTAAATTTCAATATTATCTCCAAATAGCAAAGAATTCTGTTTTAAAAATAGGTAAAGAATTGTAAGCTGTAATAGTTTTTGAATAAGCTTGATGTATGAATAAAGCTAAATTACTAATTGTTCTCATTTTTATACAAGTATTTCACATAAACTTTTTATATATTTTCATGTTTAAATAAACTTGTACTGTTATATTGACTGAGTATGGGTAGGAGAGTAGGTTAGATCTATATTAAAAATAGTAATTATGCTAAGTTTACTGAGCATTAGCTCTTGGCTAAAAATTAGTTTTTTTTTTTTTTTTAAATACAACTATACTATTATGGTGCTTTTTGTTGTTTTGCCAGATGTGGGCTCTTTCCCCTAGTATTTTCACCCTACTGTCCTGTAATCTGTTGCTGACTGACCCTTGGAT
This sequence comes from Biomphalaria pfeifferi, assembly GCA_030265305.1. Classification (NCBI taxonomy): domain Eukaryota; kingdom Metazoa; phylum Mollusca; class Gastropoda; family Planorbidae; genus Biomphalaria; species Biomphalaria pfeifferi. Next base: position 446,448 of record JASAOG010000100.1, read on the forward strand.
GAATAAGTACTACTCTCAAGTGGTCTACACAGTTTTACATGCTTTCTACTCACATTGTAACAGGTAACAACTCAGAGCTAGATCTACTTAGTAGATGTTTTCATTGTGTATATTTTGAATATAATTATTTAAAAGAGCCTATGTGTCATATTTCTTTTATTCTTTTCATTGAATTTTATCCTCTATCAGTGTTTTTTATTTGTTTTACAATTTTTTTATTTTTTTTTGCAGGCATGCCAATTTTATGTCCAGCAGTATCCTGTTGTCACCACCTGGACAAGTGGACATCTCTCGGCTGGCTACCATGAGTCAAGCCACCAACCAAAACTTTACTGAAATCCTCAAGATTATTGTAACCCTTATGGACTCTGAAAACACAGCATTTGATTGCAGGTCAACTTTCTTATGAAGAAATACACATTTGAAAATAATTATATAACTGTAATAAGTTAGTTTATTTGAAGAGCTTTTTTTTTTCAAGATTAAATTTGTATAAACTAATTGTAATAGCATCTTCACAGTAATGCTTTGTTTTAAATGGAAACCATTTTGTTTTTACCTTTTTATTTTAGTTGTAGGAAAACTGTTTATGTTAAATATTAAGGGAATTATAAAATTACAAATATTTTTTTAAAGACTTGAATTTTTACAAAAATGCTTTCCATGCCATATGATTATAATTTTGTAAGTTTGATACAAAAAAAAAAAATGCTGTGATAAAATAGATTTGATCCCCTCCATCCTTATAGATGCCTGTTAATGAAGTGGTCATCAGATATAATAGCAGCACTAGTTTCTACTCCTCACACATTTACAACATCAGCATTAGGGAACCTGATCAGTTCCATTATAATGCAAGGTAAGCCTGGCTCTATTATTTTAGTCAGTTACACTTGACTGTTGTTTCATATTTGAATGACTTCAGTAACTCATACTTCTAATGTCTTCACCAGGCTTTCAGAGAGAACAACAAATAGTTCAGTGTTCAGCACAGTGTCTTAAAGCCATTTATAAAACTTCCATACATTTAGCTGACAGCATGACTAAGAAGTAAGCACTTTTCACTAGAACTTGGTTGTTATGCAGTTAACAGAGTCTACTTCAACATGAACAGTTTGGGGCATCTAGAGTGCAATCTTTTGTTTAAGGATTTCCTTGGAGTCCAAAAATTAGGGTGTCTAATATTTTATATACAAATTGGTCTGAAAGGTTTTGTATTGGCAGCAGTATAAGTTAAGCCCTTGCCAACCTAATTCGACTTGCAGGCCATTTTCATTTCCAACACTCGTGTCACGGGCCACATGAACAAAAAGGTACAAAAACGAAATGAAAACAACCTGAAACTATTTGATTAGAAACTTACATTAATTAATGAGACATTTTTTACACATCAGAAAGTGGCTTCATTTCTCTATATAAGATATGTAAAATGTGAGAAACATTGTAGCTAGTCTTACCACCAACTCATTTTCTTTTTTTTTTTTTTTTTTTGGTAAATATTCTCATCGATCCTCCAATTTCTAGGTGTATTTAACAATCTTTTATTCGCAGCTCAAACCAAGAATGTCGTCATATTTGTTTCACTATGCCGTTTTATATGCCCTTTTTTTTTTCAAAACAACCACACTTTCTTTAGAAATTAAATATCTTGGCTTATATCATGTTCCACAAAAAAGTAAGATCTGTTCACTTTTCCTGGTAGATTCTACATTCACGTGCAAGTATTAAAGGTTAATAAGGAGGGCCCTAAAGTAGGAAAAGATGCATTTTTCAATCTTTTTTTATGAAGCTGGGGTGGGGATTTTCTACACTTTGTTCTGATGTTTCGGTGGGCCTGATAGAACTATTTTGCTGGTTGGATGTGGCCCGCAGGTCGTATTTTGGGCATCACTGGGTTAAACCCAATCTGACCATACTTTAGTCAACAATGGAGCTTTCTGTAGCCTTTTTATTATGTATTCTTGACTAGTGCAATGCTGTTTTTTGTGTATAAAACACTATTGTTATGCCATCTACCTTTGAGATTGATTAGAAAAATTGCCCTTTTCATTCAGTCATCACCCTTTCAGGTTAGTAGTGCACAGGCTAGTTCACTAACAATAAGCATTGCTTATTGGCATAAATGGGTTGATAATTCTTTGTGAATTTGTATTTTATGCTTATAATTGAGCGCAGTCATCTCAGGTGGAATTGTTATAATAGTATTTATGCTTTTTATTTTTGTTTCACACCCTAGTCTCAGAGCTATACAGAAGGATTGTGAGAATTATTGCCTAATAAACAGTGATTTTAGTTGGGAGACTATAAGACTATTATTTCAAATATCTTTTGAAAGTGGCTAATAGTGCGATAGCTTTAGCCATGCTGATATTGCTTATAATGTATTATATTTTTCCATCTTTTTATTATTTAAACTGGTGATCCATTTTTTTTTTGTCAATTGACTATTTAGATGCATGGAGCTGTGTGTCTACAGATTGAGTGATAGCAGGAAGTCTGTCAGAGAATCTTTTCTCTCACTCCTAAAAATACTGCCATTGGATAAAATTCTGAAGTAAGTCAAATCTCTAATCTATACTTCGTTTATATCAATACTGAGTACATAAATTATATTATTAAACTATTTGTGTACAGTAGATAAAATAATTTGGTAAAGCCCTCCCTAATATCTGTCTGTACAAAAAACATTTAGCAAACCAACAAATTCTTTAGTATATATAAATTGAACAATCTCTTTATGCATGGGATGTAAAAAAAAAAAAGGTTGTGTTTTCTTTCTCCTAGCTCTGTCTACTTGACTTAATATTTGATTGATTCCATCCTATGTTGGCAGCATGGATTTGTTTGAAGGTGAAGAAGAATGGATGTGTAGTGAACATAAAAACAAAGCAGTTGGACTAACAGCTGCCTGGCATGTGAGAAGGTCACACATGGCTCAGTCTCCAAGTGGGAATTTTCACTCGCACAATTTTAGACATGTCATGGCTTTCATCCTCAATGGATCTCAACCCAGGTAGGATCTGCAGAGTTTCATGTGCTCTTAATTTTTTTTTTAAGTTCTGACTTGACAGTTAATGACCATAACTTGACATTTACTATTGTAATGTTTGTATTTTCTAATCTAGTCAAAATGGAAGCTTTCATTGGCTGGAAGCAATGTACCATGCTAAACAGAGGAATGGCAAAAATAAAAGTCGCACTGATTTCTCTATCACTTTAACTGATGTGGTATGTGCGGCTATTATCTAGTTTAAACCATGAAATACTTAAAAGATTAAAGACATTATTATTTTGTGTGTATGTGATTTTAAGTTCTTATTAATTTACTTAATATTTTAGATTGATAGCAATGAATCCTTGCTTTGGTTCTGGGCAACATGGGAATGTGCCCAGTTTGCCATTTTGTCCAGATTAAGAACACCATTAGGCAAAGCTCCAGAGACCTTCATGGCCATTGAGAGTGTCATCAAAGTGTTTGCTGCTGAGTCCCACAACTTTAGCTATGTAGATGATCTCCAGGACAAGAGAGACGGCATGAGGGGTGAGAAAATAGTCACTTAGTTGCTCTTTTATTCTTTGTTGTTGGATCTTCTTTATTCATCTTTACTCCCTGAGGCCCTTTTTATGTTGAGATAAACAAATGTTTTTCAGGAGAGAAAGTTGGAGAGTATGTCTGTCTTCAACGTGTTCACTTGCTGATGAATTTTATGGAACATTTAGACAAACTGCTGTACAATGCCTATGAGGGATGTGCTGTTGCTATGCCAGCTGTACATAAGGTGATAATTATGATCTTAATTATTTTGTATATGTTTCCTTTTTCTAGAATTGTTAAGTGTTTAACTGACATGACTAAGTCTGACTAAATGTAATTTTGATTAGCTAAGCAATATTAACACACTATGCTCATTACATTATTTCAGACTGTAAAAACATTTTTCCGCACCAATCGCAACACTTGTCAGGAATGGCTGTCCAGGATTCGAATGGCTCTTTTAACAATAGCTACTCACTGTGGTATGTGGGCCCTGGCTGTTAGACAAGCCTTTGAACTACTTAGAGATATGGAGGATGCAGGAAATACACAAGTAAGTGCAGAGTACTTCTTAGTAGTTTATAGTCTTGTTTTAAAATTGTTATTTATTTTAAAAATTTAAAAAATTTTGTTTTACATTTATCAATGAATTAACATTTTGAATTACTTTTTTCCAGAGTCCAGTCTTTGAACAAGCACTTGTCTATTTAGTTCAGGCCTTGTGTGAACTGAATGCTCCTAAAACAATCATTGGACTTTACAATGTCTATAAAGATTCAACTGGACGTTCTATGGCATGGATCATAGCTGCATCAGAAAAAGCCAGCAAGAGGTTGAATATCAGTTTATTGATCAGCTTCTATAGTGGACATATTTTATGTGTCCTACTAATGTTAAATATTTGTTAATTTTTTTTTTCAAAATATTTTCTATTTCCAATTGAGGGGATCAGTTTTTTTTAGTTTAGAAGAAAATGAACTTAAAAAGCTATTTTGTATTTTATCCCTCAGATATGAAAAAGCAGCTACAGAATTTCAGAGCTCATTGAAAGCTGTGATGACTGGAGAAACTATGGATGGCATCGGTGATGAACTTGATGTCCTACATTCCCCTCGAAGTAGCCCTAGACACAAAGAGAGTATCAAATTAGCTCAAAACACAGGGAAACCAAACTTTCTTCCTGCTACAGTGAACTTCATTGTCAATCAGGTAAAGCACTGTACTAAATTTCTGGTTTTTGACTTTAATGAAGTAGAAATATTCTATGACTAAAAGGGGTGCATTCCTAATGTGATTCATAATCCAAGATTCACATTTACTTCATTTATCTATGATTAAACCGTGTCACTCACAGTACAAGTATGCAAGGCAACGTTTATAATCCCCCCAAAGATATTTCAATTAGTGATAATGTCCTTTGTCATGCTTGTAGTAGTATTTTTTAAAATTTTGTCTACTTTTGAGAATTAATTATTAAATTTGAATAATAAAGTGTATTATTGTTTGTTATATAGTGTGTGTTCAATCTTTTCCTGATTTCTACTTGAAAAATTTAAGTTGTTATTTCCTAAAGATAAACTCTGTTAATTCTTCACCTAACAAATTACCTCCAACAGACATTTGAACATTGGCTCATCAGGTTGAACTTTTGAAATTACAAAGATGTACGCTCCACCCAATTCAATTGTAACTTAGTTCAAAAATTTGGATATAGAATAATACCATTTTACTAGCATACCTCCTAGATAATCTTTGTTTCCATTGTTCTAAAGAAATCATCATTTTTATGGCAGGTGACTGAGTGCTATGCCAAACTTTCTGATTGGTCATCTATCATGGACTGGCAGGAATCTGTATCTAAACAACAGCAACAGTGGCTGGTTGATGGAACAATAACTTCAAGCAACCTCATCAAGTATACAGTTGACCTCAATTATATCAGGTAAACATAAACCTTGTCACACACTCGGGCACCATGGTGTGGAGATTGTGAGGCATATCTTTTCTTTCACAGCCTCATGCTATCTGTATCAGTTTTGTTGTCCTCTGGGACACGACCAGAAATGTTTATCTAAATCCCTTGATTTTATCTTCCCTGTTTTACAAAAGTGCCATGTCATAAAGTTTTAATAAGGATTTCGACCTTGTCACAGAAGCCTAACATTTGAACTATATATAGCCTGGATGAAATTTTTTTACTTTCACCATCTTTAATTTATACAATTATGAGATAACTTTAAAAACCATAATTTAAGTTATCACAACTTTCTTGATGTATAAAATTGTAATTTCCCTTTTTGAAAGATCTTGACATTAACATTTTAATGCTAATATGTAATGAGATGATGGTGTGATACTTGCATTAAAGGAAATAAATATCTTTATACTCACACTGTAAAACTAACTTGTGTCTGACTTCAGAGCTCTGTCAGAATTTGAAATTGGAAACTTGGAAGGAATCAAACAAAGTTTGGAGCTGATACCTGGCATGTCAGTAGCAGAAAATAACTGTCAGCGTCTGGAGGGCTGTGTTGGTCTGTCTAGTTGGGACATAAAGAGAGAAGAGGAACAACTTCATAGAATGTTCATTAAAGCCTCAACACAATTGTTGGAACAGACTGAAAATGTACCCAGGTAAAAACACAGGAGGACTGTATAGTGTGTAGTCCAAATAAAATCTATAATTTTACTATGCTTAAAGTATCAAGTTTTTAATAGTCAGCTGAATATTAATATATATTTAAAAAAAAACAACACTTTCTAAAGGTAAATAGAGTATAAATACATATTAGGACTACTCAATTGTTTCTATTGCTTTCAGAACTGATACAGTTAGATGTCTACAGCTGGCAGAGAGACTGGGGGATGGACTTCTTAAAGTGAATGCTATGTACTGGCCACCTGCACTTTTACCTGATTGTTTAACTCAGCTTTCTTCACTGGTGGCTCTGAGGAAACAATTAGATGCCAGGCAGAACAAGGTATTAGCTGGTCACTCAACAAATTAATGGATACAAAGTATTTCTGTAAAAGTGATAGTAATTTTGTTGGCATCTAATTAATGTTTCATTTCTCTTACCTCCAGACAAGTCTAATACCACTGTCATCAGTCCTAGATCCCAATGTAGAGGATGATCTGAGTGTTTATAACCAAATGATGAGGATCATAAGTCTGCAGCAGAGGCTGTACTCGTGTGACAAATATCATGGTCAGTGTTACAGCTAAATTTGTATCTACATAAGCAAATTCGTTTTTACATATTTAAAATTTTAAAAATACACATAAAGTAATAGATTTTTTTTTAATGTTAAAAAAATAAAATTATATTCAGTATTAGTTTAAAACTAGTCAGAGTTGCCTGTTTAATTTACACTAAAGAACTCTATTCATTCTGACAAAAATTAACTTCAATGACAAGTATAAAAAATGTAATACCTCAATATTTTTTCTAAGCCAAAGACTGAAACCTGTTTTTCTTCTTACTGTTCAGAACTGCGCCAACAACTGTCAGAAATACGGTTAGCTGCAGCCACAGTGGCCAGGAAACAGCTGAATGTTGCAACAGCTGAAGATATTTTGTTGAAGCAAGCAGGCTCAGTCCTGAACACCCAACCAGAATCACTGATGACAGCCATGACTAGTATTAGGTCCATGACTATCGCTGGATGTTCCATGCAGAAAGAAATGCTGATGTTACAGGTTGTTCTCTCTTGAAAATTTGAAATGTTTATTTGGTATCAAATATAAAGTAGTATTGGTGTGCCAAGATTTCTTTTTTTGATTGACATTTAATTCTTGTCCAATAAATCTTTTTGAGGGTGTAATCTTTTGAAATGTAAATTAGCATTCTTTGTATGTATATGGCTTGTAATAAAGCTTATTTGAAACAAAGCTTTTCATGTGACTAACGGTAGATTTGAGTATCACGTGACCAACTTCTTTTACTGTCCCAGCAAATCTGAGCTCAATGACATTCTAAAATCCTGAATAAAATGTTGTAGATCTTCAATTCATCAACCTAGTGTTTTATAATTTCACCATTTTGTATGTAATATTATATTCCATTTGTTCATGATAATGTTTCTTCTATATTGTTTCAGAGGGAAGGTGCCAAACTTCTTAGGACCATGGGCAAACAAAGAAGTTCTCTTGATGTTCTAGCTGGAAGTGTGATAGCTTCTAGTTGGCCTAGTAGTGGAACATCCAACTGGACATTGGACCTTGACTGTACACAGTTGAATGCCAAGTCTCTGTTAACTTTGGTTAAATGGTTGCAGGTAAGTTTTGATAATCTGGAAATAATTATTTCCCTCTGTAAAAGTAATTTCTATAGATTTTGGATAAATTAACATTTATGTAAAATGTGGAGGGGGTGTCATGGATGATCAAAAGCAAATGTAAAACAAATAAACTAATCGCCTTCTAAATATAAACATCTTTGTAATTCTTTTTCTTCACTTGACACTGAATATAAAATGTACTGCAATGGAAAATAAAGACATGATATGAAAAAAATTATCTTAAAAATCCCACTTGTTTGAATATTATAGTAAACTCCATAAGCTATTTGTCATTGAAATGACCGGGGATGAAATGACCGGAAACCGAAAAATAGAGAACAAAATTGGACTATTTTGGGATTGAACCCATTGTGTCTTGGTTGAGTGGTAAAGTACCTGGCTTCTTAACCAAGAGGTCCTTGGTTCAATTCTTGGTGAAAACTTGGATTTTAAATTTAATTTTGGACCTATTTGGATGCCCTGAGTCCACCTCTAATGGGTATTTGACATTAGTTTGAGAAAGTAGAACACTTAGTCATTGTGCTGGCTTCATGACAGCCCCATTAACATTCATCCAAAGAAACAGATGACCTTTACATCATTTGCGGTATTGATCGCAAAGTCTGAAAGAGCAACTTAAATTGTGTGCTCTCTTCTAAAAATATGTGCTTGTATTTAAAATAAAATCTTTACCTTCTCTTCTTATTCCTTTTTCAAAACAAAAATTAAATTTGGCCACCTTTTTTAAACATCAGACACTTACAAACTAAATTAAACTAAGAAAGATCACTCTAATTAGATGTACTTTTACTCTTCCAGGCTGATCCCAAACTACTGAGTCTATTGACCAGTCACATAGAAGGGAATGGTGATGCCAGTAGCACAATATCCTCACTTGCTTCTCATTTAAGTAGCCTTTTGGATTTGGAAAAAATAGCAGTCACTATAGGACAGGCCAGTCTAGTGGAAACAGGTAATATTTGTGTGAGTGTGTATCTGTTATATTGTGTGTGATCTAGTCTACCGAACCTGTGTGTTGAGCACCTTGCTGTACGGAAGTGAAATATAGTCAACCTACTCACCGATGCCTAAGGCGGATCTTTAAAATAAGGTGGCAAGATAAGATAACCAATGAGGAAGTGCTACAAAGAGAAGGGTGCCAGGACATCCGCTCTGTTATCAGCAGCAGACGCCTTGGCTGGCTTGGCCACGTTCATAGAATGCCAGTAGGTCGACTCCCACAGGACATCCTGTGTGGCGATCTAATAGAAGGCAGGAGAGCCGCTGGTCGTCCACTTTTACGTTATACGGATGTATGCAAACGCGACATGAAGCTCTTCAAAATCGACACTGGCAACTAGGAAGAGGTGGCACTGGACAGATCCACATGGAGAAAGAGCATAAAGGATGGGTCACGGATTGTAGATGTCATACACAACAGAAACAGAAAGAAGGGTGTAAATGCAACGGCGCCTGGTGATTATATATGCCCAACATGCTATCGCAGCTGTGTATTAAGGATTGGCCTATTTAGTCACACAAGAAGTTGCAAAGGGAAAAGATCGTCTCTCGAGACGTAAAATGCCACAGATCTACAATTATTTAAGTTGCAAGAGTTATTCAAACAAATATTTGTCTATTACAGGTACATCTATTGGAGAAAGCAGTACACTGCTAGAAAGTGAGGCAATCATTGGCAGATTGCTTCACTTGAGCAGTATACAGAGTCCTATACTTGCCAAATCTTGGTTCACACTGGCAGGCTGGTGCTACAAGTGGGGGAGAAAGGCAGTTGATAATGCAAGGTAAGCCTGGCAAGGTTAGAATCAAGAAAAATTTGCAAAAATGTTTTATGGTCATTAGTTTAATGTTTGAGTGTATACTTCCAAAGTTAAAAATACAGTTAATCTTTAAAAGTGTGTCTTTTATTTTGGCAATTAAGAATAGAGTAATGCTAATTCTTGTTTTGTTGTTTATTATTTTTAAGGCTTTATTGACATAATTATTAAATAGGTTTAGTTATATTGTCATTTATGAAAAACGTAAATTAAAACCAATCAGTAGGCAAGTATGGCCTATTGGATGAAATCTTGTTTGCAAAAGAAAAACACCATTTGAAAGAGAGGATACTTATTATTTTTTTATTTTTTTTTGTATACTAGCCTCATAAAACTCCCTTGCACTATCTGTTCTTGAAACTTTATACCATTATCATATTAGATCCCCACAGAACCACATTATTACAACTTTGCCAGTAATGTCTCTCCATCTTGCTCTCTATTGTTCTATCTACATGATTCCTGTGTAAAAAAGTAAAAAACTAACTCAATTTGATTTGTTCTACTGGACTTTCTCAATTAGGGTCTTATGAGAGATAGAACTATGGGCTTTTCACCAGTCCTTTCACATGTTCATCTCACACCATAATTTTCCTTAAGGGTCCTTCTTTGTCCTTTGTCACGTTTGACCTCTTGCCGTATACTGACCTGTGTCATGTATTGGCCTTTTACACACACGGCTACCCCTATCTATATATAAGCCAATTCACTAATTAAAACTGTTTTTTTTTTCAGTAATGGCTCTGTGGAGTTAACAGAAGATGAAGAGAAACAAGTGCTTCAAATTTTACCAAAAGTATACCAATACATTGATTTATCATTATCAGTACACACAATTTTGTGAAAGAAATAAATTAAAATTTTTATAGTCTATACCAAAAGTCTATTTTTTAAGTCTATATTAATCAAAAGTCCTTATAAAACTTTTCCCTGCCAAAACTACCAAGTTTTTTTTTGTTTGTTTTATTTTCAAGGGAACTAGCAGTGAAGAAAAAGAAAAGGTTCTTTCAGTGTTGAGCAAGATTCATAACATGGAATCAAGTGAGGAGGATATCATTGATGAAGATCAAGTGAGTACCATCTCTTATTTCTTTTGAAAATACAGTACAGGTTTTCATTTTTTTTTTACTGTCTGTAAGATTTATATTTTGTCACTTCTTTAAAACTACTCAATAATTATCTATGAGAAACAGCTAGAACAGTGAAGCAAGAGGAAACATTTTTCTCAACCATTAAAACTATCCACTACTTCTCTTGTAGAGTCTATATGATGATGGTAGAGAACTAACAAGAAAGCAGCTGTTAGCCTGCTGTACTACACTGTCCATGGCACCCGAGTCTTGTGTGGACAAACTCCTGGCTGTCTGGAAAGGTGTGGTGAAACGAGTGTACCACTATTACCAACTGTCTGCTAAAGCTTACTTCACTTACTTACATGTGAATGGCCTGGTAAGTGTTAATAGGAATGAAATATTGAATGTAATTTTAAAGTATGCTCCCAAGGTGTATACTGTTATTTCATCTTGTTTTGATATCTCATTTTCTCTATGATTCATTGCAGAGTGACAACTTTGATAACAAAGGAGGTAACACAATTTCAACTTTGCGTCTGCTGAGATTGCTGGTGAAACATGCTTCTGAACTAAGAGAAGTTTTAGAAACAGGGCTTTCACAGACACCAACGTCACCCTGGAAAGGTGTGCATTTATCAATTTTTACAAAGCTTATATTAACTCTCTCTTCTGTCTGGTACAATTCTTAAAACACTTTAGTTCTCCCACTTACCATCATGCTCTGATCAATTTGAAACTTTGCACAAATTTTCATTGTCCCTAAAAACACAAGAATCCATTGAAGAACTGACCAATTATTTTATTCTTGAGTTAATTCTGTTTTATAGAGACAGTAATAAGAGATAAGCTTTATGTAGTATATGAGGTCATGCCTAATACAAATAATTTTAAATTAATATTAGATAACTATGAAACCTTCTATTTTTATAAGCACTTATCTAGCTCTGTGGCTAGCATATCAGCCTTCCATCATGGAGGCTTGAGCCATCAAGTTAAAATTCAGTTGGGCTACTTTTTTAAAAATTGCTTTTGAAAAACCAGCTAGGAAACTTCTAGATGCCCAACTGGTCCTCACAAGTGATTGGACCATAGCGCACTGAGCATGCCAAAAGCATGAAATAGTACAAAACAAAAACAATTGGTAAAATTATTTCCAATCGCACAGATTTATTGTTAGTCTAGATCTACAGCAAATTAATTACATGATTGATTCAAAATAATTAATACAATTACACTTAAGTATAAGCTAATTTTTAAAAAAGTATTTTCTATATTTTATTTTGTCCAACTATTTTCACAATTATTTCTCATTTTTTTAAATCACGCTTTAAAAAGTATTTTGTATTGTCTAGGCATCATCCCTCAGTTGTTTTCTCGTCTCAGTCACCCTGAAAGTTATGTCAGACAAAGTATTTCAGAATTACTCTGTAGAATAGCTCTGGATGCACCTCACTTGATTGTCTACCCTGCCATAGTGGGAAGTTCATCTAAAATCCAAGTAAAGATACCAGTTCAAAGAGGTCAGTATTGACTACTTAATAAGAAAAAAAAAAAACATATATATATATTTATCTTCAATGATTTTTTTTAAAGTAAGGGTAACTCTAAATTTGACATTGTACTATTAACATTTTTTTCCTTTCTTTTTTTTTAAAAGCCTTTTTAAAGCCATTCCTGTCTCAGGAGGATGTCCAAGAAGAGTTAGATGTTACTCCTGAAGTTGAAGAAAATGAAGATGATGATATGGATGAAACATCTAGCCCTGAACTACAAGCATGTTTGTCTTCCATTGTAGAGACTCTGTCTAAACTTAACCCTAAGTATGTACTTCAATATTACTTTTGATTTGAGCAAGTGCATTATAGTTTTAATGATGTTCACATAACTATAACTGTATTTTATCATTAAGGATGATAGCTGAGGTTCAGTTAATGGTTCAGGAGTTGCGTCGTATCACACTATTGTGGGAAGAACTCTGGCTTGGAACACTGAACCAGTATCAGGCTGATGTACAGAAGAGGTTAGCTCAACTTGATGCAGAGATCAAAAGAGTGGAAGCTAATAAGTCATTATCTAAGAGTATGAAAACTACTGTCATTAAAGAAAAACACAGGACTATAATGAAACCTGTAAGTAGATCATCTCAATTTACTTTCAATGTTTTTTTGAAAAACACATAATCTTGGGTTGAAATTGATGCTTTTAGTTCTAATATGACAATGATTTTCGAATGAAAGTTTTTTTCTTAACTATATTTGAAAAGAAACAAAAACAAAGCCACATAACAATGGACCTCATTCACCTATCATAAACAAACAACATTTAGCCATGTGATAATATTGATAAAACAATGAAAATAACATCATGTGACAGCCTTTATGGATTGCGTATTTGTATAGAAGATATAGAGAACCACGTGGCAAAATGTTGTTTATTTACGATTGGTGAATGAAGTCCATTCGAGGTAATGCTTTGAAAGCATTCCTTTTTTTTTCTCCTTCATTCCTATACAATATCTCTCTTACTCTTAATACTTAATGATTAGCTTTTGTTTTTATCCTGTTCATCAAAAATGCATTAAATTTGTTTCCTTAAAGACATTATACACCATGGAGCATCTTCATGAGATCACATCCCAGCCAGCTCAGACTCCACAAGAGAAAGCATTCCAGGCTTCATACGGGAAACAAATAAGTGCAGCTCTGCAAAGACTACGGGAACCTCCTGATCCATCAAACCCTCAGGACACTTGGAGCCTTTTCAAATGTGTTAGTTTGTCTTAGATATTTCAACTTATTATAAATATTCTAGTATTCATTTCAAAATAATACTATTTAAAATTACAAAAATAAAAACAGCAAAATATTAAAATTAAAATCTTATAATTATCAATAATTTAGTAATTTTCAGAAATTTAACTATTATTTTTTGATGAATGTTAAAAATAGAATTAAATAATTTTGTTTGTATGAATATCTGTGTATTACCAGTCTTAACATTGTACATGAATATTACTTTGTAAGATTATTTTTTTTTTGTTTTTTTTCACAGATCCATCATAGTCTTCAACAAAGAGCTCAGAAAAGAAACAGCTTACAACTCAAGATGGAAGAAATAAGTCCCAGACTGATTGCTTTAAAAAACTCAGCCATACCAATGCCAGGACTCACATCTGCTGGAAAGGTATGTTCTTTTGATCATTTTTAGCGGCCCCTGAAAGGGAAAAAGACGCTATTAATTACAATTGAAAATCCGACATCATTATATTTTAGATCATTCAAAATTCTGATGCAATGGCTACTTTTTAGCGCCCCCGTAAGGGGAAAAAGCTGCTATTAGGTTTGTGCAAAATGTCCATCTGTCACACTCAGATCTCGAAAACTAGAAGAGATATGAAAAATATTATTTCATATTATTTCATCATTAAATGCGGCATGAAAAGTTTAGGTGCAACGGCTACTTTTGGTTTTCTAAAAGCAAACCGTTTCATTTATAAAATTAATTATGCAAAAAAAAAAAACAATACACCAATTCTAAAACAATTACTTAAATGTAAGGGAGACAATGTTACAATATGTTAACAAAGAAGGACAATTTATATGTATTTTCAGTATCACTAAGTCAATTATAATTATAAAATTTACAGGAAATGTTTACAACAAATATAAATAATAGTTAAAGATGTTTTTTCTGGTCAACTAGCTGTTAAAGTTAAAAGAAAACATTTCTGTTTGTTTATAAAGGCTAATAATGCTTTTTGTATGTAAATATCACGCACATTTTTAAAAATAGACATTTAATGCAGCGACTTTCTTGCAGTAGTGTAACGTCGCAACATGACGCGGTGCTAAACCAATTCCATAAACTTTTTAAAAAATCAGATTTTATTTATTTTTTGTTTAGTGCCCCCATCCAAATAAAAGAAGAATATTTTTGTGCATTTTGTCTGTTGGTCGGTCTGTCCATCACGATTAGATTAACAAATAACACTAGAGGCTCTTCTAACTTTTAGATTTAATTTTCATGCTTAAACATTGCAAGAAACACATGATCTTTAATATATTGTTCCGGTAAATAGCATATAAATGCTAAATAAAAATATCTATATTGATTTATATTTCATTAACTATAAATTTGTTCCGGATATTGTTTTATAAAAAATAAATTATGTCAAATGATTGTTTGAAATCGCATAATTGACTAATATTACACTTATATTCTTTGACACTACGTCACTATAGTTTATTTATCTATATCAATTATTCCAAATTTTTAACTTTAAACAAATTTATGTCAAATAATTTTATTTTTTTCAAAAATATCGACAATAGGTTATTCAGGATTTTAAAATAAGAAAGTAATTTACTAGAAACGATTATTGAAAATCACTTTTTAGACTTATTTCACAGTTAATTATCTTGCCGAAACATAATAAAAGTTGTTTAATCGGTAAAGAATGTTCCGGATTTTGTTTTGAAAAGAAATCGACCTACATTACCTTAATTTTCTTACAAATCGTCACCAAAAATGATCCGAATTTTATATGAAAAATCTAATAACGCTAATAAATGTTTGAAATCCCTCTTCAAATAAATAAAAGACATAATTTTCTCATTTATGAAAATTGGTTGTTCTGGATTTTTTATGAAAAATAGTTTAACTCTATTTATGTAAAATCGCACTTCTCTCTTACACTACATTTAACTTTCTAGCTAAAACTTTTGAAAATCTAATTATCGTTAATATTATGCTCCGATTTTTAAGGAAAACAACTTCCTAACACCAAGGAATGGTTTGAAAAAATCTCCATAAGGCTATGGTACATCTAATTTTCATAACAGACCATCCCACAAATTTAATTTACGGCATTTGATTAATCTGGAATTCTTATTTTCTCTCACTATAAATATATATACATCCGGAACAATCTATTATAGAAACTTAAAACTAATGCGATGTTTCGGAAGGGAAATTAGATTTTAATCAGATTTTCAATAGCTTTTAGTTTTTTTTTCCTCGTAATTAACATGACGGACAGACAGACTGACAGACAAAAGAAAAAAAAGCGTCTTTAATCCTTATATATATATATTAAGTCTAACTAGCCCATGAAATGAAATGCTAAAAGAACAAACTCGGTGCACCAATGTCTATGAACCCTCAACAAGCTGCTCGTACAGATGATATTTTTTAGTCTAACTAGGTTGTGTGATGTAGTGGATTTTTTTCCTTTGACGTCATATGGAATAAATTCTTTAAATGCTAAAACAACTCGGTATAGTAATGTTTATTAAACCTCGTAATTTGACTCGCATTTTAAAAAGACATAATAGCTAGATTTAGATCTAATCTAGATTTTTTACACTAGATCAAGATTTTTTTTTTACACTAGAGCTAGATTTAAGTTCTAATTAAAATCATTATAGAATCTAGATCTAGAATTTCTTGGTCTAGTTTAGAATGTTTGTTGTTTTACATGTTTCGGATGTTCCTTCAGAGTTGTAGTCCAAACCTCCCGTAGGACGACGGGGGATGGGAGCGGGCAGGGTTTGAACCTGGGACCATCGATGAATCCAAACGACAGTCCAACGCACTACCAGACAGTCATGATTTCGACTAGATCAAGATCTATAATTTTAATTTTTAGGCTTAAAGTGTAGATTTTTATTTCTAAAGTCTAGATTGTCAATATGTCAATATTGCAATGTTATAAAATACTAAAACTAATCTACTATTTTAATATTTCATATTGCAATTAGTCTATTAATTGATTATCTAGTGTTTTTTTTTTATATATATCTTATCTAAATTACATCTACATTATCCCAAATATATATTTTAGATCTAGATCTAGTAGATATAGATATTGAGAGTGCTAAATTAGTAGTTTAATTTAGGTAGATCTACATGCTCCTTCTAGTTTCATTTAAATGAAAATGCTCAATACCAAAAGATTATCTAAAATCGCTCTTCTGACATATTGTACATATCCGGTAGTTGTCATTCCGTAATGTGTAGGTATATTATCAATAGTAGGCTATTAGTTTGTAACCAGTTTGTCATTAGATTAAGAGCAATGCCTGGTCGTGCGGTTAGCACGCAGGACTGATTATCTCTACGGTCTCGGTTTCATACCTTACTCAATGCCATCCTCCGTCGACCATCGAATATGCGGATCCGACAGGGATCCGTCTCCCACGGGGGCCGCCTCTGAATTTGTGTGGTAACACAAACTCTCTTTGTAATCTTGTTTCTTTTCTGAAAGTGAAAAATTTAATTTTTAAAATCAACTATGCAAGCAGTTTTTTCATAAAAAATACACCATTTTTACAACTATTCACTATTAATAGTAACAAACACGGAGGCTATTTAGTAAGGGGGATTACAATGTACCATATTTTTAACACATTTATGCCATAAAATATGCCATGTCATAAAATTTTATTTTTTTTATAAATGTATTGCTAAGTTATTAAGTTCTGTCATATTAACTACTACATTTACAAAAAAATGGTTACTAGTTTTTCAAAGAGAAAAAAAATCTATTTAATATGCATATAAGTGTAACATAATTTAAAGCAACAATTAATAAGTAGTTTATCATGTGAACAGCAGGGAGGCAATATAGCGCATACCAGTAAAGTAAGGATTTTTTTAATGAGGTTTTGAATAAAAGATTGACCCTATACAAAACAATTAAATCAATAAGATAATCATTATATGAAATTAGTTAGGCCAGGTTCACATCTAACCTCACTTTCACCTATCCCTTGGTCTGATGGACCGTTGGGGCACCATAGATCTGTCAACTTTCTTTCTCCATTCTTTTGTCATTTTTTTTAAAAGAATTTCATTCTGATATTCTTTCTGAAAATATTGAAACCTGCCTTTTTAACTGCCTGGGTGGACCACTTCGGGGGCTGATTTTCCACACAAACTGTCTTTTTAACCTTTTTTTTACCTGTTTTGAATTTTTAAATAATTGAACCAAAGTCACTGTTTGCTCATGACTTCAGACATGTCTCTTTTTGCCAGGTTATCACCATTGAATCAGTTCACAACACTGCACAAATTCTACCTACAAAAACTAAACCAAAGAAACTGATCTTTTTGGGTTCTGATGGTACAAGGTAGGAGGCTTACATTTATTATAATTTCAATACTTTCTATCTCAGCAGCACATATTTTTGTTTTGTTTTTTGTACAGAAAATCAGAAAATACAATATGTCTTCTCTTTCAGACATCCTTATTTGTTCAAAGGATTAGAAGATCTCCATCTTGATGAACGCATCATGCAGTTTTTGTCTATAGTAAACAACATGTTTACTTGTCACAAGAAGTTGGTCTCTTTTGTTATTGTTGATTTGATAGATAACTTGATTGCTATTAATGTTTTATCTTTAAGAAAATTTGTATTTCAATAAACACTAGAAAGTTGAACATGAATGTTTCAATTCACATTTTGGACACTTCTTCAAGGGGCAGTGAAAACAAACACCTGTATCGAGCTCGTCACTATTCAGTAACACCACTTGGCCCTCGGTCAGGTTTGATCCAGTGGGTTGAGGGAGCAACAGCTTTGTTCAGTCTGTATAAGAAATGGCAGCAGAGGGAGGCTCTGGCCCAGACCTTGAAACCCATGAACAGCACTACTGGAGCTCAGACTGCTATACCAAATATACCACGACCCAGTGAAGTGTTTTTTAACAAGTTAACTCCAGCATTAAAAGAGAAGGTCAGCATTTTTTTTTATGCTTTATTCTGACTTGGCTTAACCTATAAATTGTAGACGGAGCCCATTGTGTAATTTAACTGTGATTGCTGAAGCTTCCAAATTTCGTTGCATTATTTTACAAGGTTCTTATTTATAGGGATATTGTAATTTAAGAATTCACAATTTTTCTAGTGATGTTGATTAACTGTTAGCTTGATTGTTATAGTGGGATGTGTATTAAATCTTGAAATGTTCAATCTATCCATTATAGGGCATTGACAATGTTGAGAACCGTAAAGAATGGCCACTGAGTGTGTTAAGGAAAGTGCTAGATGAGTTGATGGATGAAACGCCAGATGATCTTTTAGCAAAGTCAGTTAATCCCAAGTCTAGTGTAATGAATATTTTATTATCGTTGATATGTAACACAAAGCTTTAATTTCACAAATGTCTTCAACAGGGAGATTTGGTGCTGTAGTTCTAGTGCTGGTGAGTGGTGGCAGGTTACTCAAGCCTATGCCAGATCTACTGCTGTTATGTCCATGATTGGTTACATCATTGGTCTTGGAGACAGACATTTGGACAATGTCTTGGTGGATTTAGCCACAGGAGAAGTGAGCCATGACACTTATATACATATTTTTAAGAGTTGCAATTTAAATTCTTGACTTAATTATACTTAATGTGTGTGTAATGAAACCTAAATGTAATAGAAAACATGGCAATAATTTTTTTTTTGCTATGTTATAAAAACTTCATGACACTACTAAACATTAGTATTGCTAGCTAAAGTTTGAATCATTTTATTGGACATGATGTTAATGTTTTCATGTGCAGGTGGTCCACATTGATTACAATGTCTGCTTTGAGAAAGGTAAAGGTTTGAGAGTCCCTGAGAAGGTTCCCTTTAGAATGACTGCTAACATAGAAACTGCTTTAGGACTCACTGGTGTTGAGGTCAGTGGAGTTTCTCCTCACTCAATTAGAAACTTTACTAATAAAAATTCTATTGAGATTTCTAAAAGCTGCTTAACACTAATCAAAAATACTATTTCTCTCAATTAGAAAACATCCAAAGCAATTCAAATTTTTCTTTTTAATGCTTTCTCAGGGAACATTCAGAGTCTCTTCAGAGCATGTCATGAAGACCATGCGAAAAGGGAGAGAATCCCTCCTCACTCTTTTGGAAGCCTTTGTCTATGACCCTCTGGTGGACTGGACAACAGGAGGAGATGGTGGTTATACTGGGGCCTTTTATGGTGGGGAGCTGGCCCAGGCTGGTGGCCCTGGTGGTGACAACAGGCACAACAAGCAGCAGATGGAGCGTGACATCACAACCAGCATGTTCTCTATACGGCTGACAGAGATGGAATCAGCATGGGCCAAGAACAAGTTAGTTGATATAATTTAATTAGTTCTTTATTGGGCAAGTATTCTTTAGCTGGATCCTGCCAGCAAATGGACAAATATGATATGCCCAATTTTATTCAGTAACTCATCAATGCTGGGTAAAAAAAAGATGAGTATAATAGTTAGCAGTCACATTGAGCTCAAATGTTAGCAGATAAAATATTATTTAAAAAGTATCTGTTGCCAACAGTTTACTGGGTTGTTGTGTTCTGTGACTAATCTATACAGAATAGCTTTCTGCTATGTATAGAAACTCTTAATATCATGTCTATTTATTTTATGCTCTAGGTCAGATCTCATGTCTAGTCTACCATTACTATCTACTTGTGTTGAGGAGTGGATGAAAACATCAGACAAGCTCGAAGCCTCTGCTACAGGGGTAGAGGGTCTGCATGTGATCCAGCAGACATTGCTGAATGCTCAGAGTGATGCCCACCACACATTGTATACACTGGCTGACAGGTTGGATGTTACTTCATCTTTGTGATGCTGATAGTTCACATTTGATGTTAACAGCAGCACTTATTCACTTATTCTTTCTCTTAGATATTCTGATTATATGGTGTTGAAAGCTACAAGAGATCAAGTCATTGCTTTAGTTGGAGACAAACTTACAGAATTCAGTAACTGGCATCAGTTACACGTGGTAGGACATTTATTTCCTAGTTTTAATATTTTTATAGAAGAACTCATCAAATTATAGTTAATAAAATTTTTAAAAAAAAATTTAGTTTTTGTTAAATATTTTTATTATTTAGTTTTCTTAAACTTTTTAGAAAATGAGATTTGTTGTTGACAGAAAAGCATTATTTATTTACTTTTTTTTCTTATTGTAAATAGAAAGTATGTGTTAATTTTTTGGAATAATAAATTGTGTTATTTACAGTAGTATATACACTCTTGATAAATGGAATGTTTTATTGATCTGCTAGATGTCTCTAGAAAAACTTCAAAGTCCCTCATTTCAATCAATGTGTGCAGAAGTCTCTTCACACCTTGACCTTGGTCCACCAAGTTTTGCTGCTGCCACTTCTTTTCTTCAGAGTGCTGGCCAGGCACAGATTATAGCACAAGTATGTGGACATTTATATATATATATATATATATATAAATATATACAACTTTTGGAAACTGATGAAACTTTAAACTCTTGAAAAAAACAAAACAACAAGAAAAAAAATGTTGAACATTGATTGGGTAAAGTTGTAATAATAAATATTTAAAATTTTTGTTAGAATGCTTAAAACATTGAGTAAATTCTTGAAATGGGCTTTCATCTAATTCAATTAGTATTGCGATTACACCCATTTGGCATAAGCTAGAAGAGAATGTATCTACATTAATTACATTTTTAAAAATTGCTTAATGCTGTATTGTTTGTTAAAATCTAGATTTTATTGAAATAGTTCTAGCCTAAACTCAATAGAGCATTGAGTGTGTTGAATATAAGTGACTTCAGAGTGGAAATCTGACCCTTTGTAATGTGCAAACAATCTAACAGTTTTTTGTTTTTTTTTAGAAACAATACAAAAAAAATACTATTTTTCTATTAACACATCAGACTGGTGGACCATTTTTTTGTGTGTAGTTTTCTAAATGGCCACTATGCCAATGGACTGCTTTTTGTCTACTTGCCTAAGTCTAAAATCTAAAAATAACCAACCAATTGTCATTAAACTACATGTTTAGCTTTGCAAATGGCTGTGCCCATGTGTTTACATTGAAACGGTGAGGTTTTACATGAACTAGGCACATAAAAGGTAGGTTTAGGCTTGTAATAAGCCTAAAGTAGATCAATACTTTAGTTGATTTAAACTCTTAGGAGTCAAAATTTTATTAAGAATAAAGATTGATTGATACTAAAAAATATTGATCTTCATTAGATTTGAGCTTGAAGGACACAGTGGACAGTCTGTCTCAGGACACAGTGGACAGTCTGTTTCAGGGGCTCAGTAGACAGTCTGTCTCAGGACAAAGGGGCTAATATTAAAACAAATATTAATGTTACAAAAAGTTTAATTCTTGATGAAATTTTTTTTTGTCTCAGTGTGAGCAGTTGGAGACTGAACTGTGTACTCTGTTGGAACAAAAAAGAGCACTTCTTCATAATGTGGTGAAAATTGTGCATACTTACAGTACTGTGGTGTCTCAGGTACTAGCTCTTGATTATATTTTAGCAGCTGTGAAAACTTAAATTATTTGTAATCTTGTTATACTTTATCTTATAAAAAAAAAAAAATTTTGATTTTTAATAGCAAAGCTTTTCATTACAAACTTTGAAGATACATTGATCATTAAGGTATCATCTCATTGAACAGTAATAGAGCATATTTGTGCTTGCTGTACAATGGTTTTTTAAAACATATTTCACAATGAATCAGTTTGTGAAACAATAGTTAATACACAAAGCTGTGAAAAAAACAAACCAGAATTTATGGTAGGAATCAGCTTTAGGAAGTCTGCACAATTTGTTTTCTGAACAACCAATTTTTCTATTCCAAAAAGTCTATTCTTTGGCCTTCATTAGAGATTAGGAAACTTAAACCATTCAAGTAGCACATCTGAGAAGATCAGAGCACAGTTTCCCACAATCAGTACCATGAGATGAACTCAGAAAAGTATAGAATGTCAAAAAAAAAAGTTTAATAAATTTTCTATTGCCAAGTACTTATTGTAAAGATAATGTAAAATTATAATTATTAATTAAATTTTTTTTTTTTTTTACTGTTTCTGCCAGACTCAACGCATCTTCTGTGTGCAATTAAGAACTTATATAATGCAATTTCATTAAGTTTCATAATTAATTATCAATATTCAGTTTTTTTACTGCACTTAGAGTGAAAGTAATTTTGTGTATTAGTCCAAAACACAGGTTTTTTTTGGGACGGAAAATATCGACATGAGATGTTGACTTGAAGAAACCAATCATTTCAAGTTATTCTTTTTTTTTTTTTTTCAGTTTGGCATATTTTTTGCTAATGACAACAGAACTTTCAGATTTTTAAGTTGGCTACAAGAAATGTTACAAGATTTTACATCTCACAAGTAAGTTTCTTTCAAATTAACTATTTATATAGTGTTTTGAAAGTTGGTTTGTATTCCTCACAATTTAGATTCCCATTGTGTTTAATAAAATACTGAGCTGAACTTGTGATATCATCTATTTTTTTTGTGTTCTTGTAGGTGTGATGAGATCATGTCCCAGCATCATGACTTGTATAATCCAAGCCCTGCCTCACAGATCAGCAAGGCACAGATTGTGTTCAACATTGAGTCTAAACTTCAGAACATTCTGACAGACACCAATGCCAAACTTATGAAGGTAAATTATATACAAAATGACTCTAAATGAATGTCAAATCAGATAGAAGACTTTCTAACTTAAACTGTTTTTTACTTTAGCTGATGGACCGGAGAGCTCAGGAAATCAATGAGACAATAATCTTAGAGGTTCAGGTACAGGAAGCTGATGAAACCATAAAACTCTTTGTTCATGGTGAGAAGCTTGTCTTGATGTTGTAGTAACACATTGACTTCTATTTTGATAGAATGCATGGTTAGGGTTAACTCGTAATTCAGTATAATAATGCAATGGGAAGTTACCAGCATTTTTTTAAGCCTAAGTATTAGAAGAGTGGGGATGCAGTGGCTTCTGAACCTGGGGTCTGGGTTTAAATCTCGGTCAAGACAGATTTTGAATTTCAGGATTTTTAGGGTGCCCCTGAGTTAAGGTGGCTGATCCTTGTTCTGGCCACATGACACCCTGCTCATTGACCAAAAAAACAAATGACCTTATCATCTGCCCTATACATTACAAGGTCTGAAAGGGGAACTTCATTAGAATAGTACTTCCTGTCTCAAACAGAGGAGAAGATAACTTGAATACATTTTTTTTAAATTTAATCAAAGATGGGTTAAGTTTTTTTTTGTCTTAAAATTTTTCAAATGAAAGTGCAGAAGCCACAGTATATAAGGATGACCTTACAAATAAGGATTCTTTATGAGACCTTTTTTTTTTTGCATAGGTATTGAAAATATAGTTGTGTAAACTAAACATTTTTAAATGTTTTTTATCCTATTATAAAATTTCTTGGCAAAAAAATATAAGCACATTTTATGGAACTCTATGCAACTTGTAAGACAGGAAATAGGATTGAATTTATTTGTATGTAGACATTCTGTAGTCATGATGTGTGGCTTACATAAGGATACATAAATACATGTTGAAGATTTCCAAAATGATGATGTCTTATTAACACATTGCTAATATTTTTTAGTTGTTTTTTATACCTACTAAAAATTGTGTTGATGTTTGTATTTATGATGTGTTAATTTGATGTTGTTCTTTTTTTTTGTAAATTAGTAACTGTTGATAAATTTGTTTCCCTTTACTTCACTAGAGAATGGCCTTGAAGGAGAGAGAAGCCTAATGTCTGTTGTAGTCTCCGCCTTGTACACCCTCAACAAAAGATATTTACTGATGGAGGGAGCTGCTGCAGGTTCGTATTTGTATTATTATACTCAGTCCCATAGAGAACAATGACTTTGTATAACACTATGTTAGTAAACCTAACATGTTTTTAAAAAGAAAAAAATCTGAGTTGAGCTAAATGTCAGTATTTTTGTTTATAACAAGTTTTCATAATTTACATGAAGTACCTAGTTGTATGTATTGACCCAGGTGCTGGAGATAGACTGATGGATTTAACGTCACGGGATGGAGATTGGTTTCTTGATGAACTCTGTAGCATGAGTGGCAATGTCAACAAATTTCTTGAAACTTTGAATCAACACAACCAAGTAAGACTGGCTTTTCATTTTATGTTTAATTTTATTATCTTACTTTTTTTGTATTTTAATTTGTAACTGCTATGTTTGTTTCATTTTAGGTGCGGGATATAACTCATGTCAATGGCCTACAACACAGCCTTAGAGCTACACACAATGTTTACACAGCCCTACAGGTATTACTCATTGATTTGTGTCTTGTTGACTGTTCTCATAAGAAAAGATTTGCCATGCAGAGTGTTAGCAATCTATTTGTATTCAATAGGATTTATTTCTCAGTTCAAGTAAAGATTTGTATTTGTTAAGTTTCAAATAGTACATGTACAACATATAAAACTACATATAATTTATTTTGATATAATGTGTTAATGTAAACTTAGCTGACATAAAATCCTGGTTGCTGTATTTGCTCCATGGTAAACAGAAGAGCACTGGGTTTGAGTCTCAGGGAATCTCTGTGACCTAAGAAGTTCATGAAAATATCAAATTACTGACCTATAGAATCACTGTAGGCTGTTGTCAAAGAGATCGCTGACCTCTACTTAACCATGCACACTGAGATGTCTAAACTGAAAACATTCTTTTAAAGGCTGACTTTATGTCTGCCTTTTTTTTTTTGTATGCTTAATTGACATTTTGTTTCATGCCATTGAAATTGTTGATATAACAATGTTACACATTGTTCCAGGATTTAAGCATGAACTTCCGCTCCATTATATTGCCTGAAACTTTAAAGTTGATCCAGTCTCATGATGTACATTTTGTTAATATCTTGACTCACTTGGAGGACATGATCCACCAGAGAAGTTTGTCTTTAGATGTTCTCATTGCACAGCTGGAACTAATGCATCGCAATGCCATTATGGGCATAGAGGTGAGCTTTGTCTTAGCATTTTTGTCATCTGTAAGTTAGATTATGAGAAAACTATCTAGTTTTTGTTGTCTATAGAATTAGATATTAGTTTCAACGGCTTAGATTGCTTTTAACATATTAAAGAAACATCATAATGATTTGCAAACCAAAGAACAATTATAATTAGGGTATTAAATGTAATTAGCAATATAACTAGTAATTTATTGCTTCAGAATTAAAAAAAACAACTAATAGAGGCTTAAATTTAAAAATAAATATAAATCAGTAGAACGAGACTTAAGCCAAATTTACTGAAGTATTTACTTTTTTTCAGGATAAAAAACCTGAGGTGCTTTTAGACCTAAAGAAGCTGGAGTCAGACTTTGCAGAACTGGTTCAGACCTGTAGCAATATGAACAATGCCAAAATAAGTGCTGACCAACTCACCTCAGGTCAGATGCTCCTGATAGGATTCAATGGTCTATTTACCAGACTAGAGGCTGACTTTGCAGAGCTGTTGAATAGTGTAGAATCTTTAGAGATTCCATCTGTCTGGAAGAATGTGGACACAGTGAGAGAAGCAAAATCAATGCAGGTACACCAGAAACATTTGTCACAACCATTTCTCATTCATCTGTTTATTATTGAGATACTGTAAAATATAAAGTTAGGTTTTGTACATGTTGATAATTTTAGTTTTCACTGCATCAGCCAATATTTTGTTACAGCTGTCTAACTTTAGCTCAACAACAAGGCCTTTGCTGGTTCATCTATTTTTCCTGAAAAGACTACAAGCTATGCAAGATTTTTTCCTGATGACATCTCAGTTAGCAGAGACACTCCAAGGTTTGAGATCTTGTCTTTGGTTTGAAATAGATTTCTTTTAAGCTTGGAAGCTTGACTTGATGTTTAACAAAACCAGACAAGACTTGTTCAAGTATTTTATTTTCTCTTCCTAAGGTCTGAGTGGAAGTGTTGTGTATGATGAAGAACAGATGACTAAACCTATTAAAAGATTCATTGCTGACTTTGTTAGAAAGCAGGTAATTCATAGTACTGTGAACATAGTGCTTTTGTTTGTCTAGTATATATAGCTCCTCCTTCGTGATCGAAGATGAGCACATTTCTCATTTCCTATGGACTCAAGGATGACTGCAAAGTCCAATCCTTGCTTTAAAAAGCTGGCCGCATACATGGCATGAGTAGATTCCGTCACTTGCTGATAGACCTGCTTCTTCTCTCAGCTTTTTGTTGCTTCAATGCTCTTTCACCCTGGTCATTCTTCTTGCTTCAAATCTCGAGACTCTGAGATTCACAGCTTCACGCTAGTGCTTCCCAGCTGGGAAAGTTGATATCACACTCCTTGAAGGAGTTCTTGAGAGTGTGTTTAAAGCACTTGTATTGACCTCCCTGGGAGCACTTTCCAGCACACAGCTTCCCGTACAGAAGTCGTTTGGGAAGTTGTTTGTCTGGCATGCGGACTACATGTCCCGCCCATCAAAGTTGGGACCTTTTCACTGTCGCATTGATACTCTGTACATATTAAACAGCTCTTAAGATTTCTGTGTCTCATATGTTGTCTAGTAAGTTTAAGATTGCCACTTGAAACCTAATGAGTCAGCATGTTATTGGTTGGATCATGTTAAATATGAAAGGCTTTTCTGTAAGCAATACTCAAGCTTTGTTTCCACCAAAACCTTATCTACTGCTTTTCATTGAAAGAAAAAAATGATAATACAATTTAATAGATTTTTCAGAGCATTTGACCTAGAGTCAAATTGTGTGGATTTGAACTCCATGGGTTATTTTGTCTGAATTATAGTCTTTGCATTTTGTTCTTTGTTTAGAAAGTAACCATTGATGGTTAGCTGTGAGTGTTTTTCATTACTTTATTTTTCATATCCTTCAGGTGTTGGGGTTCCCATCCCAGGTGTTGGGCTACATCATCTGTGTGTACCTGGGAGAATTGGGGGTGAATGTTAAAGCTGAAATAGAACTCAAAGATATTGGTGCAGAGCTTAAAGTGCCTTTGGACCTCCTGTGTAAAAAGGGGATGGAAACCTGTCTAAATAGTGGCCAGTTTCAACACAGACACCTGACACAAGTTACAGCATTGACCAGTAACTTAGATACAGTCTGGAGAAAACTGGACCTAGCCAAGTAAGTGATTTGCTCAGATGTACCCTACTCTACTAAATCTTAGCTGCACTATTTTTTTTAGGCTTTGGAATATCCAAAATTATAAGTTGTATACACGAAATTATAATTTAAATACATGTATGTTAATTTTGTCTATTTGACCAGGCGATTAGATGCACACATTGTCCTTATAAAAGGTCAGATTCAGAGATGTCAACCACAGCTGGCTCGTTTCCAGTGGCTTCATGAGGACCTCTTTATTCAAGCTGGTAGACAACATTCACAAATGGTTCATCCAGGGAGGGCAGCAGTCATGTCTGAAATCAAAAAGGTAATTTCTTTATTAGTAATAATGTAGAACTAGTCTTTAAGTTGTTGGTGTAGACTTTTTTTGTGTGTGACTTAAGTCAGTATTTATCTCTGTCTTGTTACTATTGACAATTTATGTTCTTTGTGTCACTGAGTTGAATTTCTTATAAATTGTAAGAAGAGAGTGTTGTTCTTCTTAAACAGTTGAAATGGTTTCTCTATTTAACTTACTCATAACACTATAATCTGAGGGAGAAAATATAGCCAGCAAAGTTTGAATGTAGCAGGAGAAAATTGACGAATAATGTTCATAAAAAAAACACTTTACATTTGACTATCTCATTTTCAAATGCCAATAATAACATCCAATTATACTTGAAATGTTTGTGGACATATAGTAGTCTAATAGTGTGACGTCTACTATTCACAGACTGCTCAGGCTTTGTTGTCTCAGGAGTCATTGATCACTTCCTGTCTAGAACGTTACTCTCAAATGGAGGCCAGTGTAAGTCAAAGACTGAGGTGGGCTGCTGGAGCCAATCCATCACTCAATGCCATGCTGAATAACTTTGAAAAGGCTGCTTTGTACAGAAAAAAATGTATTGATGTGAGTATCACATTTTTTTTTTATTTCAGGTCCTAAGGTTTGTTTAGCCTCCTAATTGTGTTAGTTAAAAATATTTTTGCCAGTGAGAATTTGTAAAACAAAGTGGGGAATATTTTATCTGTAGAGCACAACACCAATTCTACTTTAAAGACACATTTATCTCTCAAGATATCAAACATTAAATGTAAAAGCAAAAAAGTGAAATTTTTAATATGATGTGCTTTGCCAATATGTGTTGCTCAGATTTGTTAACATTTTATGAGGTGTTCAGTTGGAGAAATAAAGCTAGAGAATTTCTTGCTCTGTAGGATGAAAACAAAAGAATTACAGAAGCCAGCAATTTGTGTCAGGGGATCTTACACTTGGAAACTTTACGGACACAAACTCATGAGGCCTCTGCTGTGGACACATCATTCTGTCAGCTGCTCAACAAGTAAGTATTGAAGTCTTTTGTTCTTCTGTGTCATTGTTAAGTAGAATGTACAAATGTTGTCATAATTTCCATTGACCAAACATCTTAAATTGTTGAATCACTTGTAGTGTGTAATATAAATAAATATTAATTGGAATATTTGTAGAGCATTATCCATGCTTTTACCTTATAAAGTGCAATCATAATTAAGCTAACTTGGATCTTAATTTTAACAACTTTGTCATTAGTTGGGGAAAATAAGGCTGTGGGTGGTTTTGCTACCCCATTTACACTTGTGTTGACTGTTGACCACAGAAACGTCAAAACTCTACACCATTTACCCATGGTACTTTGACTTAGTTTAATTGATCCATTACTTGATCTATTGTATAAGCCTGATTAAAAAAACAAGACTAATGTTTGTTTCCACCCAGGTGTTCAGAATGCTGCATGATGCTAGAGTCAACCTGTAGTTCTGTCTCTGACCTGGAACTTAGCATCATTAATATCCAGGTTGGTTGTTATCTTGTGTTCTTCTATTCTCATTCAGTGTAGTGACTAGTTAGTGTTTGTACAAACATGATACATGTGCATGTTTGTTTCATTCTCAGCCATTGAATGATTTTGATAAATCTGACATCAGTTGGATAAAGAAAGCCATTGAATCTATTGACAAGACTGTTACAGACTCCAAGAAAAGAATGGAGCAGATTGCAATAAGCCTTGTGGAATGTCAGGTATTCTTGCCTGCTCTGTATATATATAATCAGTAGAATGCATTGTTATTGAATAGACTAGTATTAGTTCACTAGATTTACTCATGCTGCAAATGTTTACACATGAAGATGTCTCTTGTCTTTTCCTCTCATATTAATTCTCCTTTTTTCTATTTTTTTAAAATTCCAAATTATCTTTTCTTTTAGGACAAACTTGAAGACGAATTTGTTTTTCTTACAACAGATATCCTGTGTACTTTTTAGCTTAACACTGTAATGTGCATTATACTTCATAGTTATATTGCTGTTCTTTTATGCCTTCAATGTACCTTGTATACTAATTTGTTTTTAACCATTTCAGAGAAGTATTAAGGAACATGTAGTTACCATCAAAGGTCATCTGACAACTCATCACAAACTAATGTCAGACATAAGGTCTATTCTGAAGACTTTGGCCAAGGTACATAACACTAGCCATGCTATACATTTTAAATGCTTATTTAAAATCAAGCTTTTTCAACAGTCATCTATTTTTGTTTGTGCTTTTGATCTTATTCTGCTTGTTTCTATTCCCATCAGTTGGAGGAGCAGGACTATGGTGCTGAGATCCACGTTGGAAGTATCCGAGCCTACATGGCACATTACAAGAATTTCTCAGAGAAGATCACAGCTCTTCTGAAGACAGTTGTGAGTGAGATGACCACTAGAGAGGAAATGGCCCAGAGTGTACAGGATATGGAGTTGGTCAAAGATCAGCTGGACATGTAAGCTAGACATTAATGTAAATGCATTGCAGGACTTTGTGAATACTTATGTACAGTTGATTCCCCTTCCCCTAAACTCTCTTGTGTCACTGAGTATACACTTAATTTAGCCACTATGTCATTGTCTTGTTTACACACTCTGTGAGAAGATAATGAGCACAGTCTGATGAGTGTCCAACATTCTGCCTGGTCCAGTCCTATCTCTTAACTCATCAATAATGAAGCTGACTTTCATTCTGTTAACATGTGTACAGATAGTATACTCATAGTGAAACTTATTTTAAAAAAAATGATGTTTGATACAGCATTACATAACAAGCTCTATTGACAACAAATTCAACAGTGGATGCCTTTAAAAAAAAACTTGTAAATCACCAAGTTTGAAATAAAAATAAAAATGTGATTGTATTGGAATGAAAAAAAAAAAAGAAAATATTTGGATGTTTCAGAATCTATGACAGTCTGAGTAAGTTTGCCCCTTCCATCCTGACCAAGAGCATGACTACTTCAGGAGATCCAAATGACAAAGACCTGTACGACACTGAAAACAAGAAAATGTTTGACCCTGCCACCAGAGCTCTCCTTCAGGCCAGAGAACGGGATTCTCCGCCTTTACTAAACCAAAACAGTCCAATGGGACAAATCACTGCTGCTAAACCTCAAGGTCGGTTACAATGTGAAGATTAAATTTAGTCCCAACTGCTTATATTTTAAAAAAAAAGATCAAATATTATTGGGTTTTTTTTTTGTTTTTTTTTCAAAGCAGGTAAAAAAGAGAAGGAAAAAATGATTAGAGATCCAAAAACTGGAAAAGGTATTCACTTTTTTTTTTATTGACTCAGATATAGAGATAGATATAATATTAATAGATATAGATACTTAGATGTAATATATTTATATGTATTCATTGATACAAATCCTTTCTTAACACAGTGGAAATGAACGTAATTAGCAATCAGCAGAAAAAAAGACTTAACAAGTCTCTGATTTACTGATCACTGCCCTCACTCGTGACACATGAACTGACCCAGTGTCAGCCTTCACTCATGACACATGACCTAACCCAGTGTCAGCCCTCACTTGTGACTGGTGACACATGACCTATCTCAGTGTCAGCCCTCACTTGTGACTGGTGACACATGACCTAACCCAGTGTCAGCCCTCACTTGTGACTGGTGGCACATGACCAAACTCAGTGTCAGCCCTCACTTGTGACTGGTGACACATGACCTAACCCAGTGTCAGCCCTCACTTGTGACTGGTGGCACATGACCAAACTCAGTGTCAGCCCTCACTTGTGACTGGTGGCACATGACCAAACTCAGTGTCAGCCCTCACTTGTGACTGGTGGCACATGACCAAACTCAGTGTCAGCCCTCACTTGTGACTGGTGGCACATGACGAAACTCAGTGTCAGCCCTCACTTGTGACTGGTGACACATGACCAAACTCAGTGTCAGCCCTCACTTGTGACTGGTGGCACATGACCAAACTCAGTGTCAGCCCTCACTTGTGACTGGTGGCACATGACCAAACTCAGTGTCAGCCCTCACTTGTGACTGGTGACACATGACCTAACCTATTCTTTATAAATGTTTGGCTTAAACATTTGTGTGACTTTGTTTGCGCAGCTGTACAAGAAAGAAACTCTTATGCTGTTGGAGTCTGGAGAAGGGTGAAGATGAAATTAGAGGGGAGAGACCCTGACCCTAACAAGAGAATGAGTGTATCAGAACAGGTAGTGTAATGCAGTTGTGTCATTGATTCATTTTGCTAGATTATAATATTTTAATTAATTCAAACTTTGCTACTAGTTTGCTTGCAGTAAATTGTTACAATTATGCACATTAAGTTGGATATGTAAGTCAACTCAACTGTTCACAGAAATTTTAAGTGCTACCCTAAAATTTGATTGTGGGGGGTATCAAACAAAGTGGAAGACTAATTATACCATTCTCACATGTACTAAGCATATTTGCTTAAATCCTTTTGTTTGACATTTTGGGAGTTTAAAAAAAACAACCTTTGTTTTATTTTGATACTATTGTTTTTCTTACCACTTGATATTTCCCTTGTCAATGTCCTTCTCATCTTTTGAGTTATACATGGCCTCTGTTGTATTAGAAACCAAATGTGGCAGATTGTGTGTCCTAAGATTACTGTTGTTTGTTTGCTTAGGTGGACTACATCATCAAAGAAGCCAAGAACCTAGACAACCTAGCTGTTCTCTATGAAGGCTGGACACCATGGGTATGAAGTGCCAGGTCAAGAAGCCATTGCAGATGGCATTATATCAAAGTCTTATCAGCACTATAAACAAGGGAAGTTATCCCTCGTCAACTGCTGAGTAAAGGTGATGGGAAAGTGGCATTCACCTCCCCCTCCTATGATACCCTGCGCAGTTAAATGGTCAAGCTTATGACACTCTAAAATAAGGAAGGAAAACAAAAACTACAAGTATATTCTTTATAATCTAGGAAGCTGCAATGAACAATGAACATTAAATGGTTTAAGTAAACGAACAGGATGAACTTGGTTTCCTCCAGGGTGTGTAGATTAAACAGAATTGCTAAACACTTTTTTGATGAGAATGGTTGTTATCTTGGGTAAGCAAAGTCTGTTTGAAAGCTAAAGAACATAGTGTTTGAATAACCTCAAAGCAGAACACTCTGGGTCTGTCCGATAGACCCTAGAAAAAGAGTGGCTTTTGGTGAAATCAGCACTTTAGAATCTTTCATGTCTGTTTTTTTTTTTTTTTTCTTTTTCACTAATACATTTGGTTAATATTACTTGTTGAAGCCACATGTTGCCAACATGTGTGATAGAACTGTGTTAAGTGGTCCTGCGCTAGACTAATCTATTCCATAGCTGACCATTAAGTTCTGGACCTGTATTCGTATGATATACTACTAATCAATAACATGGTTACTTTAACCTAGTGTTGCCAACTTTGAATTGATTGGTTTTGGTTGTTCATTTAAGAATTTTTTTTTTAAAAAGCTATTTCAGTTTCAACATTAAATCAGCCATCAATTGTTTTCCAGTCTTGATCCGAAATTTAAACAGTTTTCTGTAATATGGCAAAACAAACACTATACATTCTTCTAATATAAGTTTTTTTAACTCGCTCTATTTCTTAATGTTTATTACTTCATGCATGCTATAAAAAAAAGTCTTAAGACACTAAAATAAAATAAATGCTATGACGAAATTGTTTGTTATGTCAATGTGTTTTTATTCTTGTTTCTAGTTGATGATTTAACAAATTTTTGTAACACCTTGCCAAAAAAGTTTTATTGACAGCTTAACATTTTTCAAAAATTTATTTAGCTGTACCCTCAGAAGTGACATTCATTAAGGTATTTAGCTGTACCGTGATAAGTGACATTCTTTAAGGTTTATTAGTGTGACAACATTAACATTAAGGACAATAGTCTCCAGATTAAAGCTCTTGCTTCCAAACTAAAGATGAGCCTTATTTCATTTTCCATTGGCTGTGAACTCTTTAATGTTTATTTGACAAGCTCATTACATTTAGTGCATGACCTGGTTGTTGGCTTTATTCACCTAGTTGTACATGTTCAAAAGCTTGAATAAATTTTATTTTTTTTTTTTGATGCCTCAAACCACAATGTAAGGAAAAATAGTATTTTAAAACTATTTACAGCCAATATTAAAGTTTTTAAAGAAATGGATAATCAGAAATCTTTTAGGTTTAAACAACAAATCTTTGTTTATTACGTTTTTAAAAGAAATATATTAAAGTTTACTGTAGATTTTTTAATCATTTAGTTGAAATAAATTTTGATTGACTGTTGATGCCTGCCGTACCTTGGGAACTGTTGGATTCCCTTTTTAAACAAAAATAATTTTCTTTTTCTTTTTGCTTCTTTTACTGTATTTGTTTTTTTTTAATGGTTTCAGCGTTTATGTTCATTTTGAAGCACTGGGTGCCATGTTGGTCAAATCACCACATTGTCAGTTTTTCCAAGGGTTACTTTTTTTGTTTGTGACTATTTCCTGTATTTAGATCAACATATCTATAAATATAAAATGGTTTCTTATGTATTGTTTTCACTGCACTTCTGAACCCAAACAGTTGCCATTCATCTCTAAGCTTTGTTAGAAATAAAAAATAGTTTAGTTTAAAAAAAACAATTTTTGTTCAAACTGTTATTTCATAATAGAATAGCTTTCAAATAATGATTGAAATGGCATATAATTATTTCTTGAGAACTTCCAACAACCCAAAATTCATGGCATATTTCTTTAATTTTTCTTAGCCCTCGTCTTAAATCTGATTGTATCATTTTTTTAAATTTCTTTTTACAGTAAGTTTTATTTGTTGTTTTTTTTGTATTAGTGCACCAGTAATCAGTAGTTCTATGTTAGAATGTTTGCTTTCATTTGTAGACACTATAAATCTTTTTTTGTTCAAATTAAATTTCAACTTCCTAATGCGTTTTGTCTGCATGTCATTGCCACCATAGTTTCTTTTAGTTGTAGGCATCAATTCTGTACATCTTTAAATACAGTTTGAAGGACGAGTTGAATAGTTTAGATAGAATAGTAATCGAATTCCTGCAATCAGTGCCTTTCCCATACAGCAGTTAGTCCTTCCAGAAAACTCTGGCTAAATAGATACAATTTTATTAGTTGGTTCTCTATTACTGACTATTTGTTGTTGTTTTTCTTTAGTCACTATTCAAATCTTAAGTCTTAGGATTTAGAAATCTTTGGATTTTTTTTTGTGTTTAAATTTAATTACAAAAAAATTATAATCCAAATAATTGTCATTGAATATTTTCTTTCAATGCCAAATTGAGAAGGTAAAAATAGTTGACTTTTTTTTTTGTTGTGTTACAATTATGTTTCAAGTCTTGCTAATCTGTTCCAATTTTGTTCTAGAATCAAGTTGTTCAACTGAATTGATCACATTTATGCTCTCAATGGCTTTTCTTTCAATACACTTGCTTTCTATGTACTAGTATATTATTATGTAACATTTTCAATGTTGTGTTCAATAAACTGTTCAGTGTTGATCAACTCTGTTGGCTTTTATTTTCAAACAGCACAGGTGCCAACTGTCTATCCCCCCCTCCCCTTCACTCACACACAGCCTTATGCCATACACTCTTCAAAACTACCATTGAGTGGCTAAGACTTAAATGATTTGTTCCAGTACATTCTGGTTCTAATTAGGATAGATAGATATCCTACAATTCATTTCTATTCTAAATAGTGGTTAGAAAGGTAAAACCCATTCTGTAGCAGAACTAGTTAATAACTGATACATGTTTCAACTGACTTGGGTCTTATTTACATGCATTTGCTAAGTTGCCACTAAATTA
This sequence comes from Biomphalaria pfeifferi, assembly GCA_030265305.1. Classification (NCBI taxonomy): domain Eukaryota; kingdom Metazoa; phylum Mollusca; class Gastropoda; family Planorbidae; genus Biomphalaria; species Biomphalaria pfeifferi. The sequence continues at coordinate 482,239 of JASAOG010000100.1, forward strand.
GCAGAACTAGTGCTGTGGGATATCAAAGTCTCAGTTAAGATGACAAACAAAGACACTCAGCATGCACCATAAAAGGCGTTGGTTGAGGGTTAGGTGAAATAATATTTTTTTATGATAGTCCAGTAGTCTAATGAAACATGTCACAAGTTAATAAATACATCTTTTATTAACTAGAAAATGGATACAATCAATATAATACTGGTTATTGCACACACACACACACATAAGTAAGAAGCATACAAGTAACCTGATGGTATTGAATTCTATGAAGCATAAAAGCCCACTAACATTGGAACATAATTATGCTGTTAAAAAGAAATGCTGTTATGTTCATACATGTATACTATTGTTACATAAAATATAAACATGAGATATCTTGCCCAAGTAAATGTAGATTAACATAAATAACAAACATTCATAAGAATTGTCTAATACTAAGATAACAGTAACTGTAAACTCAATGGTATCAAATTCAACTTTGCATTGGAGATTTTCATGTAGGCAAACTTTTTGGTGTTAACAGTGTACAAATTATGACTACATAAATATTAATAAGGGAAGTATTTTAATAAACTTAGAAATCATTTATTGGCACTTGTAGTACCGGTATACAAAGTCATTTTTATTAACAGTGACCTTTCACTCTGGTCTCCTTGACATTGTCTATTTTGTCTATTCAATTCCAAATCTCTCCAAATCATCCTCTTTGTTTTTCTAAGGGTTTTCTTTAATTTCCATATCCTCACCACCACATTTCTTCATATTTCTCTTCTTTTACCGACTTACTGTTTTATATTGCTCAAAAATATAAACAGGATCTTGAAAATAAAATTGTAGACAAAGAGCAGTTGACGATTTTGTGTGAAATCTCCACTTAATGATATTTAGCTTGTATGCAATGGATTTGAAGTGTCATTGAATATTTTCAAATGTTATTAGTATTTACTTGTTAGAAAAAGTGAAGATGGTATTACTAGAGATCTAAATACCTGACCAGATGTTGTGCTAGTATTGTCATGGTGAACTAAAATACAACCTTTATTGCACAGCAAGCTTATGCTAGGTGTACGTAAATGTTAGTTGATTTAGCACCACTCTTTGCCATGCGTTGGGCTTGTAATAGTAACAAAGGGGGATCTTCTTTTATACTGCACTTTACTTCAGTCACAGACTGTAATTATCTCTCAAGAATTGTCATTAACAGTACTGGCCGAAAAGTCTTTTTTTTTTTTTTTTTTCACAATTTATAAAGAGTTTTAAATATATTACAAAGCCATGGGCTGGTTTAAGACCTTGTGGGGATATTTGAAATCCAACAGAAAGTGACAACGTTTATTTTTTTTTACTGGCCTTTGGATTGATTAAATGAAAAATAGAGAACTTAGAATCATCAACTTCATATACTTTTAGCTCCTCAATTGAAATTTCTTTCAATCCAGTTGTAAGAATATAGAATTTACAGGAAATGAATATATTTTTATAAGTTGGTTGTTTTCAGGACTTTTTTTGTTGTTGTTATATATTATGCTATAGGAAAATGTTAGGTCAAAGTGAAGATAAGCTGAACTAAATATATGCACTGAGCTCTTGTTCAATATCTTTTGTATTGGTTTTGAGACAAAGTTAATAGATGAATGTTCAAAAAACAAAGTTATTCATTTTGAGAACCAGCTCAATGGCTGTAATATATGGACCTAAATTATAACGGCCTAACATGTTGTTTTTTTTTACATTTTATTATGAAAACGAAATTTTGTAGTCATTGTACTGGCCACAATTTTAAAAAACTTTTGCCATAAAAAATGTATTATTTGCTTTGACCAGTGAGCTCTATTTCACATGTCTTAGTAATTATTACTTATAACTGTTGTAGTACTTATTGTCTTTTCAGAACATGTGATTTAGAACAAGTAAGAGGGTTAATTGAAGTTAGTATTGAATTGCCATTAGTATATCAGAGGATTGTGTACAAGCTGTGATCTGATCTCATGAAGCACTCTGTTCCCTGATATTATGTGATTGTCTGGTTTCCAGGCTGGACCACATTCTTCCCCTGCAAGTTAAACAGAAAGCACAAAGCATATATAAACAAATAGAAGAAGCTTCATCTTAAATCTACTATAAGTTCAATGATTATATTTAAAACAAAATAACTCTTCATTGATTTTAAATATAACATTGAGGTGATAAATATTTCATTAAAAAAAAGCATACTTTCATAAGCTTATTTTAGAATCTCTAATGCACATATCATAATTGGTGAATTTTGTTTGTTTGCAGAGAGTCTTACAAACTGTATGAAAATTTCCCTTCTATAAATATACATTTTAATTTATAATGATATTGAAATAATCATTACATTGGTGCCTGATCGTGTGGTTTGAGCGTTAGACTGTCAATGGTCCCAGGCTCAAACCTTGCCCACTCCCATCCCCCGTTGTCCTGTGGTGGTTTGGAATAGAAAGTAAATTATCTTCAGCTCTAAAAAAAACATCAGAAACATGTACAACATTTTTGTTACAAAACCTGTCAACTTTTGAAAAAAAAGAAATGTTCCTTTGATCATGTGATTTTCTATATTTCCATCAATATTAAAATAATAATAAAAACCTAAGTTGCACATCATCAATTAAAATATTTTTGTTCAATAGAAAAAGAAAATTTGTCCAACCAAAAAAGCATTTGAAGTAAATAAATTGTAGGTTTTTACATGAATTCTACAGTTCTAAATCTTCATTGAAATATACGTGTCTGGTTTCATATAAATTGTAGACCAAAACAGAAATAATTACCTGTGATTATATTATACTGTGTTCTGACAGGATATTCTCTGGCCACTCCAGGTCCTCTTAATAGCCCAAGTTTATTGTGAACTCTGTTGTATTGTGACCAGTAGCTATATTGACCATCTGATGGTTTGATAACCTCTCTGACCTTTGATCCTTCAGTTTGATTGAGTTTGTTGTTGATAGACATTAGATGCAATTGACTTGCCTGATAAAAGCAAAGCATCTTAATTATTTGTATAGAGCTCTCAGTAAACCTCAAGCTTTATTAAGTTTTATCATGTGTATGAAATCCATGTTAGTAACATGATCCTAAAAATGATAGATAATATTTAAGATATATTTTGCTATACATAAGACAATCTTGTATTAAAAATAAAGTAAGCAAAATGTAATTTAATACCAATACAAATAGGGGGTTTACAATTATTTGAAGTTTTTGTTGTATCACAAAGCTATAGTATCAATAACAAAAAATGCTTGAAAAATACTCACAGAATTACAAAAAATACTCACAGAATTACAGTTTTTGGGACCATATGTGACCATATTCTCTGAATAGAAATGATCTGGATCTTCTTTAGTACCAAAGTTTATTTGTGATCTGTGCATAGATGGACAAGGTTGTTGTCGTTGAACAGGTTCAAGTGTTTTATTGCCACTAAAATACTGAAAATGAATTTAAAAGAAAGTAAATAAAATAAGCTTTACTATTTTTTCCAGATTTTAGATTTTTCTACTAAATTTTAAAGGTTGCCCAATCAGTTTAGTAGGCTCTAAAATAAATTAAAACTTTAAAACAATACCATTATAATGATTTTTTTATGGTCCATAACAATAAATAAAAAGAGGATAAGAATAACATTAAATCTGGTACATATGAGCATAAAATATTGATATTTTAAAGCTATTTCAATTATTTTAAACATAATCAAAATAAATCCTAAATGCAATAAAAAAAAAAGTTATGAAGTCCTACAGTAAGTTAGGCTATATAGAACATTTTTTGGGGGAAAATCAAACATTAAAATTGTTTCTTACACAATTTCAGTGTAAAAACAAAATGTCTCACACACTCAATTATAATCTTGAAAACCATCACCAGATTCAATTACTACTTAATATTATTTATAGTTATAGCAAGTCTGCCTGGTTGTGTAATATGTACACAAGAATGTCATCAAGATGGTCCAAGGTTTGAACCCTCCTGCAGCCTTTCCCAGGTGTCCTGCAAGACGTAGGGTTGGGCTGTAATCTTCATTTCTGAAAATACTCTTTTAAAAAATCTTTGCAAATATTTGTGTGTATTCCTTCAGGACATTTACTTTCCCTCTTACTAAAATTATTATTATTACTATTTTGAGTACTAATAGAATGACCATAGGTTTAGCCTACAGATAGCAAAAGAACCTTTATATGCCAATATAGTTACTGTAAGTCTGTCTAATTATAAAAAGATATTCTAAAAAGCATAATAAAAATGATTAAATGAAAATTTCAAACCTGTTTTGTTGTTGTGACATAATGATAGTTGGGTGACCATGGAGGTTTTGCTATAGTTAAAGTAGTTTTATGCATTGGCCTATCCCCTCGCCTTGGTGGAGCAGAATTTGAGCGATATTGTCCATAGTAAGCATGATGGCTGTAAGGCTCATGAATCACTGGGTAATAACAGCCATCTTCTGTTCGAAGAGTTGTAGCAGTCTTTCCCTGGCCAAAATTAATTCTTGCATCAAAAAACGTTTCTGAAGCCATTGTTTTCCCTTTGCTATTAAACTTTGTCCAGCCACATGAAATGATTATTTCTCAAGTTCATAATAAGGTCTAGATAAGTGATTATGATGACTTAGATCTATACACATTTTTTTCTATTATAATTAAGCACGATAGGATTTGTCCCAATTATCAATATAGATTTAGAGCCTAGATCTATATCTTTACTAATCTGATAGTCTAGTTCAGACTCTATACGAAGAATCTAATATTAGATAGTTATAACTAGATCTAATTATAAGTCTAGATTTTAATTTAAACCAAAATGAACTGGTTAGGCTTCCATCTGAGTCTGAGTATCATCCCTGTTTGAATACAACAAATAAAATGTATTCATTAAAAAACGACTTGACTCTAGATCGAATTAATTAGATCTAGAATAACAGGCCTATAGACTATTATCTAAATCTAGCTCACTGCAGTGTAGTCCATATGTTAATTAATAGGAGAAAACAGCGATTTAACTTCTCTAATCCTAAATAATCTAGATCAAGGTATAGTTATACATACGTTACAAATGTTAAATTTTATGAAGCCTATTTACTTTAAAAGACGCTTCTGCTGCTTCCGCAAAACCATATTAGGCTAATATGTGATGATTATAAGCAACAGTTAAATCTATTTATTTCGCAGCAAGATTCATAAGGAAGCAAAAATACTCAAATAGTTTAAATAAGGATTATTATAAGTGTACAATTAAAAAAAGGCAGGCTCATTTTCTATCCTAAATGATTAATCGTGTCCTGGTAACTAGGGCAAACTGTGCGGAGGAATTCAATAAGCTAAAAAAAAAAACAAGACAAAAAAAAACAAACTAAAATCTGAAACGAATCTATTATTTTTAAATTACTATAACTAGAAGACAGTGACAGTGACAGCTGATGTTATGTTTTTATTTGTATCACTTCGGGCATATAGATCTAGTCTTCAGGAGCCTTGCTGGGAGAATGTATGACGTAATTAGTTTCTCTTTCTAAGTAACGTCTGTAAGTAGGATGCCATCCCTAATGAAAAGAAGTAAAATATTTTGAAAAATCCTTTTTTTTTTAATCAAAGCTTATCTATATCTCTTAATAATGTAGAAGCTGTTTTCTTTATTGGATATGTTCCAAAATTGGAGAACATTTTAATCGATTCATGTTACGTACAAATAGATAATTGTTTAAAGTTGTAACTTGAACCGCGAATCGGTGTAGGAGAAATAATGTGTTTAAGTATCTTATCTTACTATGCTTTGTAATAAAAAATAATAACTTCTAACCAGGGGCGAACTGGGTGTCAAAATCGTCCCTGGTATTACCACACGATCAGACCAACAAAGTGCGTGTTATGTAGCTCGCCTAGGTGTTCATTTGAACTAGTCCTTATAATATGTCAAATTTGACAATGAATCCAAAACTGAATGCTTAAATCATGCATTGGTTAATAATGCAGGCCTATTTTATCGCAATTTTTAGGCCTCAAGATTTAACTTTAAAAGTTAGATTTCGTATCATCATCATCAAACTCCATTTGAGTGAGGTCTTAAGAGGTTCAAAACGCTATTGCAAAAGCCCTGGACAGAAACCCTGCTGTTTTGCGTAGTGCATACATGTCAATATTTAGTTCCAGAATTAGTGGTTTCCCAGACCTGTCGAGACGGAGATCAGCAAGTCTGGGACAGTCAAAAAGAATATGAGACAAGGTTCCCTCTTTTTCCCTGCAGCGGGGGCACTGTGAGTCGAAGTTTGGCCATAGCCGTGAAAAAAATATGAGCCAACAGGATAGGCTACTGTCCTGTGCTATTAGCTTGCTCAGACCTGGACAGGCTACACCACGGGGAAGTGCGGTCAGGGCGCCTCATGCGCTGCCAGACTCCACGGGCTTATTGGGACTTGTCCCAGCATTCAAACCACGTTTCCATTTCTTTTTTTTTTTTTTTATTGCCAGAGCATGAGGAAAACTCACAGCCTGCTCGATGGGTGGTGTTAGCCCTCCCTGGTGGGTCAATGGTGTTGCCAGTCACACCTATGTGACTCGGTACCCACTGCAATATTACAGGGGTGCGATAGCGTTGATTTATATTGTATGACGCCATGATGACAGTGTCGATATGGGGTGGGGGGTGGGCATGGTCCTGGGCTTTGCGAAGCCTGTAGCACAGGTTTTGAGTCAGTAACCACAACATTCTGTGTTCCTCTCATATGTCCCTCGCCGAGTTGAAAGTCAATGACTTTTAAGGCATCACAGATCGCCATGGCCTCTGCATCAAATATTTAGTATTACCTATAGACCTACGCGCGGGCTATTGCAAAGGTAGGTCCCTAGTTAATGTTAATCATGAGTTAAGGCCTACGATTAATAAATAACATGAATATTTAAGAAAAAAATATTATAGAAAAAAAACAAAAAACAATATTAAACATAGTTGTATCAATTAGTTTGGATCAGTCATGTAATTATATTTCTTAATATATATATATATATATATGAACTCGAAGATGACTGTAAAGTCAAATCCTCGCTTTAAATAGCCGGTCGCATACGTGGCATGGGTAGGTTTGGTCAGTTGCAGATAGGTCTGCTTCTTCTCTCAGCTTTTTGTTGGTTCGGCGCTCTTTCAAACTGGCCACTCTTCTTGCTTCGTATCTCGTGACTGCGACACTCACAGCTTCACGCCTTGAGGAGCGATCGAGAGTTAGTGCTCCCCAGCAGTGAATGTTAATATCACACTCCTTGAAGGTGCTTTTAAGGGTGTCTTTATAGTGGTCGTATTGACTCACATGGGAGCGCTTTCCTGCACACTGATACCCGTACAGAAGTCAGTTGGGAAGGCAATTGTCTGGCATGCGTACTATGTCCCGTCTATCGAAATTGGGACCATTCTACTGTGGTATTGATACTGTCCATGTTAGACTACTGTAGTATTTCAGTATCTGGTTTGTGGTCAGACCAATGCACCTTATGAATTTGGCTTAGACAGTGTGTAGGTGGAAGGAGTTTAGCTTTTTGATGACATTGTAACCACTCTGCTAGTGAAGTTCTAATGAACATAGAAGATTGTAGAGTTCTGTATTGTTTCTAGAGTCTTGTATTTTCTGATTGTGTTCACTAAGACCCGACATTATTTATAATAGCGGTAAAAAGTTTCTAAACAACCACTTTCTCTGATATTTTTGACTCATCAGGATACTTTATAGATTTTTACAATAGTCAAGTTCAAGTCAGAACTTCATGGAATCTGGATCAAGGATCAAGGAACCTAGACAGCTGATCTCAAAAACGGCCCTAATGATTTTCCTAGAAATTTAAAAGTTTGTTTGTAAAATGTTTTACATGTTTTGGATGTTCCTTCAGAGTTGAAGATAGTTTACTTCCTAGTCCAAACCTCCCGCAAGTTGATGTATGTCGCTGAGAAAGAATTACATGTAACTTTGGCTAGAGACTAAATCTAGGTCTAGATCCAACATCAGTTTTGAAAGGACTATCTCGTTTTTTCATGTTTTTTGAAAGGATTATGGCGTTCGGGAATTTCCAAATGTAAGGCTTTATTGATTTAAAGACCAGAGTAGGCCTATATATATATACATATATAATGTTGAGGAACATTTGGGGCATCGTCTTCTAAGTCTAGCTTTAAAGGTCTATTATTGGAAGTATTCAATTAAAAACAAAAACATATCGTAGTCAGCCATAGCTTAGTGTGCCTATATGAAATATAAAGATGCTTTAAGTGTTATAGATAGAATATCTAAGCTTTGCTTATACTTTTTCGTAAATCTAATATAGATTACGTCTAGATTATAGATCTAGAAGTAGATCTAGATCGTTATCTAGACTAGATCTTTCGAGTTATACCTGTAGTGAAGTTATCAATAAATAATTGGCTTCTTATTCAATTTCCGCTGTCCGAATCGGGTAACATCGTCCGTTCAAGCCGCTTACGGTATTAAATTCATGGGTTCAATACCCGGTTTGAACCAAACATTTAAAAAAAATAATTTTCCCAATATTTTTATTACACTATAGTTCATATTATCTTATCTTATATAATACAAACGTTACTTCAAAAAAGAAGATGATTACGTCCTGGAATTGTCTTATTAAGAATGTATTTTTAATATTTATCTTTTAGTGTTGTCGTTCATAGTTTGTAGTTTACAATTACTAACTAATATCCATTATGTTTCCAATGACTTTTTGTGATCCCAAAGATATAAAGAGTGATCTTATTTATTTATGTTCGTCGTGCTAAAAACAACTCCCCCCTGCATTTCTTACCAAGCAATGGACCCATAGTGACCGCCTCACACCCATAGTCGACGCATAGGCTACTAGTAAAAACTGAAACTCCCATTGTCAGCTTGTTAAGTTCTAATGCAGTTAAGAGCCTATAGTTTAGACTTGTGAAATGGCATCTCCTGTGTTTAGTAATGTCGACAGATACTAAATCACGAATTGCACATGCTCGCTCTGTTTACTAGGACCGACATATTTAAACTGTAGAAAGCGGGAAACAGAAATTATAAAAGAAATGTGCAACTTCTAGTTGTGTCGTGCAGACGGCTATTCACAACAAGAAGATTACAGTCACAATGAACACGAAGAGGGGGGAATAGTGAGAGGGAGGGAGGAACAGAGATCGATTTCCCCCATTCCCATCACTGCCCGCATATCACTACCTTTTTTTTTCCTCGTTTGATTTTATTTGGTTGTGTCTGCACTGCCTGCCTGTCAGGTATAGGGATTCATTTTAGAGTTGGCACTTCATGCACCCCCCAGCGCCTCCCCTTTTCCTTGAGGACCGTGTTTACCTTCACTATGTCCGTTGTTAGTGTGTGTGTGTGTGTGTGGTGCTCTAAAGAGAATCGGAGAGATCCAGAATTTGGTTTTGATGCATTGACTTCTCCGTCTTATGCTGGTGTTTGGATGTCAGGTTAGTGACCAATCACAAAAGCTTGTTAAGGTGTTAGTTCTCTCGCAATTGTTGCATACAAAGTAGACATCGCTGGTGAATAGAAGTTTGAAACCAGCAAAATACGTTCAGAAAATAGTGTAACATTTCTTTTGTGCTTCTTTGGATTTTTCAGACATTTGGTTTGCTTTTTTTTCCCCAAGGTATTTTAATTTTTTTTTACTTGGTAGTACAGTTTGAATCTCGAGTTTGTTGAAATGTATAATGTTTGAAGGTTTGAAATTAACATCATCATCATCATCATCTCTCTCTCTCTCTATTTCTCTCTCTCTCTCTGTCTCTCAACTATATATATTTCGGCCAGTTGCCATATAAAGTTCTCACTAGCGGGTCACAGACCAATTCAATTTTTTTTCTTGTTCTTAACATGTCGATTTCCTGCTTTGTGGGTAGTTTCAAAGGGCCTGACACGTGACCTTCGTGTCGGAAGACTTGCCGGATAGCACAGCGTCAAGAGGGAAGGATATGCCTCGCGGGCCGTAGTTAGAGCATCACTAATTTAAATTTTTTAAAATTTTCTTTCTGCTAGAGCACTTTGAAATCAAGATTGTTGACGTCTCATCAGGTAGAATAAAAAGCAGAATTTAAATACGAAGAGAAAAAAATGGAAATTGTTTATTGCAGGGGTGGTCTTTGGGGGTGAGCGAGAGGACGACCCCGCGCATGACGAACGCGTCGCGTATTTTACAATTTCGTGGGTCCTCTGCCACACATTTTAATTGGGCGTACTGAAATAAATATACAATGTAGTGGATTTCTTTGGTGGAATTTCATATAACACAGGACTTATTACTTAAGATTTTAAAATCATTTCCTGGCACTTACAGTGAAAGCTCATAGCATGATATTTTGGGTTTCAGAATTTCGTAACAATTACGATGTTGCACGGTGAAAGGCCAGAAGAATGGAATTCCGTCTGTGACCTTCATTTCCCTCATCCCACCCCCACGCGTCGTAAGTACAGGTTTTATTAAAGTGGTCTGGTTTCACTTCTTAAGTTAACTAAATTTGCCAACTACGTTTAGCTTAGTAGAATTTATAATCATCTAGTTGGCTGATAATATGTGCGTAATGTTTCAGCTCAATTAGTTGGTTAAAGACTATTAAATCAATATAAAAACACAGTACAGATTGAACATAATTGATGTAATGTATAAGATAAGATAAATAAGCATCCAATGGTACTTAACCTCTCAACTGTCTACCTGTATAACATTACGTGAATTTATAAAAATAGGAACAGAGTTGAACACTCCTATGAGCGTATGGTACTTAGCCTTTACTTACGAATCGTGTCGACCCACCTTTTGACTATTTATAGTAATTGGTTAAATACATTTCTAGACATGAACATAAAATTGTCTAAATATTAAAATTGGAAACATGAACTTATTTCTAACGACTACTCTCCATCACCCATCTATCCTAGAACAATACATTCCTATAACAAACTGGTGGATAAGCTCCGACTACTCTCCAGCACCCATCTATTCTTGAACAATACATTCCTAACTGGTGGATAAGCCCCGACTACTCTCCAGCACCCATCTATCCTAGAACAATACATTCCTAGAATAAACTGGTGGATAAGCCCCTCGCCACCCCTTCATGCTACATATAATGTTTATGGTCTCCTGCTGGCTAAATAAAAGACTAGAAAAGTTACACGTCTACAATCGAATGGCCGAAACATGCTGCTGAAATCAATCTTGTTGTAGATTATCCATCATGGTATTTCTACGATATCGTGCTACTACCTTACTAGACCATGTCATGGATTCACATGTGTGTCTAATCATGGTTTAATCTAATGAACAAGGTGTGTTCAATGTAACACAGAGTTGTAGGACTTTGTGGTGACGTTTGTAAGAACAAAGACGTAATTCATTTGTGTGTCATGCTCATTAACTTGTTGGTGGTGGTGGTGTCTAGCAAAGAAATGAAAGAAAAAAAGCCTGTTTCTGAACAAAAGTACTTCTGAAGAGATACTACTGCAGAATCTTATGTGGCAACTGTTCTAAACAGAATAAATCAATTCTTAAAATATGATATTCGCCGTTGTAGATTTGGTTACAAGGCTCTATTATAATTGTTGAAATCAATTAAATGTAAAAGAAAATATATTGACGTCATTGTGCAGTATTGGAAGGTTATTGTAAAACTGAATTATTTGATTTTTGAGTCGTCTGTTGTTTATATTTATTTCATTCTTAAACCAGGGAACTTTACATTGTAACTACAATAACAAAAGTGGCTGTCTGAAAAGAGGCGGACAAATTAAAAAAAACTTCTCCCCTAATCAACATGACCATGACCTCTGAGGTTAAGGTCAACAAGTGCAATCAGCATTCACCGACATTATCGTCCAGTTACACCCACGGCGTGGACACCCACATGTCCAGTGCTCAAAGACACCCCCTTGCCCTGGATAGGGCTGTGGATATACCCAACGGAGTACTGGATATGGCCCCTGGAGTTCCGACGCCACACTGTGGGTTGCAGGTGAACAGGACGCCCTGCACGTGCTCTGTGACTCTGGAGGGTGAGTTTGCCTCAGTGGGAGACGATTTTTCCAGAAGTAGTGGTAAAACTTTGACCTTGAACCCTTCACAAAATGGCTGTGCTGCATCAGAGTCTGATCAAGAGGATAACACACACCCTGTCAAGGTAGGATATAATAATAATAGTAATTATAATAATAATAATAATTCTCGTTGCCTGTCAGAGGGTGGCACTGTTGCAGACCTGCCACTTAACTAGAAAATGCCTCAATGAACACTGATTACAATGAATTGTGTTTCTCTTTTGAAAGAAACTCGACCCTGGCAGTGCCAGAGAATAAATACTCGTTCGTTTCTAACATAATAATTATCAATCTTCATTATCTCATTATCCTAAAAGAAATTTGTTTTACAATTGTATGGCCTCCTTCAATCGCGAAACGACTATGAATCATCTCATGGAAATGAGATTGCTGCTTGGGCATTTGCTGTGGTCGGAACGATGTCGTCTACATATCAGTTTCTCCCTCTCCACGCAGCTGATGTATCCAAGGAGCGGCAAGTGCCGATACAGTTTGGGTCAGCGGCGTCAACATGCCAGGGTGCTGCAAACTTCCTTTTGTTTGACTTCCGAAGCTTTTGCCATAGTAGGGTATAGCTGCAAGGCAGCAGAGATAGTATTTCAGATTTGAATTGAGTTTTCCTTCTTTTAGCTAGGTAGCCAGCCATGGTTAACGAACGCCTCCTATCCGAAGACCGAAGAATACTGGTTTAGGCGCTAGTTACCCCTTCTCCTGTTAGTGAAAACAGTTCCTACGGACTTACTTATTACTAAACATTACAATGATGGGAAGCCAAATGTAAGCCTACATTAGTTCCACAGTTTCAATAAAATATTAGAGTACATGTGAAGTTTACATCAGAAAGTTTGCTTTGAGAGAAAGGGATGATTGATTGAGAAAAGTAAGGACAGAAATGTATGTGTGTTTTGGAGGGCGGGCCGGTCCAATTAAAATTCATGGCCACAGGGGGGATCGTTGAATTGCGGGCATTTTTATTGAAAGTGCAAAAACAAAAACAAAACAAAACAAAAAAGGGGGGGGGTCTGCCAAATAATTATGTGAGTGTTACGATGTGTAAGGCGTAATAAAAGGTCCCGACCCAAAAGTATTTATTAGTTTGGGGGGGGGGGGGGAGATGATACTGCAATTTACGGTCCGCGGGGGGGGGGGGGGGGGAGATGATACTGGAGTTTACGGTCCGGAATCTAATTCACCATAAGAGTTCTCGGACCAAAGGGATGTATGGGGTGCGTTTATTTGTGGGACTTTCAGAAGCCTTTCTAGTATTATTATTATTATTATTATAAGGAAGAAAAAAAGAGAGAGAGATTCATGACTATTAAGGGTGTAGCCGGTGGGTAACGCCAAATACATATAAAGCTAAATATCTTTTTAATTTTAATTTTCTACAATAATTCTAGAGTTTTTCAATATCAAAATCCAACATGACCTAGAATACACCAACTACTACTATAGTGCTCAAAGTCTTTGAATTAGGCCAGCACAAAAAGGGAACCACATGATCACTATTGTGAAAGCACTAATCCCTAATCCTTTCCCCATTACATCTGGTACAAGACAATGTGCCTATTTTTAAAATAACAACTTTCCTATGTCAGAGCGTGTATGTGTGAGTTTTTTTGTTTTTTATTCCTAGTCTCATACGGTCATTATGATTGGGTTTGACAACAATCATTGCGATTAGATTCAATCCATCGAGTTTTGTCACATTGTAACACGCGTGGTGTGTGTGTGTATGTGCGGTTGCAGGTGTGTGTGTGTGTTTGTGTGCGTGTGTGTGAGGGGAGGGCAAGACGGTGTGGTAAATTGGGAGACTTAAGAATGATGGATTATTTGACCTTTGACCTCATCAAACAAAAAAAGTTCACAGATTACATAGTTCTCTATCTATCTATCTATCTATCTATCTATCTATCTATCTATCTATCTATCTATCTATCTATCTAGCTATCCATCTATCTATCTGTCTATTTATCTGTCTATTTATCTGTCTATTTATGATAGTCTCATGATAATCTGTCTAAAGCAGTGGTTCCCAAACTTTTCTGACTCGTAGACCACTTGCCACCTTTTTTCAGTTTTCGGTAGACCCCCTGCTTAGCATTTTTGGTATTAAAAATCTTTGATTAGTGATTTCCAGTTTGTTTTATTAGAAACATGTCGCCCTTGCTGAGAACGTTTTCCACCAGATATGAAGATGGGAAAAAAAAAGAAACATTTTCACGATGTTCCATAATATCTTCTAAGTATTAAGTATTCTCTTTTTGAAGCCAGACGAGATATTTTTTAAAATGTACTTTAAGTTCATCATTAGTATTTATTCTGAGTAGTTCTTGTAAGGTTACATCCTTCATTCCTGTATTATCATCATATGGACTGTCAGGGATTGAGTTACCATATTCAGAATATCCTCAAACCTTGGATGAATATCGAAATAGATGGTATTAAAATGTTCAACATAATTCAGAACATCATCTTCCTGACAGTTTGACTGTTTTAAATTTGGAAATGTGCGAAATTCGCCCCGTCCAATGTTTTGCTTTATTAATTAAACTCTCTCAAGAAAAACTGGGATTATGGACTTCATTTCTATCAAATTTATATTATCACCTGTTAGCTGGGAAATAAATTAGGACTACCACTTCATTACTCCATTGATAAACGTTCTCGGTAAAAAGTTCTTCGTGGATTTCTTGATTCATAATAAAAAGGAACATATGCCAATAATAATGCTTTATTGTAAAATGTTTTACATGTTTCGGATGTTCCTTCAGAGTTGAAGATAATATATTTCCTAGTCCAAACCTCCCGCTGGACGACGGGGGATGGGAATGGTAAGAGTTTGAACCCGGGAGCTTCGATAAATCCGAAAAACAGTCCAGCGCTAAAACCGCAAGACCAGGCAGTCATCCATTCATTATCAGGAAAGATTAACACGTCCAGATGTACTGAGAAATATGTTGTTTGCAGCAGGGCCGGCCTTTGGCCACTGCAGCCTGTGCGATCGCAGTGGGCCCCGGACTTTCATAGGCCCCTAGCTAATTCTAGGTGTTAATTATTAAATTAAACCATTATAACATATATAACAACACGGTTTCCTCGGCCTCCTGATTTTCCAAGGCCTCTTGGAAATCTGAAATTGCAAATCATAGGCCTACACGAAAAAAGTCCTGGAAATCTAAAATTATTAAAATAGACAAAAGTGATTTAAAAAAACGGCATTGTCAGCTTTCATTTACTACAAATTTATTGCAATTTATTCTAATACAAAATCTAAATTTTGATATTATTCTAATCCCTACCCAGATCGTTAAGACCGGCCCTGGTTTGCAGTTTTCAATACCATAACCTACTTTACCAATACACTTAAAATTATAATGTTGCTTATAGAAATTATGTTGAAATCAGATCCAGGTTTGTGTAAAACAGTTTTTAAAACTTCTTCAATGTCTGACAAAAGCAATGTTTCGCTTATAGTTTGCGGTTTTCCAGATTTTGCTATAAGTAGAGGTATTGTAAGATGATCACAAATAAACATCTTCACTTTGTTATGTTGAAGTTAACATTTTGTCCACCCCGAGTCTATTCTGAACTTTATCTTTTAATGTTTGAAAATATTTAAAATCTTTATCTATTTTATTATGGTGTTAGCGTCTCGAATGATCCACCAGTTTAAATGTTCTTGGCGTTCATTGCTTAAAACTTTGTTGCATAAAAGGCACATAGGCAATGAAGGAAGGAATGTAGCCAAATCGAAAGTAACCAACTCTGTACTGTCTATATTTCCTTTTGGATGCAACCATGTTTAATGTTAGTTCATGTAGGCACAATTAGGATATTTAATTAAATAAGATGTCGACATTTAAAAATATAAAAATTACATTGACAGGGTTAAAATTTAAATGATTAAGATACAAATCATGTGTGTATGAGTTATTTCCATTAATGGGAATACATTTGTCAGTCTCGACAAGTTGAAACGAGAATCGCTATCGTAGACTCCCATTTACATATCATAGACCTCAAATTATTTTTTTCACTCTCGTAGATCCATTGGAAGTCTTCGTAGGCCCCTGAGGGTCTATAGACCACTTTGGGAATCACTGATCTAAATTTTCTCATATGCTTATGTGTACTTTGGATGTAAAGCTCTCCTATACAAAGATTAACGAGGACGTCGTGTGAGCTGAAAAAAAAGTAATTTAAAAACTAGGCCATATTTGTCTCCGAAACGTGTCAGGAATCAAGTAAGACTGGACAGAATCAGATTTAAATTGGAAATCATAAACTAGGCAGTCATTAATCTCTCTACTTGATCAGATTTAATCACTGAACCCATTATAAAGAGTGGTATGGTGTCTGTGTGTGTATGTAGGCCTATATGTAATGACGCTGGGAAGAGGTTAGAGACTGGTTGTGAATGATGCAACATAGGTGACATTGTCGTCACTTAGTCGTAGGAGATGACTCCAGAACGTAAGACTGAAAGGTTGTGTTATTGTTTTGAGATTTTGTTAGAGATATTATTACTTAAGTCTACTGCATTTATTTCATTTTATTACAAGTTGATTTTGCTTATATTATAAACAAAGTTATATTTAGCATTGTTCACAAAATGAAGTCATTCAAGTTATTTAAAAGTTTGATTAGTTAAGGCCTACAACAGTTTAGTTGTCTACCAGCAGTTTGGTGCTACAAGTTAACTACCGGTTACAACAAATAGCATTGCGAAACATTGAAATCAGTCGCTGAAGAAACTTTTAATTAATGCTCTTAGATGGTCTAGTCTTTTAGTCGAATAGAAATCATAAAACAGAGACTTGAATATTATTGTAAGCGAGTTCCACCAAACTAGTGATATTACCTTTGTACGTCCCTTTACTAAAGAGTTCTGATTTCTATACTGCACTTCCCCAAATGTGATCTTGAAGTTAACAAGAAATGACAATTGATTGAAAAAATTCAAATTCTATAAGTCGATATTGTCAATTTTTTTTCAAAAGTAAAAGTCACTCTACAAAGTGTAACAGGAGTGCAGAGGCGGCCTTAAGAGGTCGCGAGTGGGGCAACCTCCTCTAGCCTCCGCGCCTAGGGCGCCCCACGATAAAGGGAATCTTTTGTCATTGTCAGCCCATTTTACAATATTCGTGGCCCTGATATGACACTCGCTCAGGGCCCCGCGCACTGCTAAGGCCGCCTCCAACAGGATTATACAAATATATTATTGCCTGCCTTTACTTGATTGGAATAATGCTGTACATCTCGTTTACATGTAAATATGTGAAGTTTGGAAACTCCTTCTCTTTACGGTGGTTTAATGTTGTTTTTTCTATTCGTTGGTCTTCAGTACAAATTATCTAACTATTCCCCTGACCAGAACTTTTTTTTAAAAATAACCAAACACATTACAAGAAAGTGTATTTCGTTGCCATGGCAGCAACCAAGTACCATAACCCGTTGATAAGATTTACACCGCCTTTGAGCGCGCCATCTTACATGCGAGAACACTTCTTCTCCCTCCTTCCAGCCTTATCAGCCATTGATTGTCGGCCCTTGAACAATCAGTTAATGTTTTGATCCAACTGGTGGAGTTCAGCCTCAAGTTCTCGCTACTTTAAACATTTGACAGCAGAGTTATGGCACGTGATAACCATGTGGTATCAGACGTCGTGTTTGCTTC
Source organism: Biomphalaria pfeifferi (assembly GCA_030265305.1). Lineage (NCBI taxonomy): Eukaryota > Metazoa > Mollusca > Gastropoda > Planorbidae > Biomphalaria > Biomphalaria pfeifferi. The sequence continues at coordinate 500,016 of JASAOG010000100.1, forward strand.
TAGAAAGTCACTGTTTTTAACCCTATTAACTCACAGACACCATTTTTGTAAAAGCCTTAACACGTTTCAAACAAGTAGTTTATATCATTTAAATTAATTAATGTCAACAATTCAAGAACCGTTCATCACATTTTATATTGTGTCTAAGACAGCGTTAAGAGCTAGAGCCTTAATCCACTCTTGAACATGTGGCGTCAAGCTAACTATAATATCATTACAGATACCAGGGCGGAAAGGCCATGTGGATAGTATCCAGTGACATAACTACTGGTGGAGGAGAGGAGGGGTCCAAATTTGAGATGGCCCCCAAGTGAGTGTCCGAAATTTGTTTTTACATTTAATATTACGCCATAATTTCATGTCATGATGTCGAACCCTAACAGCAGAGTAAATGGCGCCTTAACCAGTAAGCTTCGGGCAGGTAGGGCTCGTGAGACATGGCTGGCTACCCACATAGGAGAAGGAAAATTCTGAATTAAAACCTCTGCTGCCCTTCAGCTATACCCAATCATGGGAGTGGCTTCGGGAGTCAACCCTGAGGAAAAATCAGGAGCTGGCTACCCTTAGGCAGTGTGCAGCACCCAGTGCTATAACCCTGGCAGAACCTGCGACCTCTGACCCCAAATTGTATCAGCACTTGCCGTTCCTTTGGATACATCAGCTGCGTGGAGAGCGGGGTGGAACTGGTGTGTGGGCGACATCTTTCCGAGCACAGCTAATGCCCAGGCATCATCTAATTTCCTTGAGATCATCCATAGTCGCTTCGCAACTGAAGGAGGCCATAGAAGTGATGTTGAATGTCAAAATTCAGGGGCACATAAGAGGTCAACCCCCCTCGGGCCCCCAAATCCCTAACTACGCCACTGATAATATCCAATGGGCCTTTGAAGCCGCCGCCTAATGGAAGGCTTTGAAAGACATATTTTAAGCTTACATAATATTCTCTTATTAAAAAAAAACATGTGATTGGTTATTGCCTTTCCTTTTATAAAAGATCCTTTACAGACTGCACTGTGAAATGCTAAAACATTTCCTGCAATAGCGGAAAAGCCTGTACTCTAGTTCGTGCTTCTGATAAATTTCAATCTCTTAATAAAACTACATAAGGCTAGATTGTTAGGTAGTTCCAGGGCCGTTTTTTTTATATTTAGTTAGACCCTGACAGAAGGATCTACTCAGTCGACAAAAGGTCCACAACGAACTGATAAACGTATACTTTTTGTTTTAAAATTCCATTCCAAAACACCAACGAATTCTCTAAAACAACTTTTTTTTACTGTGTCCCACTGATATGATTTTAGAATTAAAACCAAACAGGCCTACTTTACGAAAAAAAAACAAAACAAAAAAAACCCATAAGTATTAATGGTGTTGAATTGAGGTAGAACCTAATAGGATTATCAAACCAATTCTGGTGTGTCGGTGTATCCGTATTTATCACTGCAAGCGCTGTCCTTATTGCCCGTGGTCTCTGAAACAATACGTGGGTCAGTGACTATTACCGCATTTGTTCCATTATCCTGGCTAGCATTGCTATCGATTTCAGGGCGTCTGTTATCAGTGTACAGGTTGACTCGATCGATCTGAAATAGTCCACCTTGGTGAAAACATGCCCATCAGTTTAATTAGTTCCTTAGTCCCATGACTATTAGTCAAAGAGGAAAAGGAAGGGGGTGGGGAGTCACTGAAGTATGTAGCAACAAACTACCATGTTTTGGGGGCAAAGCGTTTCTCAAAATTTTAGGGCTCTCTTCTAGAGGCGCGACATGCAGATATGGAGGATCCGAATGGGGTCTTTTTTTTAAACAAGTGAAAAAATATGTTATACTTGAACTGTAGATATATATACATATGAGTATTAATCAAGCAAAAAAAAAAAAAGATCAAGTCTATAACAAACGGACACACCTTACTGCACGAATGTCTCTCGCAATTCAATATTAACTCATTCTACTCTTTCGTTGTATAAAATTTAAATTATTGGCCCTGCGCTCTTCTTACTGGAAGAACTAGTGCGTTGTAGACATCTTGGGAATGAAACTCTGAAGCTCAGAAAACTCTTGGTTCTGACCCCAAAGAATGAGCTAACAGCGTTCCAACACAATTCCTAGCTGGCTGTCTCAAGAATCGCAAAAGTTGTTTTTTTTGGTTAAAAGGGGGGCGAGGGCGTTACCTGTCAAAATTTGAGAAACATTGATATGGGCCAACATAGCTCTAATGTGCTTAGATGGTCTATTTAGTTAAAAATACAGAAAGTTAATTAAACTATAAAGGTAGACTTTTTTACTAAACAAATTAAATTGAAAGTCAAAAGAGCGTTTGAAATGGTCAGTTCTGTGCCGGTGCAATGACTTAACATATACAGATATAGAAGATAACTTAAACGTGGCTTAAATATTTTTTATGTGTTTTTTTTTTTTAAGTCTATAAACATATTTAGCTGCAGGCTATTCAAAGATCATGGTAAGCTCACATATCTTTATTGTGCATTCAATGAACTTGGTAAGCTCTATATGCTGTGTTGATTCAATGAGATCAATTCCTATCCTCATAATCTTGCCTCGTGGAACATAGGGCCTCAGTAAAAACATGCCACTCTCCACGGTCTCTTGCTAGTTTTTTAATGGCTTCCCAGCTCTTTCCTGTCCTTTCGGCTTCCTCTACTACACTGCGTCGCCACGTTCTTTTTGGTCTTCCTCTTCGTCTTGAGCCCTGGGGGTTCCACTCTAAGGCCTGTCTAGCTCTGTTGTTGGTATCTTTTCTAAGGATGTGACCAACCCATCTCCACTCTCTCTCTAAGATCTGCACTTCTATATTTTTCTGTCCACTCGTCTCCCACAGTTTGGTGTTTTCTACTTTGTCATACCAGTGTATTTTAAAGATATTTCTCAGGCATCTGTTGATGAAGGTCTGTACTTTTTTTTATTGTCGCTTCAGTTGTGTTCTCCTTGTTTCAGAACCATACAATAGGACTGCCTTGACATTAGAGTTAAAGATTCTTATTTCAGTCTTGCTAGGTGTGGGGACACTTTCAGGTTGGTTTGAGCAGTGTAAATGTCTGACGCGTTAGATTTATACGACGTTTAATGTCTTCATCTGTTCTACCTGATACACTGACTACACTCCCAAGGTATATACAACTATCTACTTGGTCTGTGATCTGAGAATCCAGTTCTATGTCTACAATATGTTTTTTGTTTACTCAATAAAATTCAATGTGATTTATTCAATGCATGTATATGCATTTTTAATGATGTAATTAAAAAACAACTTCAAAGTGGGTTAGTGCTATTCCATTGATACAAATAACATGCAAATGTGGCTTTGAGTAACGCATTGTACCAATGACCCTCAGTAGTTGCCTACGATTTTATCATTAACACAAACTATCTTAATTATTATTATTTCATATTAAGACAAAAACTTTCAAGAATTATTATTTCAAGACAAAACTAAAGACTTGGAACAATTACATGATCACAAAACTTCTGGACATTGATAAGTACATATTGAATGTCATATATACATGGATTGAAATGGCGTTCCAAACTTTAAAAGATACTTAATAACTGTGTGATGGTGTGTAGTTCACAAAATAAAGTGTGTGATGGTTATAGCAACAAGTTCACTACAAAAAAAAAGTGTGTGTGGTGGCTTGTATCAGCAAGAAAATAACTTGTCGTAATGAGATTTTTGTTAGGAAAATGTTTTCTGTTTGTTGTACAATAATCATTTTGTATTCTTTTTGTTAAATTTTTTAGTAACCCAAGTCTAGTCAACGATTTCTGAGACTGTGTTGATTGATATAGATCTAAAATCGAATGCTTTAGTTAATGGCACAGGGTGCACAGTATTCTTCAGCAGAATGCATCCAGCGTTTCTGATCACTTCAAAAATATAAATAACGCAACAACAAAAGTTCAAAATAAATAAAACGTTTAAAAAAATTAGCAACATAAAAACAACATTTAAAACACCATAACAAAATAAGTTGTAACATAAAAACAACATTTAAAACACCATAACAAAATAAGTTGTAACATAAAAACAACATTTAAAACACCATAACAAAATAAGTTGTAACATAAAAACAAAATTTACACCATAACAAAATAAGTTGTAACATAAAAACAAAATTTACACCATAAAATAAGTTGTAAAATAAAAAACAACATTTAAAACACCATAACAAAATAAGTTGTAACATAAAAACAACATTTAAAACACCATAACAAAATAAGTTGTAACATAAAAACAACATTTAAAACACCATAACAAAATAAGTTGTAACATAAAAACAAAATTTACACCATAACAAAATAAGTTGTAACATAAAAACAAAATTTACACCATAAAATAAGTTGTAAAATAAAAAACAACATTTAAAACACCATAACAAAATAAGTTGTAACATAAAAACAACATTTAAAACACCATAACAAAATAAGTTGTAACATAAAAACAACATTTAAAACACCATAACAAAATAAGTTGTAACATAAAAACAAAATTTACACCATAACAAAATAAGTTGTAACATAAAAACAAAATTTACACCATAAAATAAGTTGTAAAATAAAAAACAACATTTAAAACACCATAACAAAATAAGTTGTAACATAAAAACAACATTTAAAACACCATAACAAAATAAGTTGTAACATACAAATACAACGAATAGCACCGTAACAAAACGTTTTTTTTTTTTTTTTTCAATTCACTATTTCTCAGCAGACGTTGAAATTACAAAGATTTTTAAAAAGATGCTAAAGAAAAGCCATGGGGCGGGGTTAGAGAGGTAAATGAAATGTGAATCCAAGATTAACAAGCTGTATTGAGACTTTGACGTCATTGATTCAATTAAAAAAAGTTAAAAAAACAAAAAGTTGAAAGAAAAAAGATTTGGCTCAAAAGAACTTATTGTTCTCTTTCCATTGCTATTAGAACTAGATGTACGAGTGAAAAAAACATTCAAACGTTGGGAGTACGCGGTGATTAATTTCTCATTACTGGCTGGAGAGACGGGTTCATGTGTGAAAGTAGACGTAAAATTGTTCAGTTCTGACTGTAGGGAAAATAACTGGAGCTCATCAATCTTAGGGTGTATAGTAAGAGCATAGTGGTAGGAAAAGTTGGGTGTCTTCAAGAAGGTCATTTAACTCAACAGGGCGGTCATCTTCAGTGACTCAACAGGGCTACTATGTTCATTGCACTCAACAGGGCGGTCATCTTCAGTGGACTCAACAGGGCTACTATGTTTATTGCACTCAACAGGGCGGTCATCTTCAGTGACTCAACAGGGCTACTATGTTCATTGCACTCAACAGGGCGGTCATCTTCAGTGGACTCAACAGGGCTACTATGTTCATTGCACTCAACAGGGCTACAATGTTAATTGCACTCAACAGGGTGACTATGTTTAGTGGGCTCAACAGGTTGACTATGTTTAGTGGGCTCAACAGGTTGACTATGTTTAGTGGACTCAACAAGGTGACTTTGTTCAGTGGACTCAACAGGGTGACTATGTTCAGTGGACTCAACAGGGTGACTATGTTCAGTGGACTTAACAAGGTGACTTTGTTCAGTGGACTCAACAGGGTGACTATGTTCAGTGGACTCAACAGGGTGACTATGTTCAGTGGACTCAACAGGGTGACTATGTTCAGTGGACTTAACAAGGTGACTTTGTTCAGTGGACTCAACAGGGTGACTGTGTTCAGTGGACTCAACAGGGTGACTGTGTTCAGTGGACTCAACAGGGTGACTGTGTTCAGTGGACTCAACAGGGTGACTGTGTTCAGTGGACTCAACAGGGTGACTGTGTTCAGTGGACTCAACAGGGTGACTGTGTTCAGTGGAGGATGTCTGTTTGAGACTCCTCGCTGTCCCACCACTCATGCTTCCATCTGACTTTTTCCCACTTTCTCCTTCATACTTCTCTACTGCATCGTCCCAATTCTAATCTCCCACTCTCCTGAGAGTTTTGCATACAACTATGAGTTAACAAAGATCTATCTATTATATCTATTATTAGAGCTTGATAGTTTGTAAACTAACTAACCAGTAGCCAAACCATAAATTATGTTTGTAAGCAATAGCAGCAAAAACTTCGCTTTTTTTAAAAAATGTAAATCTAGACTTCTAGAGCAATCACTGCATCAGCTTATAATTTTATACTTAGCGTAGACAGAATCGAATCGGGAAGGGAGGTAAGTGAACTTACCCTTTCACACCGAGACTTCGAGTTGTCCTCCCTGGTTGGAGTAATTCAATTGTGTGTATTTCCTGACCTAGTAAGCCATGTAATGGAGGGAGACCAACATCCACAACTTTACTTTCCTTTCCATGAAGTTTAAAAGAAGTAGACAGTGGTCAAGATGTTATAATGTTAGGGAGACATACGGCTCACCATTTGTATAGTTATATTTAAACCCTAATTATACTCGTGAAAATGTGTCTTGAAAGAGTCGAGGATTGGTAATTTAGTAAGGAACTTCTTTCTATTCTTGTTTAGATCTAGCTCTGACAGGTGCATATATTTTAGTGGCATTCTAAATGTATTATATTTCATTTTTCAAATCTTCAAAAACTTTGAATAAATCGATGTAAATAGGTTTGTCGAGTAATCATTAATTTAAAAAAAGTGAGCAATTGAAATACAAAAAAAAAAAATAATTTGCTATTTAATCTCTATAAGATATTTCGAAATAAGAATGCAATGTGGTATAAATTATTTGTATTCAACCCAAGCAGGAAGTAATATAACAATTTGGAAATTATCCTTTGTATAACAATAGCACGCAGTTATTTATTATTGATTAATACAAAGGGAACCTCAATGTCAATTAAGCTCAAATATACTGCCAAAAGATGCCGAAAATACTTTAATTATTCAATATCAACAAATATGCAATTGAATCACGGAGAATACAATTTAAAACTGCCGGTTTTTAAAGCAACCACAACTACATATACATTACCATTTTGTCTGGGTATTCATCTTTGGTTTGTACAGTTTAAGAAAAGGCGTCAATAAACTCATCTTTGTTTATGGGTTGAGTGACCCCTTATTCCACTGGTACATTGTGATATAAAATCATTCCTGACTCTGCCCCCAACCTATCGAGCTGGGTTGTGCAGAGTTCATTCTCTAATAGATTCTCTAATATGAGCCGAACCAAATTTGGCATAAAGACATAATAGTATTGCTTTGTTAATGCAATCAAATGTAGGCTGTCGTACAATCATTCCTTTTTAAGTGTTTACGTACTGACATAGTCTGTATTGAATTTTACAAAAAATCACACTGCCACTTGCTGCAGACTAGTGACCCAATCATACTGTCACTTGCTGCAGACTAGTGACCCAATCATACTGTCACTTGCTGCAGACTAGTGACCCAATCACACTGCCACTTGCTGCAGACTAGTGACCCAATCACACTGCCACTTGCTGCAGACTAGTGACCCAATCACACTGCCACTTGCTGCAGACTAGTGACCCAATCATACTGTCACTTGCTGCAGAATAGTGAACCAATCACACTTTCACTTGTTGCAGACTAGTGAACCAATCATAATATATAACAGAAAAGTATTACACAGAAAACATACAAGTATACTAGATAGCTATTTTTATTTAAAGAAAATAAATTCTATATCACAAAAATTTTGCCCTACACAGTTTAAGTTTGGTGCCATGCATATAAATATAACTAAGTACCTCACTGTATAAGCACATAACCACTCTAAACTGTAACTCGTCAAAGAGATCCTGAATAGTAATTGCTGACGATAATATCACAAATTCACACAAACGCTTCTTCGACCTCGCTGATCTCAGGCGATTCTTTAGAATTACTTCTCTGTCTCTTTCTTCCCAAAGAAGACATGCTTCAAGATATAATATATAGATTTTACATACATTTTAATTATATTAAAATTGATGTAGGCCCTAATTGTTTCAATGTTATCTCAAATGGTTTCATATTTGATGCCCTTTGCAAAACAGTTGTCAATAGAATGTGAATAGCGAGATAAATGGGTAGAATCTTCTTTCCATAAGTCATTAGTAGTCATAAATCATTAATAAAATTATTTGCGTCATTTTGTGTGTTCCGTCATACAATACGTGAATAAGGAACACAAATAGGCCATAACTCACGAAATGTCCATAATTCATGAAATGTGGGCTACTTTCGGTTTCCTTGTACTGATACCAAGTAAGGCCAATAACTGCTGCGTACTGAATATTTGTTTTTCCCAATCATATTGTGTAGAACCCTTAAAATCATGGTGGTCCATATTTATTATTGGTACATTTTGCAAACCTCTCCCCTATTTGTAAATGGAAACTCATTTTAATTATTTCCCTTATAATGCATAATGTGTTTAAAATGTTATATTTAGAGCAATGTGGATACACCCTCCCACCTATAAGGGTGAGATCCTGTGCCGCTTTTTCATATTAATTTGCATGAGGTCTCAAAACTATAAATGTCTCAGTCAAAGGTCTCAAAACTATAAATTAATGCCTCAGTCAAAGATCTTAAAACTATAAATCAATGTCTCAGTCAAGATTTAAGCATTGTGAAGACTGTCATTGAACACTGAACAATCGTTGCACAAGACTGGTCCAAGACTGGTCCAATTTTGTTGTATAGTATTACGCGAACTTTCTTCACAACTCCTATGAATTTGTACTTCAGCAACTGTTTTACCATTTCCTAAGGAGTTTCCTGACAGTTACCATTTGCTAAGGAGTGTCCTGACAGTTACCATTTCCTGAGGAGTGTCCTGACAGTTACCATTTCCTGAGGAGTGTCCCGACAGTTACCATTTCCTAAGGAGTGTCCCGACAGTTACCATTTCCTAAGGAGTGTCATGACAGTTACCATTTCCAAAAGAGTGTCCTGTGATCTAGACAGAATTGTGTTGAAAATGATTTTGAGATCAAATTAAAATATTTGAAGAGTTTCTGTGTCGGCCGTGTACATTTTAAAAATGTTTAAGATCGATATATCATACCATGTATTTAATTATTTTTTTGGGGTGTGGGGATTTTTGTTTTAAGAAACGAAAGATAAAACATTACAAAAAAAAATCGCCTTATTATTCACTTCATCTAGAATCTAGATCTAAGAGCCTCTCTCTCGTGTGATATTCAAGTCGCTTTGTCTTTACGGAAGTTTGGAAGTTTCGCGACATTTGCTTCCATGAAATGTTTCCTCTAACCTGATGCTCCGTTACATAAATACTTTGAGAGGGGGGGGGGAATAATCGTATACGCTTTTATGCAAGGCAGCAAGGGGAAGTAAGATCACTTCTTGAAAACTCTCCTCTAGTGGAGACAAGTTAATGTTTGATAGCTCACTTTGAGATCTATTGTAAACACACACACGCACTCACACACACACACAAACACACAAGAGAGGGGAAGTGCTGATGTGCACAACATGACCATGTTGACGGATGAAAGATCTTGTGTACAGGTCAGGAAGTAGAAAGCTATTTCACATCTGCCAAATGTTATCCCTTGATGGAGTTTTCACCTATCTGCTGTGAAGTACGATAAGGTCACGTGGTGGGATTCGAACAAACTGGTCACATTAGGTTGTTATCTCTGTGTGTATCTGTCTATTAAGTGATATCTAGCTCATATATATTTAGTTGTCGTTATCTAATTTAGAGGGATGCCTTTTTCATTCAGGAATGTATTTATTTCATTCAAGCACAAAGCAAAACGTTTCAACATCTTACCTTTGAAAAGCCATCACACTTTATTGTAAAGAAGGAGGTCGAAATACTCAGTCTACATTTTGTTAAGAATTCTTTAAACTGACGATGGTAGAGTGCTTTTGACAAGATGCTATTAACAATCTTGATTACCAAATTCATATAGTAAAAGAGTAAAGTAGTAGTTGTGGTTGGTTGGTTGGATGGATGGTGATGGTTGGCTGCTATGTTGGATGTGGTTGGTTGGCTAGATAGATATTTTTTAATGATTGGTTGTGGTTGGATGGATAGTCGGTTCTTGTTGGTTGGCTGTATGAATTGGTGGTTGGCTGGTTGGTGGATATGTTGGTTGTGGTTGTTTGGTAGGTTGGTTGTGGTTGTTTGGATTGATGTATGGTTGATGATGTTTGGCTGGTATGTTGGTTGGCTAGATGAATAATTGCTGTTAACTATCTTGATGACCAAATGCATAAAGTAAAAGAGTATCACTTTCAGACCTTGCGATCTGTAGGGCACAGGATGCTAAGGCCATCTGATTCTGTGGCCCATGGTTAACGAGATTGGTATGTGGCAGCACAACGACCAACCACCATTACTTTTCCCAACTAATGTCAGGTACCTAGGTGGATTCAGAGGCGCCTAAAGATCCCGAAGTTAAAAATCCCAGTCTTCACTAGGATTCGAACCTTTTACTGCTCAGCCAACGCGCCTCCTAACGAATTCATGACCTCAAGTATTTCGATAGGAAATGTTTGGGCACAATGCGCTTCTTGGCGTATTATGTAGTGAAACGTAAGAATATCATTTCGTGGTTTATTTTGGCTCCGAAGAATCGTTGTTGTCCCTTTATTATTTTTTTTCCAATTTTGAACTTGTGAACAATTTTCATCTACGACCTTTCTACGCAATTATTTGGTTCTAAAGATACTCTAGTGACAAATAAACAAGTTTGTTTTGTTATGCTCCAGTCAGAATTATGCCATCACATGTTCCCACAGCTGCTCGGCTTTACAGACGCTCTTGAAATAACTAAGATACGCTTTTCAAACCTTTCAAACGTTTATTTACATAGGAAAATGGTCGTCGAGTCTTCTCTCTAAGCGTCTCTTCCTTCCTTCCTAGCGTCCCTTAACATGCCCTGTCTAGTTCTATCTACTCTTTTTGTCTGAGATTAATACACAAAATTACTCTAAATACATATCATAACAGTTTTCAACTATATGATTTTGAAGCGCTTACGTTACGTAACAATACAAAACTTTGAGAAGATAATTGGTTTCTAACTCTTCTAGTTGAAACAACAAACTCTACGTCACAGCCAAAGCACGTGGTGAAGACGCCATATTGTCCTGCGTTGAAAAGTGAATAAAAACCTACATAGAAACGGCGTCATTCGAGAGCGTCCACAGAATGACGACAGTGACGACGCGTTTCACGGGGAAGGGGTGCGGTGAAAAGCCAGTACAAAACGCTAAAAGATAGAATCGATGTTTAATCCTCGTTAATCGATTCAGAACGATTTTTTAATGTTTTTTTTTTTTAGAAAATAAATAATATTTGCTTATGAAACTAAAGAGCCGCAGCTTCACATCCAAAGAGCCGCGTGTGGCTCTCGAGCCTCAGGTTGCCGACGCCGGTGGGGAGGGGGGAAGAATGAAGGGGGTTATATGGGTAAATATAATCGTGATCGCTTTTTAAATGCATTTTTTTAAATTTAAAAGTTGAATGACCTTAATTTGAACTCGATAGCGCTAGCTCCCTCAAGCCGTCACACTAACCACTATACCAGAGAAGTGCTTATGAAAGTTGAAGGTTTTATGGTTATCTGTTGTTAGTTTCAAACATAAAAGCAAAGTATAAAGGGACTAATTCAACATATATCATCACATCTGTCGAATAAAATTTCTTTCCCTGTTCGATACCAAACAAAATAATTAATTACCTACAGTAAATTAGCTAATTGGTTAATTTTTTTAACATTGATTCTTGTGTTGTCAGGTCAAAGAAATAAATGTGCAAAACTTCAGATTAATCCGAGATCTGGTCTGGAAGAAATAACGTGTATAAACTTTTTACCTGACAGACAGAGTGAGTTGATATAAGACAGATTGAGTTGATATAAGACAGAGTGAGTTGATACAAGACAGAGAGATTAGATATAAGACAGTGAGTTGATATAAGACAGAGTGAGTTGATATAAGTCAGAGTGGGTTGATATAAGACAGAGTGAGTTGATATAAGACAGAGTGAGTTGATATAAGACAGAGTGAGTTGATATAAGACAGATTGAGTTGATATAAGACAGTGAGTTGATTGTAGACAGAGTGAGTTGATAGAAAGAGAGAGAGTTGATAGAAGACAGAGAGAGTTGATATAAGACAGGGTGAGTTGATTGAAGACAGAGTGAGTTGATAGAAAGAGAGAGTTAATAGAAGACAGAGAGTTGATATAAGACAGAGTGAGTTGATAGAAGACAGAGAGAGTTGATAGAAGACAGAGTGAGTTGATATAAGTCAGAGTGGGTTGATATAAGACAGAGAGAGTTGATAGAAGACAGAGTGAGTTGATATAAGTCAGAGTGGGTTGATATAAGACAGATTGAGTTGATAGAAGACAGAGTGAGTTGATATAAGTCAGAGTGGGCTGATATAAGACAGAGTGAGTTGATATAAGACAGAGTGAGTTGATATAAGACAGAGTGAGTTGATATAAGACAGATTGAGTTGATATAAGACCAAGTGAGTTGATACAAGACAGAGAGATTAGATATAAGACAGTGAGTTGATATAAGACAGAGTGAGTTGATTGAAGACAGAGAGAGTTGATAGAAGACAGAGAGAGTTGATATAAGACAGTGAGTTGATATAAGTCAGAGTGGGTTGATATAAGACAGAGTGAGTTGATATAAGACAGAGTGAGTTGATATAAGACAGAGTGAGTTGATATAAGACAGAGTGAGTTGATATAAGACAGATTGAGTTGATATAAGACAGAGTGAGTTGATACAAGACAGAGAGATTAGATATAAGACAGTGAGTTGATATAAGACAGAGTGAGTTGATAGAAGACAGAGAGAGTTGATAGAAGACAGGGAGAGTTGATAGAAGACAGGGTGAGTTGATAGAAGACAGAGTGAGTTGATATAAGACAGAATGAGTTGATTGAAGACAGAGTGAGTTGATAGAAAGAGAGAGAGTTGATAGAAGACAGAGAGAGTTGATATAAGACAGGGTGAGTTGATAGAAGACAGAGTGAGTTGATTGAAGACAGAGTGAGTTGATAGAAGACAGAGAGAGTTGATTGAAGACAGAGTGAGTTGATAGAAAGAGAGAGAGTTGATAGAAGACAGAGAGAGTTGATATAAGACAGGGTGAGTTGATTGAAGACAGAGTGAGTTGATAGAAAGAGAGAGTTAATAGAAGACAGAGAGTTGATATAAGACAGAGTGAGTTGATAGAAGACAGAGAGAGTTGATAGAAGACAGAGTGAGTTGATATAAGTCAGAGTGGGTTGATATAAGACAGAGTGAGTTGATATAAGACAGAGTGAGTTGATATAAGACAGAGTGAGTTGATATAAGACAGAGTGAGTTGATATAAGACAGATTGAGTTGATATAAGACAGAGTGAGTTGATACAAGACAGAGAGATTAGATATAAGACAGTGAGTTGATATAAGACAGAGTGAGTTGATAGAAGACAGAGAGAGTTGATAGAAGACAGGGAGAGTTGATAGAAGACAGGGTGAGTTGATAGAAGACAGAGTGAGTTGATATAAGACAGAATGAGTTGATTGAAGACAGAGTGAGTTGATAGAAAGAGAGAGAGTTGATAGAAGACAGAGAGAGTTGATATAAGACAGGGGGAGTTGATAGAAGACAGAGTGAGTTGATATAAGACAGAATGAGTTGATTGAAGACAGAGTGAGTTGATAGAAGACAGAGAGAGTTGATAAAAGACAGGGAGAGTTGATAGAAGACAGGGTGAGTTGATATAAGACAGAGTGAGTTGATATAAGACAGAATGAGTTGATTGAAGACAGAGTGAGTTGATAGAAAGAGAGAGAGTTGATAGAAGACAGAGAGAGTTGATATAAGACAGGGTGAGTTGATTGAAGACAGAGTGAGTTAATAGAAAGAGAGAGTTAATAGAAGACAGAGAGTTGATAGAAGACAGAGTGAGTTGATAGAAGACAGAGAGAGTTGATAGAAGACAGAGTGAGTTGATTGAAGACAGAGTGAGTTGATAGAAAGAGAGAGAGTTGATAGAAGACAGAGAGAGTTGATATAAGACAGGGTGAGTTGATTGAAGACAGAGTGAGTTGATAGAAAGAGAGAATTAATAGAAGACAGAGAGTTGATATAAGACAGAGTGAGTTGATAGAAGACAGAGAGAGTTGATATAAGACAGAGTGAGTTGATATAAGTCAGAGAGGGTTGATATAAGACAGAGTGAGTTGATATAAGACAGAGTGAGTTTATATAAGACAGAGTGAGTTGATATAAGACAGAGAGAGTTGATATAAGACAGATTGAGTTGATATAAGACAGAGTGAGTTGATACAAGACAGAGAGATTAGATATAAGACAGTGAGTTGATATAAGACAGAGTGAGTTGATAGAAGACAGAGAGAGTTGATAGAAGACAGGGAGAGTTGATAGAAGACAGGGTGAGTTGATATAAGACAGAGTGAGTTGATATAAGACAGAATGAGTTGATTGAAGACAGAGTGAGTTGATAGAAAGAGAGAGAGTTGATAGAAGACAGAGAGAGTTGATATAAGACAGGGTGAGTTGATTGAAGACAGAGTGAGTTAATAGAAAGAGAGAGTTAATAGAAGACAGAGAGTTGATATAAGACAGAGTGAGTTGATAGAAGACAGAGAGAGTTGATAAAAGACAGGGAGAGTTGATAGAAGACAGGGTGAGTTGATATAAGACAGAGTGAGTTGATATAAGACAGAATGAGTTGATTGAAGACAGAGTGAGTTGATAGAAAGAGAGAGAGAGTTGATAGAAGACAGAGAGAGTTGATATAAGACAGGGTGAGTTGATTGAAGACAGAGTGAGTTAATAGAAAGAGATAGTTAATAGAAGACAGAGAGTTGATATAAGACAGAGTGAGTTGATAGAAGACAGAGAGAGTTGATAGAAGACAGAGTGAGTTGATATAAGTCAGAGTGGGTTGATATAAGACAGAATGAGTTGATTGAAGACAGAGTGAGTTGATAGAAAGAGAGAGAGTTGATAGAGGACAGAGAGAGTTGATATAAGACAGGGTGAGTTGATTGAAGACAGAGTGAGTTAATAGAAAGAGAGAGTTAATAGAAGACAGAGAGTTGATATAAGACAGAGTGAGTTGATAGAAGACAGAGAGAGTTGATAGAAGACAGAGTGAGTTGATATAAGTCAGAGTGGGTTGATATAAGACAGAGTGAGTTGATATAAGACAGAGTGAGTTGATAGAAAGAGAGAGTTGCTAGAAGACAGAGAGAGTTGATATAAGACAGAGTGAGTTGATAGAAGACAGAGAGAGTTGATAGACGACAGAGAGTGTTGATAGAAGACTGAGTGAGTTGATATAAGACACAGTGTGTTGATATAAGACAGAGTGTTGATAGAAGACAGAGTGAGTTGATATAAGACAGAGAGATTAGATATAAGACAGTGAGTTGATATAAGACAGAGAGAGTTGATATAAGACAGAGAGTGTTGATAGAAGACAGAGTGAGTTGATATAAGACAGAGAGATTAGATATAAGACAGTGAGTTGATAGAAGACAGAGAGAGTTGATAGAAGACAGAGAGTGTTGATAGAAGACTGAGTGAATTGATATAAGACACAGTGTGTTGATATAAGACAGAGAGTGTTGATAGAAGACAGAGTGAGTTGATATAAGACAGAGAGATTAGATACAAGACAGTGAGTTGATATAAGACAGAGAGAGTTGATATAAGACAGTGAGTTGATATAAGACAGAGTGAGTTGATATTAGACAGAGTGAGTTGATAGGGACAGAGTAAGATGATATAAGCTTTGTAAAAAAAAAGTTGGCTTCAAATCTTTTAATCTCATGTGCACAACTCTTTCATAATTTATGTCATCTCGTTTTAACAGGTATAAATTTAATTTTGACCAGTACTTGTCTATAAATACTCTCTCTCTCTCTCTCTCTCTCGCTCTCTTGTTCATTAACGAATGACTCATTTACCTCCCAGAAAAAACAACATCTTAAACAATAAAAGTGCAGAGGATGCCCCACACTGTGTTCTGTTACTACAAGATGCACATTCAACATCGTGACCCAATTTAATTACATTCACCCGCTTCCTTAAAACTCACACACAAGTCTTTCTTTATGGTAAATGTGAAAACTAGATATCAAAGTCAGTTTTATAAACTACAAATAATGAATAAGACTAAGACTGCTTTATTGATCCTTATGGAAATTTGTTGTGATTACAGGACTCTTTTTCTTTTTTTTTTTAAGTAATGTAATTTCAAAAAAATATATTTTACCTTGTTGTATTGCAATTTCTTATTTTAAATTAAAGGGAGATATACAATCTTTGCTCGTATCTTAATTGTTCTATGTATTGGTCAGTGTGTACGTCTTTGGAATTGGTTGCATTCTGAAGGGGAAAATACTTGACTTCAAGACAATTTGTTAGACGTTCAGTAACGAAACGTCAAATATCATTTTGTTGTCATTCACTTGTAGGAAATAAAATCTGGGTATTTGCTTGGGTTAAAATACTTGAGTCTAGTTTAAAAAAACAAAACAAAAAAAAACTTGATGACTGGCACTGGTTAGAGCTAGCATGTCATTCATGCCTTGAACTCTGCTGTTGTTAAAGGAAAAGTTGATCACGGGAAACTGAATGACCTTGATTTCATACACTCTTATATAGGCCACAATGGTCACTCAACCAGATATTAAAAGTAACTTTTGAAACTAATCGGTTGTATATATTATATAGTCTAACCACGCCCCCAAGCACACAGAAGTACTTGACAATGGTAGAGTGTTTCGGTTGTAGTGTAGACTTCCGGTGTGTATTGTGTCATCTCTGTGTATATCTATATGTGAGTAAGTGCTTTGTATAGCTCGACTGGTCTGTGCCACTTCATACAACACAATCCACTTCAGAAGACCATGCCCCAGCCTATGCTCACACGCCAAATAGTAAAGTACTTGACTGGAAACGTCCACACCATGCCGTCTCTGTGAGTAACGTGTGCCCTTCATTGCAAGTCACGACTAGAAGCTGTATCGTTTTTTTTACCTCTCTAGTTGGCAGCTATACGAGATATGTACAGTTGACAACAGGATTAAACGAACAACAGAAGTAAAGTCTCTGGATGGCACATCCCAACACTGTAGTTTATCACGTGAGTTACATAGCCTTATCTGTATTCAATTCTACCAAACTTCATGCTTACCACAAAATTACCACTTCTCTAGTATCAAGTCCTCACGATAACCAAACTTTAAAGTTAACAATGAAATATATGGCTAGCAATCTATGAAATTTCCAGAATCATACTTCAAATAGACTAGCTATAATATGACTTCGTGCACTATTCATGTACCAAGTAAATTATCTGTTCATGGGTTTCTTATGTTTATGCTTATTATATTTTTTTTCACGTGGCTACCCGTACATTAGTAAATGTTTATATTTACACTGAGCACATTAGCAATACTTCTATAACGGCCCTACAAACTTTATAATATACATATATATATATATATATATATATATATATATATATATATATATATATATATATATATGGAATTGCATTGTTTGAACACCAAGGTCACCAAACAAGGCTGAGATTTTGTTCCTTAGTGGTTTTAATATGTGATTCTTAAATGTTGTCGGTTGACATACCCAAGTTAGTGCAGCCCATTTATTTCTTTTCGGTATCCCAAACTTGTGCCACTTTTGTGACGGGGAAATTTTAGTATCTTCTCAATTTTGACGTTGTCCATTTGGGTCTGAGATTCCATTTGTGTCATTGCTTCAAGAGTCACTCCACTACTGAACACAATGCTGCATTGCTTGTTGAAGTTTCCATTTTCTCATAATGTAAAGTCACAGTTTTCTACAGGGTGGCAAAGGTGAAGTAAGCCTTGTATGATTACATGCGTACAAACACAGAAATATAAAGTATAATACATTAAAATTTTTATTTAAAAATAGTAAAAACAAAATATTATTAATGGGTGTTTCCCAAACTACGGCCCGCGGACCATATCTAGCACGTGACGCAAAACAATCTGCCCCCTCAAAACTTCTGAAAACTTGAAACTTGAAAAACCAAACTCTGGCATTGTGTGTAAGACTGAGGAACTGTGCAAATATTTCAACAATTGCTGGCATGAAAATCTTACTTCACAGAGTTGTTTTATGACATCTTTCATAAGTCATATATTTGGATACCTCTTTGTGTATGTGTGTGTCTATATACATGTGTGTTTGTGTGAGAGAGGGAGAGGGATTTGTGAGAACGCAAGTGAGCGAGAAAGGGGTGGGAATAAAAAAGTAAAATGTTTCTCTAGACTTTAAAAATTCTATATTTCGTGGATATTAAATATCACATTTGAAAGGGAAAATAAAAAAAAATTCAGTGTGGCTTTCAATAAAAGACTTGGGTAAAAAAAACACACTCAAAAGAATTTTTTTTTAAAACCAATAAATGGCGCTTATTTTTTTACTTTCACTGACACTCCAAACTGACTAGGCCAGTAAGACATCTCCGAACTAACATCTAGCTAGCGAGTCACGTGATTTAGGTCGTAAAGATGAACCAATCTACCCCCCACCCCCTCATTAATTTTATAACAGCAACCAACTTAAAATATCATTCATTCCAGGGTTTCCATAAACATATTATCTATCTAGGATTTCCCTAAATGTTGCTGCAAAAGATGAGAATTTATTTTACAGTGTAAAAATTTAAATAAAAAGTCTTTATAGTTTTTTTTTTATAACTAAAATCATAATAAAATATAAAACATAAAAATATATAATCGACTTTCGATATTTGATTATGTGATTGTAGCACAATCTTGGTACTAATTGGTAGGTTCTGGAGAGGAAATGCACTTAGTTATACAAAAACTAGTAATGGCTGGATACATGATACAGTATCCATCTGCACCACAAATATCTTGATTTGCCTCTAATCATTGATTCAAATGGGTCCATCTAGTTCCAAAGAAAAGGCGGTTGGTCGCTGTGCGACACCCTTGTTAACCGCAGGCCATAGAAACAGATGACCTTTACATCATCTGCCCTATAGATGGCAAACTCTGAAAGAAAGACTTTACTTACTTGTCACAAATAATTCAACCGTTTCTAATGAATATATAATGAAGACAAAATTAAACTTTGTCTCTGCCTTGGTATCTCGAATGTGTCGTGTGACAGTGTAACTTGTCACGAAACAATAGACTCTGTCTTTGGCATACGACATGACACCATGTGGTCACGTTATATTCGTTCTTAAAATTAAAAGATCTTGCAGAAACAAACAAAATATATAAAAAGACAACAACAACAAAACAAAGCACATCTAAAAGGAAGAAACACAAAATTATTGCTAAATGTGTCAACACTGTAAAAAGAAGCTCTTTTTTTTGCCTATATATAACTAAATTAATTCTTCTTCATCGTTCTCATTTTCATGTTGTAGCATTAGCATGACTAAACCAATATATGAGATAAACTATGCAGTTGTTTTAAAATCAGGGAGCTTTAGTTTTCTCTCTATGGAGTGTTCTGGGGCCAGTGTCTTGTTCACTAAATTAATTAATTACCACTAATTAACTTCTCAGGTAATTTTTTTAATTGATTCATGTATTGTCATCGACTATAAATAATTATGATGAATTTCAACTTATTCTGAAAGTGAAGGAAAAAACGTATACCAAATTTACTAAGGGAAATAACTCCACATATACAATCACGTCTCTCAAAAAGTAACATTTATTTTCCTTCTTCGATACCAAACAAAATAATTAGTTACCAATAATTTATTAACTAATTGGTTACTATTTTTATTGATTCATGTTATGTTAGGTACAACAAATAATTGTGTAAAGCAGTGTTTCCCAAACTGTGTTCCGCGGAACTCTAGTGTTCCGCGAGGCCTAAATAGGTGTTCCACGGAATAATTAACTAGTTTGGTCACCATGTTAATTAATCTCTCTAAAAGAAATAAGCAAAATGTTCCACTAAATACTCCGAATGTGCGAAGTGTTCCGTTAAGGAAAAAAATTTGGGAAACACTGGAATAAAGTTTCAAATTGATTCAGGAATAGGTGTGGTAGAACTAACGTGTACGAATATAGTACCAGACAGAGTGATTTGATATAACCTTTTGAAAATTACAAGAAGACTACAAAATGTCGTGAATATAGAAGCAGCTTTTCTGGAATAAATCGCGCACAAGATTAAGTGAACTGGCATAGATTCAGTAATGTGAGATTCAAATATTTTTGTTCAAAGTCGACTCACATTTTAAGCTTCATTAAGTATGGTACAAAAAGGATCAAATACTTTTATTTCTGCCTTTGCTAAAGAATTACTTGAATTAGTCAATCTATAGTCAATGTAGTACATGAGGAAAATCATTCAGAACCCACGTAGTACTAGTAGCCTGCGGATCACAATTAGGGAATTTTTGGATCTACATTATCTTCTGCCTCCTATGAGAGCTGATTGACGGGAAGGTTCTTTAAGCGGTCCTCAAAATATGTTCTCACAACAGCAGAAGAAGTTGTACACGTAAAAACAGTGGAATCCTCGTTCATTGAAATGCAGGTGTGCAGTTGTGTGGAGTGGATTTTTAAAAAAATCTTCCAAAATGTCAAAATTGTTTGCCGCCAAACTCATCAACTTTCTTGAGCTACCCGACGCACCCTCTTGACGTAACATCCTCATTCGCTAAGCCTCTCAGGTGACATGCTTAGAGGATTGTAGCCCGAGGACAAAGAACTAAGGACCGCTGGTGGAGCGGATACTGTCATGTCCATGAATATCTACCAGTTCGACATCCGGGACACTGTCAGACCATCAACGAGCGGGGAGAAGAGCCGGAGTGGGGTGGGGGGGGTATCATCCTCTCGTGGGGCGCAGTGCACATTTATATTCTCTTCATTTTGTATTGAGGTGGCTAATAGGGAGGTACACCCCCCCCCCACACACACACATGCAAATGTAAAAAAGAGGCTGAAGGGTGCCGAGAAAGAGAGACTGAAGAGCATGAGAGAAGGGCCTCCAGTAACGGGTGTCAAGGCACATAACTCTATAGGGGGATGAAAGCCAATGACATATATAATTAATCCGTGTTCCCCCCTTCTCATAGTCCTTCCCTCCCCCCTGTCCCCCCCCCCCTTCTTTCAGTCTTTGTGAGCGCGTGCATGCTCTGACATAGTTATTCCACCTCCACTGGGACATGTGTTTATTCAAATCGCCCGATGGTTTCCTAGTGATGTGGACAGTGTGAGCTGGCTATTGTAACAACAGCGCGTGTCTGGCCTCCTGCTAGCACTCTCCTGAAATAGTGTCTGCAGACTGTATAGGGCAGTCAGAAATAAGTTTTTAATAGGAAAATGTGTTTCTAAAATGTGTTCATTGTTTGAAACCAACATTTTCTCCATTCCTACTCTTAGTTCACACTTTAGTCCAAGTCACTATAACCCCAACAATTTTAGCATGTATGTGGACAACTTTTCAGTACCTACTGGAGCTAAAATGTCGCACATAAACTCGCGCTGCGTGACAACTCATTGCATTTAAATGATCGATACATTGCTTCATTAATTATTGCATTTATTAAAATTGTTTTCCTAACGTCGAAAATATGAAGAAAAAAAAATGGTGGTCATTGTATTTTTGGAGCCAATTAGATGCTATAGATCTAGGTCTATATATTTATGTTTGACTGTTGTACGGCCGGATCGTTAAGTAAGAGCGTCGTGCTGACAACTCGAATTACGTGGGTTCGATCTCCATACTGACCATTTTATTTTCTTTGTATTTCAATTACATGAAAAGGAAAATAAAAAATTCAAATAGAAGGAATAGTTTAAATTGTGCCACTTATATGTATTCATTAATGAATGACTAATTGATATAATAAATTAGAATTGGTATAACAATTATGAAAAATGTTTGTCGTAAAGTAAACAACTTTTTTTTGAACTACATGACCTTGACACGTACATGACCCTCTGTGACAGTGTCTTGTTCAGATTATCGAAGTTCAGATCACTTCAAGAAAACATTTAAATCCAAACCAGAAGCCAGTCTTCTTTACGACATCAATCTCTGCGACTTTCATATTCTCTACATATTATTATTCTCTACAAGCTAACAGTCGCTACAATCAGTCATCTTCTACAAGCTAACAAACGCTACAATCTGTTATTTTCTACAAGCTAACAGTCACTACAATCAGTCATCTTCTACAAGCTAACAGTCGCTACAATCTGTCATCTTCTACAAGCTAACAATCGCTACAATCTGTCATCTTCTACAAGCTAACAAACGCTACAATCTGTTATTTTCCACAAGCTAACAGTCGCTACAATCTATCCTCCTCAACAACCTGCCAGTCTCTACAGTCTATCAACCTCTTCAACCTAACAGCCTCTACAATCTATCATCCTCAATCCCGAAAGTACAACCTATCATCTTTTCCAACATATCAGCCTCTACGAATCTGTCAGCAGCTGCCTATGATAATGTTTGCCTCTGTGTCTCTGGAGTGTTTCATAGACAATGGCAGTCTTATCGAAGAAAACCATAAAATGAGCCCACATTATGTGAGTGTGTGTGTGTGTGTAGTCCATAATCCTTCCTTCGTGGGCTTTGATTGCTAGATGGCTTTAAAGCAGTTAATCATAATCTAGAACTGATATTAAAAGGGAATTGTTTGATTAGTATTTTATGTGTGGAATTTAATGTTACTAGTTCTGAGCCACGTCATTTCAAGTGGGGCGACAAATATAACACTAAAAAAGCTCAATCACAAGTAGGTGAAATATGCCTCTCTCTCTCTCTCTTTTGGACCGTGATAAGGGAAAACACTTCCTTTTAATAATGACAATTTAATTACAATGCTTTTGTCCCCCCCCCCTGCCAAATCGCGTTGATATTTATTTGTCCTTTCGTCATACTTAAACCAATTAGCTGTTGCTAGGCAAGTCTTCGTATGGAGTTTAATTGCATTGGCGTCTAGAAATCTTCTTCAGTATTGGCCATGAAGTTTCCATGTTATCTACCTAAGTCTAAAAATTGTAACCTTTCTTCGAAACCGTCAGTAAATTTAACCCCGTGAACACGTTTTTTTTTAAAAAAATCTTTAAGATAACCCCAGATATCGTCAATAAATATATTTTACCTGGGAACTTTCATACTATAAACACAATTTTGTAATTATTACGGCTGAATTGAAGCTTTCACTGAGCCGGAATATGCCCACGGGCCGTAGTTTGTCCATCATTGTTCTATCCCAAGTCTCAACACTACACGCTATAATGAAACAAATATGAACTGTTACCTTGCCAAATATTTTTGTTATTCCCAACAGACAAGTCAATAAAATGTATCAAAAGGTCAACAACCAATCAAATCGATCAATGTTTAATGTCTTCGCAGAACTGAGACAGAGGGGTCATTACCTAATGGGATCAATTGGACAGGCAGTTCTTCAATGAACGCGCGCGCGCTGTGTGCGAGAGAGAGATACCTTCTAACCATTGAACTTTGGATTGCAGCGTGCTCATGTTATACTTAAGAGGATCCGAAATAATTGAGTAGGAAGCGACCCCTTAACCCCCCCCCCCCCCCCCCCCAACATATAGATCCACCAGTGATATTATATTACGCTGTGAGAAAACAAAAGTGCCACTAATAACACCAAATAATGTCACTACGTGCAGTGGCGTAGCTAGGGTGGCCCGGGGGCCACTAATGACACCAAATAATGTCACTCTAGTGCAGTGGCGTAGCTAGGGTGGCCCGGGGGGAGGGAGCTTGACTTATGTACGGCCCCCCAGCATTTTGACATTCGACATCATGACACGAGAGAATGTACTTAATAAAAAGTCTAAATTCCAGTTGTTACAGTATATAATTAAAATTTACAAAAAGAAATAATCATTTAGTCTCTTGTTATGAATACTAGGGGCCTACCGTTGTTTATTGGCGAGATAATACACAAGTGACAAATCTCAATTCATATCGCCTCACGTTGCGCTTTCTGTGCAGTAAAGTCATCTATAACATGATCTAGATCAATTGTGTCTAGTATTTTTTACTCCGCGTGAACAGCAAGAGTACACGGAAGTGACGTAATATTTAGTATTTAATGTAAAAAAAACAACAACAACAGGACATTCATTTGGGGCCCCCCTTTAAAAGAATGCCCGGAGGTACTTTTGAATTTGGACCGCCCTCCCTCCATCCTGATTACGCCACTGACTACTTTTTTTTTCTGTTGGGTGACATTGGGTTCAAGTTTATATATTTGTTGTATGCGTTGGCATGATGTATATTACTTTACACTTGTTACTTGCGTATTGGACATTCGGGCATCTAGCGTAAATAACCAAGGAAACTCTTCATGTGGCAGACACAAATAACAATATGTTAATTACAATCAAATATTGATGTTCGTAAATACCACTTGATGAATAGTATACATATAACATGTACGTGTACACTGTAGGCCATATGATATGTACATGTACACTATGGGCCATATAGCTTGTACATGTACTCTATATACCACAGTTGGAATTGTCTGCCTGAAGAGATTGAAATAAACTTGACGTATTCAAAATTTCTCTTGCTGTTCTGTATGTGTTAATCTTACATATGTCAGTGTTATTGTGACACCGGAACGGGAAGTGCTATTCTCTAATAAAAAATGTGTTTGTCCTTGAAAACCTTAGGCGAAGTCACTGAAGTGACCGCTGTCAAATTCTTTGTGGCTCAGTGGTGTCCTTTTTGTTTGTCCGAGTGGCATAAAGCGCTTAGCTATCTGAGGGCGAGGGACTGGCTTCGAGCCCCGATGTAGACCTGGAGATTAGACTCTGGATTGTGTTTGCTCAGCGTCTAAAGACTGCACGAAAATCTTTTCCTGGATAACCCCCTTCCCCTTTTACATGTCCACACATGAGGTTGGATAAAAGCGAACCATCTAACACAATCCAGAGTCTAATCTCCAGGTCTACATCGGGACTTGGAGCCACTCACTTCAGTGACTACGCCTTAGGTTTTCAAGGACAAACACACTTTTGATTAGAGAGTAGCACTTCCCGTTCCGGTGTCACAACTACACTGACATATGTAAGATTAACAAATACAGAACAGCAAAAGAAATCTAGTGACTCGCTTGACAAAAGAAGCCCTACTACTAAACATCTTTTTGAGATCTACTTTTTTGTTTCGGCTTGCTATTCATAGGATTCGGTTCATTCAATTTAAAAACTGGTGGCGCTGTATCAACGGGATGTCATTGCATAATGTTTCTCTGTTTAGTGATGATACATGCACAAACATGCTCTGTAGGTTCTCTGCGGAATCCAGCCATGAGAGGAAAGGTGGGATTTTTTGTTTGTTTGTTTTATGTTATATGTGCAAGCTTTCCATGTCACGTGCCCTGGTCTTTATCCAACCAGATATCCACTCATGAACAACTGTCTGATTAGAGATGGATCTCCTCTTAAGACCATCTGTTTAGGGGAATTCGAAAATTTCATATGAACCAGAATTTTATTTTTCCAGTCTCTGTGAGTTAAGGGGAGAGAAGAGGAAATAGAGTTAGATTTAGAGTTTAGAAACATCTACAACAATTAAGATTGAAAGATAACATATTTAGAAGAAGAATTAAAAAAAAAATAGATTTGATGTGGTTGCTTGTTACATCACCGCTTCATAAGTCTCCATGTTCATATCTTCCTCCCTCTTTTTTATTAATTGTATTTATTTTTTATCAGTTATTTTTTTCTAGAAGATTATAATTCTTTACGGGAAAGAAAATGGAGGTCTGTTGTGGAAAAAGTTATACTCATATTAATAATACAGGGAAGTAACTCCTTAAGCACTATTATCAATGGTATATTTTTATAGTTATCTCACTTGAAAACCATACTAACGCTATGAAATTGTGAAGTAAAATAACAAACAGTATGATATAGAGACATAAAAAATACTTTTCTTTCAATATAATGCATTAAAAAGATGAATGAAACGACCTTGCTCACCTAATTATAAAGTTCTTCATTTCTGCTTAGCTAGAAACAATCGTTTCTAATGGGATCGAGAAATAGGCGGAAAAGAAAATTCTTTCATAAGTTTAACTGATTTACTTTTTGTCTTTCACAAATGTTTTGTTTCTCCTTACACCACCACGCTGTGAATCCCAAAGTAAGTCGTGAATGTGGTCCTCAACTTCCTTGGAGTCACGACCAGAGAACACTGGCCAATAACGACAACCGCTCTGAGCATCACTTTCTATTGATTTAGGAGTTATCTACTCCTGTCGTTCAGTTTATTTTGGGTGAAAGACTTTACCGTGACCAGGAGAGAGTTAAAATAGATGGGGAGGTTCTGGCTAGCCTCTGGTTTGTTGACCTAATAGAGTGAAGATATTCTTTTACCTTAGTTAAGGTCACTTACCTATATATATATATATATATATATATATATATATATATATATATATATATATATATATGTATGTATATATATATATATATATATATGTATGTATGTATGTATGTATGTATGTATGTATGTATGTATGAATGAATGTATGTATGTATGTATGTATGTATGTATGTATGTGTGTGCGTGTGTGTTTGTGTGTGTATGTCTAAAGTTATTTTTTGTGTGAATATACACAATTTTTGTTCTTGCAATAATAAATAGTTTTTGATAACTGCTGGTGTAGCTGACATCATACAATTTTTGAAGTAACAGACATCACATAATTAATGAAGTAACAGTAATCGCATACTTGACAAAGTAAAGAACGTCACATAATTAATGTAATAAAAGACATCCCAGTGAATGAAGATGCAGACGTCGTATAATTAATTGAGGTAGCAGAAATGGCACATACCTACTGGGTGTGGCAAACATTTTGATTCTAGATCTAAATCTTCTGTTCAATGAAACTGCAATTCCGTCGCAGTAAAAACTCTACGACGCAGTTTCCTAATTGTTAAAGGTACAATGTTATTCAAATCAGTGGCGTCACTAGGGGGGGGGGGGGTGCGCTCCGCAGCTGGCGACACCAGAGTGGAACAAAAAATGCACGTTTGGAAAAACTGACACTTAAAAAAAGTCAGTGGCTAAATATTGGAACATGTTATTCACAACTGATAAATAGATCTATATACATTTAAAAAAATATTTCGGCTAAACATATTTTATTTTTTTTATGAACTTCAACATATAGTTCGAAACGTTAGATTCTACTTTCTATCAGAAGCAGATGTAAAACCTTACTTTCAGCTGTCTATTAGCTGCATGTATATAAACACTGCTTTGATTTTTAACAACGTTTTTATCAAATCTATTGAAATAGTAGCTAGCATCGTAATATCAGAATGCCAACTAATAGTCACTGTTCAAATGAAGACATTCTTCAGGTATATAATGTTATCGAAATCTCATATGTAATCATGTAAATTTGTAGAGTAGGCAAGTAAATAAGTGGCGAT
>JASAOG010000100.1:2552500-2648595 GCA_030265305.1 Biomphalaria pfeifferi
AGATTGTGTTGATCTCGACAATGGAGAAGAGAAAGTGAGGGGTGGGTATAACTTGGAGTCACTCACACACACACACACACAAGTGTCTGGCGTCTGTCTAAAAGCTCTGCATATTGACATGCTCAAATTATCCAAACAATGCCTCAAGACAAAGTTCGGGTCAGGTTTATTTTTATCTCATCTCTTTCGATATTCTAGTTTTTAAAATAGTTTTATAGAATTTAAAATAATCCTAAAAACAAAATGGTTATATTTTAAACAAGGAAGGAAAATGTGAACACAGGCTAAGAAAAAATACAAGAACAAATACAAGACAAAACATTTTTTTTTAAATATTTCAAAATAAACTTGAAACACAATGGCGACATAAGAATGGTATTAAAATTTAGTTCGATACTTTCACTCGGCGAAATAAACGTTGCCTATATATTAAAGCTTCGACTTAGATCCTCCAGAGCCATTCAGCGCATTGGGCTGCCAGCTGTCTCCACAAAGATCTGTCAGTGGCAATGTCTGAAGCATCTTCCCACATGGTGTCCACTGCTTACACTTTCCTGGTACTGGCCTCCATGTCAAAGCAACTATTGGTATGCGTCGGAGGCGTGGCGGAGGTTGTGTTTGGCCTAATCATTGTGCTGGTTGGCATGGGCCTTTGATGGCACTCCCATTTTTTTTGCTCCTTGCCTCCCCCTTCTTTTAATGGTTCCAATGAAATTTAACCAAAAAGAGGGATGAGAGAGGTTAAGTTAGAAAACATTGATATAACGCAACCAAAAAAAAAAAAGATAGGCGCGACAATTAGCACTTTAACAATACTGAATAGAAATTAACTTAAACACATACACACAGCCGCGAAATTGCCAACCACCCAATTTATTCACAGCTCAATATGGGTATAAAGTTCTACTTTCAGCGATTTGAAAAGAAAAAGCAAGTTTCTTTTTGTTTATTTTTAATAGCAAAGATCTAAAAATACTACACTTAAGGCTTACAAAAAAAAAATATTATTTAGTTAAAAAATAAATTTAGATCTAAATCAATTTTTATATTATTATAATTAATGGCAAACTTATGCTTAGTATGAAGTCATTAAAGATGAAAATTATTACAATAATTACAATAATTTAGATAGCGCTGTCACATCCAATATTTAATGCAAGGAGATTTATATTTTAAACAATGGGTCATGGTATATTCATATACAAATCGCGTTTTTGAGAATGTACTAGGAGGAAGCAAGAGCTTTTCACATTAAGTAAGTGCCTCTCTAACCGTTCTGCTTTCTCTTATCTTTTAATGGAATGGGTTGCCTGAGTCAGCCAGGAAAACCAATGATTTAGCATATTTTAAGTCACAGATCAACATGCATGACTAGATTGACACATGAAATGCGTAAGACGTAACAATCTTATTTTTTGAAGAAACGTCTGTAATCTATAACTAATACCAAAAATCTTCAAACTCATTAGGCTGCTATTGTATTGTTTATAGTTTTCAGACTACATACATGTATAAATAGAATACATTATGTAATCCTACAAATGCATACATCCAGTTTTCGATGTGTTATCAAACTTTATATATCTTATAGAGAATACGGCTTAAACTATAATATAACACATGAGCGTAGCCGGCAGGGGAGGGTCTTCAAACCATCACTTGCCTCAGATCTCATTGTCTGAAAGGGAAACTTTACTTACAGCCCCAGTGCAGCCAACGTAAGCAAACTACAGTCACCAAATTTCATGAGCGTAGTCAAAAGAGGTTTTGTGGTTTCCCTTCCCCCTCCAATACAAAAACTAAAGCATTTTACAATTGTCTACCAGTCGCTGAACTCCATTGAATAGCAGATTTGGTTTTTGAATTTGTTTAGCGGAAGAGTAGCAGGTTAGTTGCACTGTAGATACCTCAGAATATGCATTTTTAAAGCTTAAAATAACGAAATAATGCTTGGTTCCTGGGGCTTCGCCCCGGACCCCACGGGGGTAGCTCACAGCGCTCCCCCGGACTCCCTAGCTGCCCTTTGGCGGTGTGTACTGTCTTTCCACTAATTATAGGTAGAGATTATTCTAGGGTAGAAAAAACGTTTGAAAGAATGAAAAATCAGAATGTAATGAAGATTAATGACACACACACACACACACTAATATATATATAAATTGCGGAGTAGGGTAAAAAAATCCCCCCCCCCCCCCCAACCGAAAATATATGACATGCCATTTGTGAGCCAGTTTATATGGTAATGCCCGGGCCGAATTTGATACCCAGTCCGCTCCTGGCTAAGCATAAGCATTTTAAAAAATTTCTACATGGAGTTTTATGTATATTGCGTATGCTTCTATCATTTCTAAGGATCAAGACCATAGTTTATACAAACAAGTAACTGTTCCAAGCCACGAAATCTGAATGATCTTGGTTAAGACTAGACAAAGGAGAGATTGACACAGTGGTGGTGCTGATGTCAGAATTCAATACAGAAGTCAAGGCTAGTTCTTCGACTATATTGTAAAACATATAATCAAGGCACGGGACGCTACTCCGCATTATACTTATGACGGAATTTTACTAAGTTATTACCCCATAAAATTATGCACACTTAAAGTCAAAGCTACATGGGAAGTTGGAACCTTTACATTTTGCTATCCCACCGACCAACTAAGAACAACCAAAAATACAAACTTTTGACTAGCGCAAAACAATTATTTAAATCTTTGCAGATATATAGACGAACAACATTTCTTATATTCTGTACGCAGTACCAATAATAGTTTTTCTCAATGGACGAAAGTGTTAAAAGATTCTCAAGATAATGGCTAATTGCATGTGTGTAAGGGGAGGTAATAAAAAATGTTGACATTTTTGTACATTAGAATATATGTCCTTTCTTCCACATTTTTTTACAAAGTTTATATCAACTCTGTCTGGTCAAAAGTTAGTAGACGTTATTTCTTCGACACCCATTCTCGGATCAAGCTGAAATTTTGCACAACTATTTCTCGTATCTGTCAACGCAAGATCTAACTTAAAATTAACCAATTAGTTAATTAACTATTGGTAATTGTTTATATTGTTTGGTATTTCAAACATGGACAAAAACATAAAAAAAAAACAAATTGAGGTGGTGGTATAAGCTGAATTAGTCCCCATTATAGGTCGCCGCTTTAACGTAAGTTTGAAACAAGCAGTAGATAACTATACACACTTCTATTTTCATACACACCTCATTAGCAGAGTGGTTAGCACGTCGGCTTGAGGAAACTTGAGTCATGAGTTCGAATTCAAGTCTTTCGCCTCTTTTTTTTTTTTATAAATAGTAACGCTAAACAAAACCAATTAGGAAACTTTCTACTCGCACAGAATGTATTGCTGTTGGTCTAGCTCTATTACAAACTTAATTAGATGACTGATCCAAACTAATGGAGACAACTCAACTACCTATAAGCTTTTTAAAAAATTTTTAAAAATATTTTTCTTCTTTTTAAAATCAGCTTCGAAGCCTGTGTTCGATAATCCCGTTACTCGAAATACGATATGCATATTAAAATCTAGATTGTGTCACTGGAGACAATGATTAAATATCTGGCTTCTAAATAGCACATACGCTGACTATTAATATTTAATATTAAGTAGTTTTGGGAAAAAAAATAATGGAGTTAATAGTCTCGTCAGCCTTGATTAGATGTCGGCTTTGAAACATTTTCAGTAACATGAACCCCTAAAATCAGAGAATGGTCGCATATGAGAGGTTGGGTTTCCCTCATGACATAAAAACAAAGTTATGGTTCTTATATTATTGTACATAGGATCATTCCGTTCACGTATTTGTAGCAAGTGTAGGTGAAATGTTATTTTAGGCAAAGTGTAGCATTAAACATAAATATAGAAACGCCAATTGTTAAAAACAACATCGGCAAGTGAAGTTTTAATCATAAACCTTTTTAGTATTCAATGTTAATCAAATATAAGCCTAATTAGTGTTCAATCAACTATATTCATTAAGTCAGCCAGGAAAACCAACGAGTTGGCAAAGTTTAAGTCATTGATTAAAATGCATGACTAGATTGACCTATGGACACGCGTAGGAGGTAATCTTCTTTTTTTAAAGTAACGTGTGTATTTTATATGATAAGCCCATAGGCCTAATTTGTCTATCAATATAACTATGTCATTAAAGTTTCTTTCAATAAAGTGTCATTCATTAAAATGTCTTTTACTAACTTATCTGCCACTGCGAATATGTCACTAAAGAATCTGCCACTGACAAATCTGTCACTTACATATATGATTAGAAAAAAAAATGAAAATAAAATATTGAAAAAAAAAAACTTTTATTGAGTGAAATAGCATTAATTAATTTGAATCAGTCATGCAATTATTTTTTTTATTAATAATAATACATTTGCGTGATTGGAAATAATACTTATTTTGGTTTAGCACAACTTTCATACTTATATCCCAAAGCATTATGGTCCAATCACTTTTGTGTGTCAAAAAGGTCCTTAGGGCTCTCAAAGGTCTTCCTTCATTTACGAATGATCTAATAGTACAAAGAACATTACACCAAGTACCAGGTAGAAGAAGAAGAAGACATAGGAAGCGATGGAAAGACAACATAAAAGAATGGAAAAGCCTTTAATTTATTACATTCTATCCAAGGAAGTGGACAAGGAGGAATGGAGAAAGACGGTCAGAAGGTCTAATGTGATGCACCAACGGTTCACCAGACTAAGTGATAAGTGAAGGTGAAGGTATCATTGGATAGCGGTGGGGTAGGGGGGGTATCTGGGAGAAGGTTTCAAGCTGCTTTTTAAAAAGCTATTTTAAAAAAATAGCTCGAGTCTGAAATCGAACTCGATCTCGATCCTCCATGATGGAAAGCCGACGCGTTAGCCACTGAGCTATACAAGTACTAATAGAAATAGAAGGTTTTATAGTCTAAATTCTTAGTCTAAAGTCTATAGTTTTACATTTAAATATTTACGAATGATCTAATACTCTACACAAGGCATATCTCCCCTTAACTTAGTATATTCTATATTCAAAAAATAATTAACTATAATTAACTAAGTATATTAACTAAAGGAGTATCGACACAAAGTTTTAACTGGATCCGAGAATGGGACGTGGGAGAAATAACGCGTACAAGATTCCACCCATACAGACAGACAGACAGAGCTACTTCATATCAGCTCTGTAACAAGGAGGCACTATACCTGCATTCGTTTGTTTTTGGCCACTACTGCAATGACGATGGTGTTGCCTATAATGGTGAGCACAATGATGGGCACATACAAGAGCGTCTTGAAGATCATCTCCAGCATGGGCTTGTACTCGATGGTGTGCGGGTAGGGCAACTTGCTCAGGTTCAGCGAGGTCGTGTTGTCCAGCCCCGCCGACTCCATGGAGTACGTGACGCTCTCGTCAAGCGTTCCGTTCGCCATCAAGTGAGAGCTCAGGTTTCTGGATACTACGATCATCACAGGGGCGTATCCGTTGTTCACCATCCTCTAAAAACTAAATCCGAATGGTCAGTAAGGTTAAAAGTCAACACGAGAGTGGAGGTCAATATCTACTATATCATCTTGCATTGTCCCTGGATCTATTTGTGAATTGAAGAGAAATGAATCAATAAAATGATTAAAGAGAATCCTGAACACGATGTATTCCAATGGAATAAAAAAAATAGTAACAATGAATTATATCCTTTTGAAAAGACCGAAATGAGACACAAAGTACGCTGCTCCTTACTATGATATTTGATCACATTAAAATGAAGAAAACGACTGATGTCCATTAGCATGATGAGAAGCAAGCTTATATGCACATATAAATAAAACTTGCCAAATAAAAACACACCAAGATGTAGAAAACAAAGGCGCCCTCATAATTGGCTCTGTTGACAGTTGTGTCAAGCCTTAGAAATGTGTTGACCTTATTAACCAGGCCTCACGTCATTGACAAACACAAGTCTTGAACGCAATGTTTGTCTTTTGTAGTCCACTCTGATTGATTCGTCCGTTTGTTGATCACACGACAAGTTGACTTGAAGACATCATGGCGGAACACTCTGAAATAGACATTCAAAAAAAAAATAAAACAATAAATTAAAAAAAATTGTCAACATTGACATGTCATTTTTAGAGAGAATAAAAAGAAGAAGCAAAACTAAAACTAAAACTAAAAACTGATCGAAGTAAAACGGTATTTTAAAAATAAATTAAAATTCTCTTTTGATCAGAAGAACAAACGGGCAAACACCCAACGTACAGACACTGATGTTCCATTAAATGAAGCGAAAATGTTATGAATGTATTTATTTCCTGATTCCCTCTGATCTTAGGGTATAAGCTCCACATTCAGCTGGACACCGAAAAAAATAGGCAGTTATTAAGAGTACCAAAAACATGAAATATCTTATTTGTCGCTAACCAGTTGTACATCATGTTAAGCATTGAAAATATCCAGGTCTTATACTAAATGAAAAGGTATATCATAGAATGTCCATATCAATGAAATTATTTTAAAAGTCAAATAAAGCATTTAGGGTTTATTAAAAACATTTTTAGAAATTAATCAAGAACCTAAAACTAAAATGTTAAATAGCCTTGGTTAGGCCAATATTAGAATATGCGTCCTCTGTTGGGATACCTCAAGACACACACACACACACACACACAAACATAAAGAAACTAGAACAAAGGCAAAATAGAACCGTGAGATTTATAACAAACGAATCTCTTGACTAGAGAAATACAATGAGTAAAATCCATAAATATAGAGACGATACAGAGCACTAAAAAGTCAAGTAAATGTAATACATAAAATACTAAACCTGATAAAATACCCAGAAAGACACAAAGATAAAGGCACATTACTTATTCCATATTCTAGGACAAATACATGCAAGTGCCCATTCTGGCCTAGTGCTATTAGAGCATGGAATGGGTAGCCTGAATCAGACAGGAAAACCAACGACTTAGCAGAGTCCAATGCACTAATTAACATGCATGACTAGATTGGCCCATGGATAGGTCAATAAGATGAGATACACCTGAATGGGCTATATTCCCATTTCTTATATAACAATTCTTAACTATTTCTTTGACAAACCTCACGCCAATAATTGAAAAGAAAAGTAATAGGATATATCTTCACATAGATCTAAAAGTAGTCCACTACTATGATTGATTACCGCCGACTTTGTCGTTCAGTTATTTTTAAGAGATGTCATTTAGGGTTATTTTAAGAGATGTCATTTAGGGTTATTTTAAGAGATGTCATTTAGGGTTATTTTAAGAGAAGTCATTTAGGGTTATTTTAAGAGATGTCATTTAGGGTTATTTTAAGAGATGTCATTTAGGGTTATTTTAAGAGATGTCATTTGGGGTTATTTTAAGAGATGTCATTTGGGGTTATTTTAAGAGATGTCATTTAGGGTTATTTTAAGAGATGTCATTTGGGGTTATTTTAAGAGATGTCATTTAGGGTTATTTTAAGAGATGTCATTTAGGGTTATTTTAAGAGATGTCATTTAGGGTTATTTTAAGAGATGTCATTTAGGGTTATTTTAAGAGATGTCATTTAGGGTTATTTTAAGAGATGTCATTTAGGGTTTTTCAAAGAGATGACATTTAGGGTTATTTTTTTTTTTTGCTTTGTTTTGTTTTATCTTTTAAATGAACAGCGATACAATTAAATTATTCCCCTTATTGTTTTCTAAGTTCTAATTCTAACAAGGTTGTTGTGTAGTCACTACAAAACCTATACCTAGCAAGAGTCAGGTGTTCTTTTTTTTGTTTTTATTTTACATGTTCCGAGCATCCCTTCAAAATTAGGCATATTTAACATCATATCCCAAACTTCCCGCAGGACGGCGGGGAATGGCGGCGGGCAGGGTTTAAATAAAAACTTTTCATCACGAAGTGAGCATGTCATATAAAAAAAGATCCACCTTGTAAGGTCTGAAACCTTCACGAGCCTCAGTTCAATGGTTAGCTATTTGTATGAGAAGGGAGAGGGGTGGTTAAATATAGGCACCTGGGATAGTTCCCTGATTCAAAGAAATGATTCAGTAACATCCCGCCTAATGTTGTAAACTCAAACAAGAAACTATGCCCTTTAAGTGGTTTTAAAAACCATTAGAAAATCCGATTGAAAAGGATTTGATATTGAAGAATTAAAAAGGATCTTCGTATATTTGATCAGTAGTGAATTATTAAACAGCAGAACTGACCACAGGTAGACACATTTCTATTACCGTGCCCTACACACATACACACAGAAGCTCTTGTTTGATCACATGATCTGAAAAAGTGCCTTACATATTTTTTTCAGAGCAAGATTGCAGACGAGAAAGGATCACGTGATACTTTTGTAACTAAAAGTAAAAAAAAAACAAAAAAATACAACTGTTAGATAATGTCACGTAATCATTTTGCAACCATTTTTGCATTGTGCTTGTATAACGATGTAAGCAGCCAAGAGTGTTTCGGGTCTGGCGAGCTTTGTTGCGTCAGAAAAATGGGAGGGAGGGGGGAGAGTAAAGAAAAAAGATCGAACCAGGTTGGTGTCTGGTCGTTTGGTATTTGATTTGGATTGTCGTCAGGAAAGTCCCGAGAAAGAGCCCTGCAGGCAGTGCCAGCTTCCAAACCTTACCGTCCTGTAGTTGGTTTGGGCAAAGACGCAATATCTTCATTTCTGAAGAAACAAGTCACTGACTCATTTTTCAGATAGTCCAAATCCCTGACTCGGGTCCACATCACGTGAATGTGAAGCTGTACCCGGCTTCTTTTATTTTTATTATTAGATTAACCCTAAAAAACTTGGTTTTCATTGTTTAAAACCCGACAATGGCATTTTTTATTGATGTTAAGTACGCCAACGGCCATTTCCGTTCTTTTGCCTGAATAATGTATTTCAGTAGCTAAGGTTGCAGGAAAGCGCTTGTAGGTCGGGACCCCAGGACTCTTGGAGGTCGAGATCCCAGGACGCCAAGCTAAAAGGATGGAACTTTAAGGGGCCCTCGCAGTTCGTAAACAAGAAAAACATTTTAAAAAATACTTTAAAGGGATATCTGGGTAAATGTTAATGTAATCGCTTTTTAAAAGCATTTCTAAAAAAAAAAGTGGAACTCATAACTCAAGCCACCTCAATCTGGTTTACTAACCACTCTGTTAGTGAGGTGCTTATGAAAGTAGAAGATTGTTTAGTTATCTATTGTTTTTTTCAAACTTACTTTGAAGCGGCGGCTTATAACGAGGACTAATTTAGCTTATACCACCACTTCAATCATTTACAATTCCTTTCCCTTTATTAAGATACCAAACAAAATAATTAATCACCAATAGTCAATTAACTAATTTTTAAAATTCATTCTTGTATTGTCGGGTAAAAGAAATAATTGTGCAAAATTTCAGCTTGATCCGAGATCGGGTGTCGTAGAAATAACGTGTACAAACATTGCCGAGATGCACCTGCCCCATGCCCCCGCATATCTGAATGTCTAGAATAGTTGCTGCTAATAATAAATTGAAATGATTAATATAATCATTAAATTATCCAGTCAAAACATTTAGAGTCGGAAGACAGAAGGGTAGTAGGAGGCGATGAGATGTGAGTTTTTTTTTCAGGCTTTACATAATCACAATGTCATTTGCTGACGTGTTATTCGAGGGACACAGAACAGAATACATATTTTATAAGCACCTGCCTGGCCATCCAATCATCCCAATGTCGCTAATTACCTATGTTTCATTAAACTTTCAACTTGTAAGAGTTCCCATTCTTCCGGTTTATTTAGTTGCATGCGTATACTTTATAGATCTCAAAATAGACTTTAAAACTAGGAACCTATGGGGCGGAAAAAAATGGACGCCTTCGTTTTAGATGTCAACATAATAAAATCACCTGAATATGTTGACATCTGCAACATTTAATTTTATTTTTTAATATATTTTTTTTTGCATTTGGAGATGCATGAAAACCTAATTGATAACAGATTGTCCTAAACATTTGTTCATTTCCTCTTATTAGCTTGCAAACTCTTCATGGGTTTTTAGGAAAGAGGACATTAGGTGGACAAGGATTATGAAAACGCCTCTAACGATTTTTGTAGGACATTTTATATAGTTTATACATTTTATATCTGAGAAAATAATGACTAGCTAATTGGCCACACAATGAAAAGTCTTCTGGTTTCACCGTTATAAATTTTAAAAATATAACCATCATCAAATTAAATTTAGTCTGGGGACTCGATCTTGAACACAAGTCAGCGGAAATTCCCGCATTTATTGACTCGAGTCAAATACACAATTAGACGTTCAGGAACATTTTGCGCCTTGTCTTATGTAGACATCAAACTAGACTCGTGCTGTCTTTTACGTTGTCTTAGCCTAGATCTATAGCACCAAACTAGATTTTTATATAATCTGAGTTGATTTACACATGGGCGTCACTAGGATTTTTTAAGATGGGGGGGGGGGGGATTTGAGGGAGATAAAAAAAGCTAAAATCTATCATTCATTAATTATTAAGATCAAAGTAAAGTAAAAGTGTCTGCTACATAAAGTCGTCTGCTACATAAAGTGTCTGCTACATAAAGTGTCTGCTACATAAAGTCGTCTGCTACATAAAGGAGGAAATGTCTTTCAAAACGTGTTCATACTATAAGAGCTTGAGTTTAAACTCCCCATTGACGCAGGTATTTCTACTTTGTTTTGTTTGTAAAATGTTTTACATGTTTCGGATGTTCCTTCAGAGTTGAAGATAGTTTACTTCCTATTCCAAACCTCCCGCAGGAGACGGGGGATGGGAGCTGGCAGGGTTTGAACCCTCGACCGTCGATAAATCCGAACGACAGCCCAGCCCGCAAACCGCACGACCAGGCTGCGCTTACTAAGTTCACAAGTGCAGCTCGCAAAAATTTTTAAAGTATACGCCCTCTTCATTACTGTCATGCACATATGGAGTTGGTTCTTTGTTAGGTGTGATTCTTTTGTGCACTGTTTTCTAAGGACGCACTCTGCAGGCGTCATTGCTTTTTTTCTTGGGTAGCAGATTATTGGCTGTTGTTTCTTTCCCTCAGTATTGGGTAAAATAGGTTATAATTTCTTCGTTATTTCGTAGCTCTATAAAGTGTTGTTTTATATTCATGTGAAGTGCGGTCACAAGGAATGCATATTTTTCTTGTTTAGGGACTCAGGCTTGGGACTCCGCGGAAATGAAGCCTGATCTGTATTTGTATGGACCCTACGTGGCCATTATCCATTGGGTTGTGGGCATCACAAGCCCGGAGTTTGCACTGTGACTAAGGTGTGCTTGCCTTAACTATGTTTTATTATTTCACATAAGTTAGGCGCGTTGACATAGTATTAATCGTTATGTAAACCCATCATCCATGTTATGTCCCACCCTATCATTGAACCATTAAACCTTTGTTATATACACGCTTGTTGTTAGCTAGTACATGTGAATATATTGCCATTATTTGTTCTCTTGTTAATTATTTATTATACGCACGTAGGTGCATATTGAATGTCAGGGACCCGGGCTAACGAGCGAAGGCTTACAACACAACCCTGACACTTCTGTTCATAAGAGAGACTGCACCCATGCGCACTGAGTATACCAAATAAGCATACAAATCAGACTGCACTGTTCATTCCGTGCACTGATCGTCTCCAGTACAATCTCAGAGATTGCCTTATTTCACATCCCAGTTAAAAAATAAATAAAAATAAAATCGTTTACTTTACAGTCATCAATAATAAACTCGTAAATCTATGTCATTATTCTTTCCCAAATAGCCTTTGAAAAAAAATTAATTTCAATATTTTTATTCAGTTAATCATTAATCAAATATTCATAGCCACATTAATGTCAAGGAAAGAATTGGTATCACACACTGTCCAAAGGAATTTTTTCCCTTTAAAAGTTACAATGTACATGTAAAGTATTTTTTCTTTGGTCATTTATGAAACGTAGTGCTGTGTTCTTGTGCAGAGAACTTCATTACTTTCTGTTTCAGCAGTTTAAAAAAACGTGTTACATCATGACATGATTAGGATAATTAGTAAGTGTTTTTCAAGTTGTTGTTTTTTTTAAAGCTTATATCAACTCACTCAGTTTATACAGGGCAGGCAGAAACAAAATAGATTATACCGGGCAGACAGAACAAAACACACTATACGGGGCAGAAAAAAAAAGACTATACAGGACAGACAGAACAAAACAGACTATACAGGACAGACTGAACAAAACAGACTATACAGGACAGACTGAACAAAACAGACAACCAGACATAATGTAAAAATAAAACAAAATGTCTGAACCCCGGCAGGAAGAAATGTACCTGAAAAGTCAACTAAACTTTGCAGCCACAACTTTGTGTGTCACCAGGTCCTTAGGATCGAATGCTTTTTATAGTTGAGAGGTGTATGTGTGTGTGTGGGGGGGGGAGGGGTTAAGACTGGAGACAGGTTAAGACAGGATGGGAGGGCTGCATGAGAAATTGTTTCACATTGTGATAATTGGAAGAATGTGGGAAAACTCCAGAATTCCTTTTTACCCATAAACTAAGTTTGGCCTGAATGGAGAAAGTGGTTATTACCAGAAAATACCCTTTTTATCGGCAATCTGGGGGTTTTATGGATAGAAATCTAGTTCTTTAGAATGAAAAAGATAAATTGTTTGACACTAGAGGTCAGTCACATTTCAGTAAGATGTCAGTTGACAGTGGGGTCGAAGGAGATGATGACGTCAGGTCTGGTCAATGTTGGTAATCATCGTAAAAGAATTTTTTAGAAATACTTGCTGGACTGCGACCAACAACTAGCACAGAAACACGTCTCTTGAGTGGCAATATACTTAGAGCTAGGGACAAAACATCTGCACTATTATTGTAAGTGTTGCAATCTGTTTTATGCATTTTTTTTTAGTTTATAAAACAGATTAGACATATAAGAGCCTATGCTTAAAAATATACAAAACATTTTATGTACAAAATATTTTAGGAAAGTTCTGTATATAATTAGTGTATGTAGACAAAAGTCTAATTTTTTCTGTGGTGTCAAAGCTGAATTATTTTCCAGTACGAAAAAACATTGTTTCTATCTATCTATCTATCTATCTATCTATCTAGCTATATAGCTAGCTACTCTTTCTCTCACTCTCTCTCTCTCTCTCTCTCTATTATTGAAATCATTCAATATTTTTACGTAAATCTCATACAAATTGCATTTAGATTCTAGATCTACAAGAATATCTAGACTAGATCTTAAGAGTTCTAAATAAGAATTTTAGGTCTAGTGCTAGATTCAGATGTCCATATAATGAACATACCAATAAATAATCACACAAAAGTGCCGTTCCCGCTGGCCGAATAGAAAAAGAAAAGTTCGTTCGAGCAGCTGACGGTGTCTTGGTTTTGAAACTCGAATTTAATCCAAAATTTAAAATTATTTCTTTGAATATTATGTTATTGTATTTTATGTCTAATGATGGTATTTGTCGTTAAAAAAATAATTTTTTTTTAAAGTTTTTCTTGTTTTAGTAATAATCTTTGGGCGTATTAATTTTTTTTTTTTTAACAATAAAAAAAAAAAATCAATGCGTAGTCTGCGTCTTGCAGTCTCAATTTCGAGGCTGCCTCTCTCTGAAAATACCTTCCACGCGACGGGAAAGCGCTTGTTTCAATTTGTTTACAAACAAAATAGTCTAAACAGAGTACAGACAAAGAAAGAAGATTAAAAGATTGTGTTTAGACTTAAAGTCTACCTTCGTCAGTGTAATCGAGACAAGGGTTGTAACTCCAGGTGTTTGTCTTGGAGACCCCCCCCCTTGTGTGTGTTGTCTATGAGCTAGTCAAAGTCTAGTCGTGTCCTTCTCTCTGCCTCAATCAATCAGCTTTAAAACCATGGTTTAAACAAATAAAATACTTTGATGTTTCAACGCAAGAGTACGCAGACGTTATAACTAGAGAACAACGGCAAAGGGAAACAACTCCAGCTGATAGGTTCATATAAACAAATCAAACATAGATAGATAGATAGATAGATAGACAGACACATAGATAGATACATAGATAGATACATAGAAGATGGTAAATAGATAGATAGTTAAATATATAGATTCTCGAATTAAGTTTTCACACATATGAGAATACATGAATCAATCAAAAAATTAACCAAATAACTAATTAATTAGTGGTAACTAATTAATTTTATATTGTATTGATAAGGTAGTATTGAGAGATATGACAGTGATTCGGCTGTCTTTGTTTTCTTTAAAGTCTTGTTTTATATTTCTCTTGTTTTGAGTTCCATCCCCCAATAGACTCATGTAATAAAAACTACACTCATTATGACTAGAACAAAGACTGATAATCTCTAGTACAAGCTACAGCTACTTTTAAATACATTTGCACCATAGAGGAGAGTTAAAAAGCACATTAGGGGACATTTCTATACATACATTCATTTGACACTGAATCCTGCTTTATTTATATTATTAAAACTAAGACATTCTATAAATACTCCAGTCAGG
Organism: Biomphalaria pfeifferi; assembly: GCA_030265305.1. Classification (NCBI taxonomy): domain Eukaryota; kingdom Metazoa; phylum Mollusca; class Gastropoda; family Planorbidae; genus Biomphalaria; species Biomphalaria pfeifferi. Next base: position 2,567,045 of record JASAOG010000100.1, read on the forward strand.
AAAGAAACGAGGTAGAAACAAGCATAATATAGAGAAAAAAAATCTTTTTTGAAAACAAAGCTTTTCTAAGGGCAAGAACTGCTAAATCACGTCCATATATTTCAATACTGCAGGAATTAGCTCCGTTTTACTATATAAAACAAAATAAATTTATTAATAACTACTGATGGATTAACATATTGATAAATTTATTGACTTTTTAAAAAACTCTTTTTGTTTTGTCTAATGATATGTCTCAGTCTCACAAATGTCTATCGACGTTCAGTCGCCACTTTCCTTAGACAGCGAATGCCTGTTCGGGAAAAGATTTCTCTATTGGTAACATTATCTCGCTATGTTATTCGTAGGATCCTTCTCAGCCATCAAAGCTCAGCCTCTTGTCAGCCTTCCACGTCTCTAAGCGTACGTGGCCGTTGGGACAATGATTGCATTGAGGAGGTGGATTTTAATTTCCAGGCTAATGGATTTGTTTGTTCAGATAGACCGTACTTTTTGAAAGACGGCTCCTGCTTTCCAATCCGACATGCAACACCATGATATGCATCACTATTGCTTGAGATAACACTTGTCTAAATAAGTTAATTTTTCTATTCGTTAAAGTTCAGTAGAACCAATGGGGTACTAGGTAAGCTGCACCCAATATGCATAACTTTGAAGGCGTCTTTTTCTGTCATATTGTGTATACATTTCATTGTATTTCAAAGTAAAGCTATGTCATCTTCAAAATCGAACTTGGTTTGGTTTACGCCATGGAAACCTTTATTCACTTGCTATTTTCCAGAGTGATTCCTATGGACTCTATCAAACTTTTTTAAAAATTCACATTACTGATCAACATCCTTTGTTGGTCTTCCAGGCTTTACTCGACGATGTTTCGCAGGACGTAAACCTCTTCAGTGCTTGATTTGCCTTTCTTGAGCTGGGAAACACTAGCCTAATATAATTGACAACAGTTTCCGTTAGGAGCTCTTAAATAAGCTCTAATAAAAAGTTTCTCCATGTTTCCCAATTCAATAATCGTACATTTTAAATTTATGTAATAACTTTTGAAAAAATGTCAAAAACATTTTAAAATATAATCGATAACCATTTTTGGTGTAACCAATCAATTAATTAACTTACAGTTTTATTGTTCAACATAAAGAAACTAAAAAAAACAACAATAGCTGGGTTTTTTTTATGCGGAGATTACTTTTTCCTTAGGTGGGGGGTGGGGGGGGGGGTGATCAGTGGCGTAGCATTCATGGCGCGAAGGGGTTCAAGGAACCCGGGCCCACTACTTTTGTAAAAAGTCATGCCATATTGTAGCCATATAGAATCTGAAAAGCTCCCTCGCAATATCCAAAACGTGGCAAGAAACTTTATATTAGTTTTAAAACATTAACCATGTGTTTGAAGTTAGAGTTAATGTAACAGTGGCTTAGATTATTTAAATGTAAGGAAATGTTCCTCATCAGGTTTAATGTCATGGTGTTCAGCCTTAAGTGTAAGTTTGAGGGGACCAGATCATCCCCTTGTTTTCCATGTATTTTCATAAACCATTGCTAGTATTAATAGGCTGCTATTATAATGAATGGAGTGGGAAGAAGAGAGAGAGTTGGATGTAGAAACTATGCATGTGTTGTACAGACAAATAAGGAAAGGGGCGAGTAACAATGTCAATTAGGTCTATTGAGGTAGTCCTGATGGTCAAGAATTAATATTTCGACACATCTACTAATTATTTATTTTTTTAAAAGCTTAATCTGTTTCTTTTATTTTTTGTATTTAAAGTACGTAATTTCATATTTTCTTGACAAGCAAGTTTTTAAATATTTGTATCATTGTTCCGTCTTTAGTGGATTCAATGGATAGGATGGTTAGGTAGTATGTCTTTGATATTAAATAATGTTTCTGTTATTATTGTTGTATTTTTAGGTTATTCAATTTTCAATTGTTTATGATTTAATACTTGTGAATTAAGAGAACTTACAAATAAAAACATATGGGAAAAAAAAGCCCACAAAAGAGGCAAGATGGCCCATACAAGAGGCACATTAAGCCCCAAAAAAGAGGCCCAAGGATTCCTATGATGATAAAGCTAAAATTGAATTTGGATCTTAACGGACTTATGAAGTGTTATTAAAAATGTATCCGATCCACCAATGTTTATACCGTAAAGGCCCAGTTGTGTAAGTCTTCATCATATTGTTCTGGTGTCCTCTGTATTATGTTCTTAAAGAAAGTTATTACCATTTATATTTACAAAAACCTCTAACTAGGCTTTATTTAAAATTGCTATGAATATTGAAATCTGACAGGAAAAAATATTTTAAGAATTTCTTTGACACAGAGCAGGTTGGCTTCACTTTGTGTTCCTTCTATTGAGCGAGAAATAGCTAAAAGTTTAGAAACAGATGCACTGGTTACCGACCTTGCTACTTAGAAGGCCAGAAAAATGTTTGATCTAGTTACTGTGATGGAAAAATGATGGAAGTAGAAATAGATTATAGTTTGTATCAATTATTAAAAGCTTTACACCTAGAAGTACTTTAGGAATGTAAATGTGTAGAATGTAGAACTCATAAAACACTTCTGTATTCAGTTGAACCATCTTTAATTCGTTTAATTCTGTTAAGAAATTGTACAAACATTGACTTTTAAGACATGTATGAATCCTAACCAAACGTAAATACATTTATTACTTGTAAAAAAAAGGCCAATACATTCAAATTACTCAATTGTTCTGTCTCACTTTACTTTCATCCTATTGGGGAAGGGGGCCCACCAACATACTCTTGCTCCCGGGCCAACGGATACCCTGCTACGCCACTGGGGCGACACCCCGAGCTTACTGCACCGGGTGACACCCACCCTAGTGACGCCACTGCGAGTAATAATACACATTATAAACCAAATTGAATAATACATTCATAAAAGTAGACTTAAAATGAAGCTTCAAACTTATAAACTGAACAGAAAAAGTTTAGGAACCTAAAACAAGTTCGATTCCGCTTTATAAAAGTTTTCAGACCTAAAGCTCTAATACAGGAAATTGCATACAAATGTTTTATATATAAATAAGCCCCATTAAATATTTACTTTTCTGTGTAGAAACTAGAATTTTCTAGATGCCGATGTGTAATTAAACTTCCTGCATACACTTCTCTTGAGACCTTGACGCCCACATCACGTGACACCTAGCAGCACTGTAGCACTTTTGTCACTTCTTTATGCCTCAGTGTCCTTGACTTGTTTCCATCTACGATGCCTAAACTAAATACACAAGATGACTATTTGCACTAATACACACAGCTGCAATGAGGTCTCAAACATTTAGCAGAGTTAAAGTGATCAGGCCAAAGCAAGTTCCATTTAAGAAGGAATGGACTTGTTCTCCGTATGTATGACCATCTTCATCGAAAACAACAATTTTTAGAGGAGTGGTGCAATGACAGGTGTTCTCGAGGAGTCAACACAAGCCATATACAGTTTCCTTTGTGATCTTTTTTTAAGGAAATGGAAAAAAAATTAATCGATCCTGATGAACAGGAACCGACGGCGATGGTGTTAAGCTACGAGGGGCAAAGAGGGTAGCCGACAGCGATGGTGTTAGGCTACGTCAGAGAAAGAAAAAGCAAGGCAAATGACACTAGCTAGTGTGCAGCCGAACATTCCGGGTTCATATTGGTCTAACCAGCCACATGGAGACGCACAAAACCCCAGTGCAAGGCCCTCAGCACCAGGAATGACAAAAGTGGTCAGCGTCGAACCACGAATGACGAACTCTCTCTATAATATAGGCTACTAGACAAAGAGGATAGACAACAGCATAGACAAAAAAAAAAGTGCAACAATGTGAGAATAGTTGAGAAGGCTTCAACTTTGAGGTCGAACATGAGCACAATCACATTTAATCTGAGCACGTTTACAGTTGTAAACAGCAATCTTCCATTAAACACATTAGGGCACGGGTAGGTAGGGCACATTGCTGCCCTCAAAGTATAGGCATCAAAAGTATATATTCTCCCTTCCTGACCATCCAAAAGGAATTCTACATAGAACGATGCCGATTCTAAGTGAATACATCACGTTATCAAACAATTATATAAAATTATACACTTATACACAATAATATCTATCTATCTATCTATCTATCTATCTATCCATCTATCAAACTATCTACTATCTTTCTCTCTCTCTCTTTTTCTCTTTTTCTGTCTGTCTCTCTCTCTCTCTCTCTTTATATAAATAAATAAATAAATAATGCAATGTTAGGGGAGAGAGGGGGAAATGTGAAAATCCCCCCAAATGAGTGACTTTTACATTAAATACGCAATATGCAAGGGTCCCAAAGAGGTCAAGCCCCCCCCCCCGGGCCCCCAAATTATGGCAAATTCCTAGCTACGCCACTGTGTGTGTGTTTGTGTGTGTGTGCCACAAGAAATTGTTTTTTTTTCCACCAAGATGGGAATGAGGGAGCAGAACTTAGACCAACCTCCCACCCACCTCCTCCCCCTTTTTTAAAATTTTGTTTTTTCTTTGTCCTCAGTTTTTCCTCCTGATAGCGATAACTCTTCAGAAAATAAACACGTATTAGCCATGACAAGACCAGACACTCCCATGCCATGTTTGATCAGTAAGTTGTGTGGACACACTGGTCAGTTAGGAAGGCCAAGTGGTTCAGAAGTAGTCGGCTTGGTTTGGCTAATTTGACAATGTCCTTACATTTACAGAGTGACCTAGTTGTGTTAGGGTGAAGTCTTGGACTGACGTCCATCTTTGTCCGTCTTAAATCGTTCACATTGGTTGAATAATTCAGGAGCGGCTTTGATGCTTAAGTAAGACCAACATTTCTATTTAGTGTAGGCTCCTTTTCACTTTGAAAACAAATCATTACAAACATGAAATGTGCTTTTGTGACAAAGAGAACGCGCAAATGGAACACTGACTCAACAGTTTTGTATCATTTATCTATTCCCCTGTGCTATGGAGTATGTGTGTGTGTTTCTATGGTGACGGTGGGAAGAGGTTAGCTACGCAGTGTGAATGATGCAATATAAACGCCATTGTCGTCAGCGGCCTTAGGTAGGACAGACGACTCCAGAACGCCAGAGACAAAAAAACCCACAAAAAACAACGTGTTTTTGTTGTGTTTTAAATGTTGTTCAAATTACTATTTTATTTTATGACTAAAGTCTACTATAATTATTTCATTTCATCTCAAGTTGATTTTGTCTATATTGTAATAAAAGTTTTATTTAATATTGTTCACAAAGATTATTCAAGTTATTTCAAGTCTGATAAGTTAAGATCTAATACTCCCACAGTGGTTTAGTTGTCTACCAGCAGTTTGGTGCTACAAGCCAACCACCGTCACCAACACCCGATCATTTTTTAAATGGTAATTCTTTTATCTAGAACAATTTTTGATTGATTGATAAGAAAAAATTAAGCATTCATAATATTTAAGAGATAAACTTGGCTATTTTAACTCTTTCTCTCCGTAATTGTTTTTGCATATTCAGAAGGAATTATTCATTTTGCTCATTACTATTTCATTATCATATTATGATTAAGCTTCAATAGCTTTGTTCGTTGTGATCAGAAAATGTTTCATTTGGTATAAAATTAAAGGGAAATGCATGCTCCTTCTATATAACCAAAAAAAAACAACTTTTAAAATTAAATATTAATTTTATTTTATGAGGTCAAATCAACGGTGGTATCGTCGATTAGGAGAGAAAGAGTTAAATTTAACCTTTTTTAAACAGCAAGTCAATAAAATCATAATGTGTATGTAGTAGTTTGAAAGTTTATGTGTGCGTGTGTTTAAAAGTAAGGGTTACGTGTGAGATAGTCAATATGTTGACTCGTTTTTTTTGGTCTTAATATGTTCCTACAAGTGTGTATTTGTGTAATAATGTACTAATAATTTAAATAAATATTAAATATCTCAATACGAAAACGGCCGAGTCCTTGCTGATAATCTAATTTAGAAAAAAAAAATGCATTAGGAAGAAAATGGCTAAACAGTTTAGGACAATACGTACGTTTTGAGCCGGTTTAACGCAATCACTGTTTATAATGATAAAAAAAAATAATTATGGTCTCTTGTTGAGTTTCAAAAAATTCTTGACAAAGACAGATACCCCCATACCCTCCCTGTTTTTTTTTTTTTTGTGTTCTCCTTCCCTCTCCAAAGATGAACAACTAATCAATGCTGTAACGTTCAGTATAAGGATTGAGTAGTTAATCACTAGTTTGATCAACAGAAGCGCTCTAAAACTATAATAGCGTTACACCATTCTAAGAGATGAAAGAGAAAATATTGGCCAGACTGTACGTAGACATAAGAATTCAGAAATAATATTGAAAGCTCATAACATGTTAAGTAGGAGGATGTCTCCCTCTTGATGAATAGGGTGTTTTGAAAAGAAATATGAAAAGGGGGGGGGGGGGGGAAGTTGAATAGAATATGTGTCAGGGATGTTTTCAAATCTCTGACAAAGACATAAAGATTCAGAACAGTGGTTACAAATCATTTGGGCCTCGGACCAATATAGATTCCGACGAACTTTTCAAGGGCTGCACATTAAAGAACAAAAAAAATCAAATGAAATTTTGTTTCTATACTGTAGACAGTCGCACAGAGAGTCCGCTAAACAGTGCGTCACTGACAGAAATGGCCCGAGTGATAAAACAATTAACAATAACTGTGTATGGATCTGAAAATAAGGGCTAGCAACTCTGTAAAACCTCATAGATGATCGAATAACTGTAGATCTAGAGAGTTACCACGAAGGCAATCTGTAAACCTAGTGACCGAGATGACAATGTTGGAGACAGGAGAAATAGACGATACAGATGAAGTTTGGCTTCAAACAGAAATTTTTATGAAATGCTTATTAGCGTTTCGAATACAATTAGATATTTTTAAAAGGGCATTTCTTGTACATATATAGCAACCTACCAAAAGAACGGTACTTTAACACAGATATTATACCGTTAAAAGAACAGTCTGTACATACATCTGCTACCATTAAGTAAAGTATTGCTTGTCCATAAATTATGTCTCATTAAATGGTAAAAATTCTTGTCAAGAAATAACGTTTCCGACTTCATTGCCGAGCAATTCTTGGAACAAAAAAAAACAACAAAACAATCTCTCAGACTCCCCTGACGTTGCATTGAACGTATCGCAAGTGTTCCGGATCAAAGATCCACATTAAGGCGGATTGATATTTGATTGCTCTGGATAAAAAAAAAAAAACAACAAATATTTACATCTAGACGTAGCAAGACTGGATGCACGATTCTTTAAAGATGTTTTGCTACAATGATCCATACTTGTATTTTCAGTTGGTGTGACGTTTTCTTTGTAATTTTTAATGGCTCCTTCTTGTCTCGGAAGACAATGGATGCGCCCAGGTGAGTCACTGGCTTTGGTTTCATCTTGAGACGGGGCAGAATCTGGAGTGACTGATCAAGCCAATTCTGCAGCGGCAGAGTTTGCCACAGTTCGTGCATGTATATGCATCTGTCCAAGGGCTAGCTGACAGGGAGGCAACTTTCTTTTTCTTTCTCTTGGCTGCAGCTTCGTTTCTTTTGCACTCGGCGAAGTTCGTACCAGCAGGTCACAGTCTGTCTCCATGCTGTCCAGTCTGTCTCCCTGCTGTCCAGTCTGTCTCCATGCTGTCCAGTCTGTCTCCCTGCTGTCCAGTCTGTCTCCATGCTGTCCAGTCTGTCTCCCTGCTGTCCAGTCTGTCTCCATGCTGTCCAGTCTGTCTCCCTGCTGTCCAGTCTGTCTCCATGCTGTCCAGTCTGTCTCCATGCTGTCCAGTCTGTCTCCATGCTGTCCAGTCTGTCTCCATGCTGTCCAGTCTGTCTCCCTGCTGTCCAGTCTGTCTCCCTGCTGTCCAGTCTGTCTCCATGCTGTCCAGTCTGTCTCCATGCTGTCCAGTCTGTCTCCATGCTGTCCAGTCTGTCTCCATGCTGTCCAGTCTGTCTCCATGCTGTCCAGTCTTGGGCTATGTCCTCCCACATATTTTGGTCGATGCCCGTGGCTCTCATGTCTCGCTTGCAGACATCTCTGTAGGTTAGTCTTGGGCGGCCCTTGGGGGTATGACTACCTCTGCAAGCTCAGCGTACAGGATATCTTTAGGGATTCTTCCATCTGGCATGCGAGTGACATGACCGAGCTAGCCAAGTCTTCTCTGTGTAAGAAGAGCATAGATGCTGTGTATATTGGCCCGTTTCTTTGTCATGAGCAGAAAACAATTGAAGAACTATCCTAAACTATCCTAGAAACACCAATACAAGAATTATATACACATTTTATATAACGGTGATTAAACCGAAGTGCCGAAGAACATGTCAGTGTGCCACAGGACAAGTCATTATAATAATACACTTTTGACGTAGACTATATCATAATGGTATTGAATAAAGTCTAACAACATGTTGCATCAGAGAAAAGACAATTGTGAAATGAACAACAACAACAAAAAAAAAAGCCAACAATTTTCTCTTTAAAAGTTATTCCAACTCTATAAAGACAACATTTAGATTAAAACACTATGAGAACTGGGGGGGGGGGGGGGGAAGCATTTTGGGATGATAAAAACAAAACTGCTTTCATCAGTGAAAAAAAAAAATGTTTCAAAAATGACATGAGCCACCGGAAACAGAAGAAATCCCGTATGGCTCTCTTAATGTTAGAAATAAAATTGTTTATATTTTCACAACAATTATTGATATTTTATGTTTGTATACATAAAAAAAAAATCATTTAAACTATTCAGATGTCTTATTTTAAAACATATTTCATTATAGTAGTATATATTATTTCATATATATTAATATTTCTATTCTATTCTATTTTATTCTATTCTATTATCCTTGTATCATATGAATAACATATATTTAATAAAAAGAAATATTTTTCACGTATAAACGTTTATGTAGGAAGTGTGTCTGGCTTCTATTGTAAATGTTAGATCCAACACGCCCAGGGACGCTGTTCTGCCTCATCGTGGCACCTGGGTGGAAACGGCTACTTGAGGGGGTAGCTAGGCTAAATGAATGGCGAAACATAACTCCCGTGGGGATGCTGTGGGATGCCCACGGGTAGACGAGAGTCCACCCATTGCACGGGCGGGGTTGTAAAAAAGTCCCCACGAGCACGTCCCACATCCATGCGCCGTTCCTCAAAGAACCGTTACATAAATGGTTAGCTTGGTACAACGAAGGAAAATGACGGAGGCTCCCGGTGTCCTCGGCCTTCGGCCATGAGCTGCGAATCATGCGTCGGGGCCAAAGGCATTGGAAACAGCAATGTTTTACATAGACATTGACTTGGGTCGCTCTCAAACAGAACTGTGCGTTCACACAGGTTTTTTTTTTTTTTACTGTTTCGGCTGGACGACCAAACAGGTTTTTTTTCAAACTTAGAGCTCGAAGAGCCTTCGGCTCAGTTCTTTTGCACATCAACAAGATCCAACGCGTCTTGAAATATGCTAAGACTTTGTCGGTTGATGTGTCCAGTGACATCATCTCGTCCAGATCTCTTTCCAAACATAAATAGCTTCATTTGAGCATTCAAAGTTTCTTGTATCGAGCCAAATCGCTCACAGGAAAAAAAAGAAAATTGATATAAAATAAGCATGAAAGAAATGAAATCATTCCAAAGTTTATATCAGCGTTTCTCAAACTGTGGGGAGTGCCCCAATGGGGGCATGATGTAAGGCAATGGATTGCTGAAAGTGGGGCGTTATTGCGCTAATTTTGTTTCAAATGACCAAAAAGAAATATTTCTAAAAGTCAAAGTAAAATTTCATTTTAGACCTTGCCATCTATAGGACAGATGATGTTAAGGTCAGTTTCTTTGGTCAACGGTTAACGACCAGGATGTCATGTGGCCAGCACAAAGACCAACCACTTTTACTTTCCCCAAATAAAGTGAAGTACTCATGGTTAAGTCAGGGGCGCCCTAAAAATCCCAACATTCAAAATCTCAACCTTCACCGAGAGTCAAACCCTGGACTTCTGGTTCGAGATCCAAGCGTTTAACGACTCTGCCACCACGCCCCCTCTCCCGTTGCATTGATAGTCCAAATGTAATTCCATATTTGATTAGTTACCTATTAAAATAAGGTTCTTTAATTAATAGACATTGTCTCATGTTATTGTACTCAATTTTCTCATATCATTTCTCTCGAGTGTCGTACATCGTTCATAGTGCTATAAGACGCTTTGCTTCACACGAAGATGGTATTTTGGTAACTACGCCCATTACTGAAGAACGTGCAGTATAAGTACCTTGAACATCTCTAACATTCTCGTGTCTCTATTCATCGCGTACCTTTGTGGAAACTTGTGGGTGGGTGATAAAAACCTTGGTGAAAAAAAAAAGCTGGTCACGGATTTTGAAAACAGCTCTAATGATCTTCCTAGAAATTTGACTGTTGATGGATATAGTTTTGAAAATAACATTTTTTGTTTAATTTCTTTAACTAGGATGAACTGTGCTCTTTAGACTCAAGTTAATACATTTCTGCAGCTCATAGAGAAACGCCCCACCTCGCTAGGTTTACTGTCTAGTAGATTCTAGAAAAAAATTAGTGGGAAAAGATAGAGCGTAGGGGAGGGGTAATAGCTGGTAAGGGAGAGAATGGCTGATATGACAGAGAGAGAGAGAGAGAGAGAGAGAGACAACCTAGGATGTTTTTGTCTGGACATTTCGATGTAAGACTACACAACTTCTGGAAATGACTCTAACCTTATTTTTGTTTTCTGTTTGGTATGGTGTTTGTGTCACGTGACACGGACAGAGTTCACCAGGTGGGAGGAGTCAGACACAAGAAAGGGAGAGAGCTGCTTAGTTTGGGACTAGGTGATACAATAAAATGTATGATTCTTGTAATATTTTTTTTTTAGGATCTTGAGGTCAGTGAATCTGTTTTATCTTAACTCCATTTCCCATCTCTCTCTCTTTCTCTTGATTTCTCTTTCTCTCTTTCTCTGTCTCTTTCTTTCTCTTTATCTCTCTCTTTATCTCTGTCTGTCTCTCACTTTCTCTCTCTTTCGGTATCTGTCTCTCTTTCGCTCTCTCTCACTCTCTTTCTTTCTCTCTCTCTCTTTTGTCTCTCTTTCTCTCACTATCTGACTCTTACTTTCTCTTTCTGTCTCTCTGTCACTAAGAATCCTCCATGTCCATCGCTCTTCACCAGGTCCATGCTTCTAATTGAGCGCCTGGCGCTGGACACTCGGGTGTCACTGACGTATTTATCACACTTATTCCACGCTCATCCACCCCCACCCCACCCTGGCACGTGATTTATATTTAGATTAGCCGCCCGGCATTCTCTTCCTCTGCCACCCACCCATACCCTGGTCAAAACAAAGAATTTTTTTTTGGTCTTTTTTCTTCCACTGCAGTTGCTGTCAGAATGATTGGAAAGGTTAAGGGGGAATGTTTACATCACACAGGGAGGTAGTGAAGTAAATCAACAGTAAGTTTCTGACTGGACTAAATTATTCAGGGCAGGACTGACCTAGGTCTAGATATCTGCACTAGATCTAAATCTGGATGTATTGCTTGGAGCTGCAGATTTGTAACAATTGAATGTCATCTTGACTTCCTCCCTGTTTGGCTTTTTTGTTCCTCTGCTCTCTCTGCTTTTATCTGCTGTCATTTCAGTCTACACTCTCTCTCTCTCTCTTTCTCTCCCTCTCTCTCTCTCTTTCTCAGCCATCTTTGTTCTTTATATTTTCTTCCTTCACTTCTTCCTCTTTTTCTCCCTAATCACTAAAACATTTCTCTTTCAGTCGTTCGTTTCTCCCTCCTTCTTATTCAATGAGCACGTCACTCTGCCCTTATTCTTTGTCTCTGTCTCTTTATCTCTCTGCCTCTGACTATCTCTTTTTCTCTCTACCCCAGTCTCTCTCTCTCTCTGCCCCAGTCTCTCTCTCTCTCACTCTGCCCAAGTTTCTCTCTCTGCCCCAGTCTCTCTCTCTGCCCCAGTCTTTCTCTGTCCCAGTCTGTCTCTCTGCCCCGGTCTGTCTCTCTGTCCCAGTGTGTCTCTCTGTCCTGGTCAGTCTCTCTCTGGCCCAGTCTCTCTCTCTGCCCCAGTCTCTCTCTCTGCCCCAGTCTCTCTCTGCCCCAGTCTCTCTCTCTGCCCCAGTCTCTCTCTGCCCCAGTCTCTCTTTGTCTCTGTCTCTCTCCGTTTCTCACTGTCTCTGCTTCTGTCTCTCTCCGTTTCTCCCTGTCTCTGCTTCTGTCTCTCCCGTTTCTCCCTGTCTCTGCTTCTGTCTCTCTCCGTTTCTCTCTGTCTCTCTCAGTTTGTACTTTTTTTTCCTTCATTCACTCCTTTTCGCCTTAAAATCTATCCCTCCTTCAGTCGTTTCTCCCGCACTTCTTATTCAATTAAACCTTAGTCCCTCCTCTGTTTCTGCCTATCTCCGTTTTGCTCTGTCCCAGCCTCTCTCTGTCTCTGTTACGCTCTCTCTCTCTCTCTCTCTCTCTCTCTCTTTCTCTCTGTTTCTGCCTCTCTTCGTTTCGCTCTGTCCCAGTCTCTCTCTCTCTCTGTTTCTGCCTCTCTCCGTTTCGCTCTGTCCCAGTCTCTCTCTGTCTCTGTTACGCTCTCTATCTCTCTCTCTCTCTCTCTGTTTCTGCCTCTCTTCGTTTCACTCTGTCCCAGTCTCTCTCTCTCTGTTTCTGCCTCTCTCCGTTTCGCTCAGTCCCAGTCTCTCTCTCTCCGTTTCGCTCTGTCCCACTCTCTCTCTGTCTCTATTTCACTCTCTTTCTCTCTCTGTCTCTCTCTGTTTCTGCCTCTCTCCGTTTCGCTCTGTCCCACTCTCTCTCTGTCTCTGTTTCGCTCTCTTTCTCTCTCTCTGTCTCTTTTTCTGCCTCTCTCCGTTTCGCCCTGTCCCAGTCTCTCTCTGTCTCTGTTTCACTCTCTTTCTCTCTCTCTCTCTCTCTCTGTTTCTGCCTCTCTCCGTTTCGCTCTGTTCCAGTCTCTTTCTGTCTCTGTTTCGCTCTCTTTCTCTCTCTCTCTCTCTCTGTTTCTGCCTCTCTCCGTTTCGCTCTGTCCCAGTCTCTCTCTGTCTCTGTTTCGCTCTCTTTCTCTCTCTCTCTCTGTTTCTGCCTCTCTCCGTTTCGCTCTGTCCCAGCCTCTCTCTGTCTCTGTTTCACTCTCTTTCTCTCTCTCTCTCTCTCTCTCTGTTTCTGCCTCTCTTTCTCTCTCTCTCTCTGTTTCTGCCTCTCTCCGTTTCGCTCTGTTCCAGTCTCTTTCTGTCTCTGTTTCGCTCTCTTTCTCTCTCTCTCTCTGTTTCTGCCTCTCTCCGTTTCGCTCTCTTCCAGTCTCTCTCTGTCTCTGTTTCGCTCTCTTTCTCTCTCTCTCTCTCTCTGTTTCTGCCTCTCTCCGGTTCGCTCTGTTCCAGTCTCTTTCTGTCTCTGTTTCGCTCTCTTTCTCTCTCTCTCTCTGTTTCTTCCTCTCTCCGTTTCGCTCTGTCCCAGCCTCTCTCTGTCTCTGTTTCACTCTCTTTCTCTCTCTCTCTCTCTCTCTGTTTCTGCCTCTCTTTCTCTCTCTCTCTCTGTTTCTGCCTCTCTCCGTTTCGCTCTGTTCCAGTCTCTTTCTGTCTCTGTTTCGCTCTCTTTCTCTCTCTCTCTCTGTTTCTGCCTCTCTCCGTTTCGCTCAGTCCCAGTCTCTCTCTCTCCGTTTCGCTCTGTCCCACTCTCTCTCTGTCTCTATTTCGCTCTCTTTCTCTCTCTCTGTCTCTTTTTCTGCCTCTCTCCGTTTCGCCCTGTCCCAGTCTCTCTCTGTCTCTGTTTCACTCTCTTTCTCTCTCTGTCTCTCTCTGTTTCTGCCTCTCTCCGTTTCGCTCTGTCCCACTCTCTCTCTGTCTCTGTTTCGCTCTCTTTCTCTCTCTCTGTCTCTTTTTCTGCCTCTCTCCGTTTCGCCCTGTCCCAGTCTCTCTCTGTCTCTGTTTCACTCTCTTTCTCTCTCTCTCTCTCTCTCTGTTTCTGCCTCTCTCCGTTTCGCTCTGTTCCAGTCTCTTTCTGTCTCTGTTTCGCTCTCTTTCTCTCTCTCTCTCTCTCTGTTTCTGCCTCTCTCCGTTTCGCTCTGTCCCAGTCTCTCTCTGTCTCTGTTTCGCTCTCTTTCTCTCTCTCTCTCTGTTTCTGCCTCTCTCCGTTTCGCTCTGTCCCAGCCTCTCTCTGTCTCTGTTTCACTCTCTTTCTCTCTCTCTCTCTCTCTCTCTGTTTCTGCCTCTCTTTCTCTCTCTCTCTCTGTTTCTGCCTCTCTCCGTTTCGCTCTGTTCCAGTCTCTTTCTGTCTCTGTTTCGCTCTCTTTCTCTCTCTCTCTCTGTTTCTGCCTCTCTCCGTTTCGCTCTGTTCCAGTCTCTCTCTGTCTCTGTTTCGCTCTCTTTCTCTCTCTCTCTCTCTCTGTTTCTGCCTCTCTCCGGTTCGCTCTGTTCCAGTCTCTTTCTGTCTCTGTTTCGCTCTCTTTCTCTCTCTCTCTCTGTTTCTGCCTCTCTCCGTTTCGCTCTGTCCCAGCCTCTCTCTGTCTCTGTTTCACTCTCTTTCTCTCTCTCTCTCTCTCTCTCTCTGTTTCTGCCTCTCTTTCTCTCTCTCTCTCTGTTTCTGCCTCTCTCCGTTTCGCTCTGTTCCAGTCTCTTTCTGTCTCTGTTTCGCTCTCTTTCTCTCTCTCTCTCTGTTTCTGCCTCTCTCCGTTTCGCTCTGTTCCAGTCTCTCTCTGTCTCTGTTTCGCTCTCTTTCTCTCTCTCTCTCTGCTTCTGCCTCTGTTTTTTTTCTCCGCTTTTCTCTGTCACTCTCCCTACCTCTGCCTCTGTCTCTCTCCTTTTCTCTCTAAGAAAGATTGTGTGTGTGTGTGTGTGTGAGAGAGAGAGAGAGAGAGAGAGGGAATGGAGAAAAAGAGTGCTAGAGCATGATGCGACGTCACTATATAACCTTCAGATGACTAAGTTGGTTATCTTGCACGTTGAATGACATCTAAAAACAGTCCAAATGGAAGGTCATTTCCAAACTGTTTTCAAGGACACAAAAATGGACCATCAGTCTTCTTAATTGGAACTTTATTTTACGACAGTTTAATGAAAGATTGTTTTTGTTTCCATGTGGGTCTATTTTTAAAAACATTTACAGCATGTGAAAGACTTGCGTGTATTTTATTTTTTCAAGACCGATTTGTCTGCAGATGTTTTCAGAGATTTCCGATTTTTCCTTGGATGCACGACGCCGGCCTCACAAATTAATCTGATGGGGGATAACTCTGTCAGTCAGAATGGACAGACGAGAATTTGTGCGCGCAGAATTTTGATAGCCAAACCTGAGTTTCAGCATAGCACCTTCATGGGAGGTTGCATGTTGTTGAGAGATTATTTTTTTTCCCTCTGAATGTGGGGCTCTTGCAAATGGTGAAATAATCCCCATCCCCCCCCCCCCCGCTTTAATCTATCCCATCATGCTCTCTTTGGTTTGGACCGGAGGGGAGAGAAGACAGATCAGTGTGTGTGTGTGTGTGTGATGTAAATGAACGAGTGTGTGTGTCATGCTAATGAACGTAAATGTTTAGAAATTGTTAGCAGTACGTTTATGTGTGTGTGTGTGTGCGTGTGTGTGTTTCACACAAAAATGTTTATGAGTGAGCATACTGTATGAGAGCTTGTAAAGCGAAGGCCTTGCATTGGTCCATGTGAGAAATTTAAAACAGTTAGTTCTAGATGCATGACGCGTAGGACGTTATCATCTTTTTTTTTTTTTTTGAAGTAACGTCTGTATTTCATAAGATAAGACCAACATATATATGCAATGAGTTTTAATAAAGATGAGATGACGTTTTTTTTTTGTTCAATACATTTCCAACCTACATAAATGAAACACATCTCTCTAAAGTAAAAGGCATCTATTTCAAGTAAAAGACATCTATCTCAAGTCAAAGACATTCTTCTCAAGTAAAAGACATTCTTCTCAAGTAAAAGACATCTATCTCAAGTAAAAGACGTCCATCTAAAGTAAATGACATCTATTTAAAGTA
Source organism: Biomphalaria pfeifferi (assembly GCA_030265305.1). Lineage (NCBI taxonomy): Eukaryota > Metazoa > Mollusca > Gastropoda > Planorbidae > Biomphalaria > Biomphalaria pfeifferi. The sequence goes on from JASAOG010000100.1 coordinate 2,583,082, forward strand.
AATGACATCTATTTAAAGTAAAAGACATCTATTTAAAGTAAATGACATCTATTTAAAGTAAAAGACATCTATTTAAAGTAAAAGACATCTATTTAAAGTAAAAGACATCTATTTAAAGTAAAAGACATCCATCTCAAGTAAAAGACATCTATCTAATTATCATCGCTGCATTTAATTTCTCTCCTCTCTTCATTCCCTGCATGTTTAATTTCAACCTAATCTTGACAAATTAATTCTTAAATCCTATCACGGGATGTCCGTTGCTCGTTTATTTGACAGTTCTAATATCATCATCGCCTGTCCTAATAGAATGACATTGGCCTGCAACATTCACTCTAAGCATTGGTCAGAAATGACACACATTCAACTGAAGCACGTCTTTCCATCGCAACGGTTTCCACGTTTGTGATTTCTAGAACATTTCTGGAACACACTTTTCATAGGAAACTTGCATGCAAACAAATAATCGGGGATCAGCTGAACATAGATTGGGAACCTCTGTTTTCAACGACTCTTGATTAGAACAAAATAGATCTAGATCTACAGGTTTTATTTTAAATAGTTCTAATAGTAGTGATCACTCGTTTTCTAGTACGAACTAAAAGTCGTTAGTAACTTCATATCAACGTATAGGTTAGTGCACATAGTGTTGGTTTAACTTGAAACAAGTAATACAACCTTGAACTTTTTTGTGGAAGGAAAAAAAAAGGCAGTACGTTCTATGGCATATTTGGATTATAAAAAGTTCAAAGCGCGCTAATTATAGCCTACAATGAATTGTTTCTTCAGAAAGGAAGTCATTCCTCGTTGCATTCTGCATATACCAAAATTGCAACAAGGCAAATAAAAAATTCATACTAGACTTGAAGGAAAAAGAAACAACTGTTCCATTTATTGGATTTGAAAAGTCGACCTAACAGAAAGAAAGAAGGACTCGTAATTAGCCCATTATGAAAACCTATTTGCTTGTTTTACGGTTACATAATGTGACTTTGAAGAATATTTAAAAAAAAAAAACTTGCACAATTATTTCTTTTCTCTGACAACACAAGAATCAATTTAAAAACAATTAGTGTCCTTTATAGGTCGCCGCTCTAAATTGTAATGAACAATATATAACTGTACAATTCTCTTGTGATAAGCACTTCGCCTGCAGAGTGGTTAACACGTCTACCCGAGGAGGCGTGTGCGATGTGCTCGAACTCTGGTTTTTAAAAGCATTTTTTAAAAAATCCACCCAGATAACCCTTGCTTTTTTCCCCTCGCTCCTTTCCATTTCCCCAACTGGTCCAGACAGACACGTGATAGGATCAGAGCGTACTGAGAAAGCTAAAAGAATGAAATAGCGCTAAACAAAAACAATTGGTAAAAATATTTATAATCACAGATTTATTGTTGTTGGTCTAGATCTATTACAAACTTAATGACATGACTGATCCAAACTAATGGAGACAATTACACTTTGTATCAGCTTCGTTTTTTTAAAAGTATTTTTTAGGTTTTTCTTGTTTAGATTGTAACTTTGGTTTAACAACAACGACAACTTTGTAGAAGTACAGAAACTCTCAGTTCTTAGACAAACAACAAATCTCAGCCACTTGAACAAGAACCTAATCGCAAGTCAACGATATGAGCAGTATTGACGTTATATATATATATATATATATATATATATATATATATATATATATATATATATATATATATATATATATATATATATATATATATATATATATATTGGAATCTCATTGTATAACTGTGTTGTAGGGTTCCACTTTGCCAGTGGCTGTCAGAACGTTGGAACCGCTGTCATAAAAAGTGTGATGGATGTGGGAAACGTCTTATCTCTCTGACCTCACCCTGCCCTCCTCGCTGTGGTGTCCTCTGGAAGAGACTGCGAGCCAGTTTTAATCAAACGGTCTCGTAAAGTTCGATTAAGTGAGTCTCCCGCGTATGTCACTCAGAGAGGGCCTGCAGGAGAAAGAATTGACTTTTATGCTTACAGGTCAGCATGTCACTAGAACAATGGAGAGTCTGTCTGTCAGCGAGAGATGATAGAAACGCAAGAAATGCTTCATGGGATGAAAGTCTTGCTGTGAATGTTGAAACTTGGAAATTGTCGACAACAGAATGAAACCAATTTCTTTTTATCTAACGCAATCTCTCGGTACCCTTGTCTTCCATGTAGACTTCTTGTCTGTCTTTTAGTCTCCCGCTTCTCTCTCTCTCACTCTCTACCTTTTTTTTCTTACTACTTTCTCTCTCTTTTCTCTCTGTTTCTTTTTTTTTCTCTCTCTCTTATTCTCTTTTTTTCTCTCTCCGACTTTCTCTCTCTCTCTCATTTTCGTATCAATATGCACCAATTCATTTCTCTCCTGTCTTTCAATTTCCCATCTCCGTCAGGCTCAGACAACTCTCACACAGTTTGTGAAAGACACGGTTCTGTCAAGTTGTAAAACAACCAAGCCAAAAAAGTTCTCTCCCCTTCCGCCTCCATTCACACCTGCCGCTCAAAGAATAGCGTATGTTTAATTCTGAAACCTTGAGACCAACTAAATGTAGTATAAAAACTGCTCAAATTGACCTTATTAAATGACTATAAAGCATATATAGATAGGAATACTGTACTAGTTCAATTGTTTAAAGCAGTTCATAGATGAACAGATTACCTTGTATGACGGAATAACGAAACAAAATGTCTGAAAGCCAATAGCACACTCAGTCTTCAAGTTAAAGACTTCAATTTCATTGGCTAAGACCGTAGCAGACGATATGGGAAAGGTCAAAACTAACACAGCTCTATTTATCTTACATCTTCTCCCGGCTCTCTGGTGGTCAGCCCGCTGATCAAACTTATGCTCACTTGGAGTATTTTCAGACTTGGCCGAAAGCTTATCTTGGCTGGTAATATGACTGCATTAGACTAGTGTGTATACGTGGGCCTGTGTGTGAGGGCTTGTTTGTGATTTGATTGATTTCAGTAGACCGGTGGCCATTTGTCCAGATATCTGGTTTACATGACAGCATCAATATAATATTTGTTGAGCCTGATGTAACATTTACAATGCGGCAATAAAATAGAAAATTGTGTATCCAATTACTGGCCATTTAATGAAAAATCTCTTTTGTAATTGTCTATCCGGACTACGAAGTAGAACTAAAAGTCATATTGTATTTAGTCATTTAGGAACAGTCTTCTTTGTTACGATATAAAATGAAGTTTACTGCCACTCTGCTTTCCTCTTTTGCTCTGTATAATAGCGCCATTAATTCTAATAAATTTTACCTTAAAACGGTTTGGTTTATTTGGTACCGAGACATTTGTCGAGCTAATTGCAAGCCTTTAAAGTCACTTCTACTGGGTTTAAGTGCCACCATTTGTTTCACCATTCCGGCATATGGATAAAAACGAGAACGAGGTTAATGGCTGACCGGCCATTTCGAGACTCGCCACACAAAAATATGGCGTCACTGACTTCCTAAGCACAAAATGTTTTCTGTCATCAAGTAGGCCATGCTAGTTTAGAAACACACTACAGAGGTTCATTTATGGCGGAAAATAAAGATAAATAGTTTGCTTTATTTTTTTGTGTGTATTCGGTGTACAGAATAACGGATGTGCTAATAGTCTATATGTTATAACAAATATATGATAATTTGTGTCCACTTTGACTTTAATTTATTTTTAATATTTTCGAAAGATATAAATTGTCAAATTTTTATGAAAATCGTTAGGGCCGGTTTTGAGGTCCAGGTTCCAGGTTTTGCCCTTGAAGAATTAGCAAGCTGAATTGTAAAAAAAAAAAGGTTTTGTTTTTTTGAAATCTCAAAAATAGATGAATAATTAATTACACTAAATTAAAAGTGAAACACACCATAGCAGGAACTTTCTAATGTTTGAAATTCGCTTACTAATTCATCAAATATTTTAGACATAAGTTACGGTTCTTCTTTCAATGACTTGTTTACAAATTGCTAAACATTTCCTTGTTTCGCTGTAAATCTGTTAAAATAGCAGAAAACAAAGGATCAAATAATTTTGTATTTGCATTTACAGAGTTATCATTTGTTCGCGTTTTTTTTATGCTGAAAAGACCAGAGGGAATGACGTCATAGACCACAAGAGCAGTCTTGAAAAATGTAACCACAATGACGTCATCAGTATCGAGATATTGGTGCCTGGTTCTCGAACTGAGAAGAAACAGCAGCTTAAGAGGACATTGTGCTCAAAAGTAATTAGGTGTATTGTGTCTCCAGGAGATGTATCTGGCAGTCTTGTTCCAAATATAAAGCACGCTGAGGGGGAAGCTTAGTTCAGTTGTTTAATTCAGAATACAAGTTTTCCAAAACAAATTTACTTCCATTTTATAATTGAAACTTATGAGATTATTTCGTTGGATGTATTAAATTAAGCTGTTTATATTTCAACTTTCATGGATGCTTTCTATGTGCTTTATTTATTTCGAAGTTGTATGGACGAAATGGAGAATTCGCTAAGACCATCGCAACTGAAATCAATCAAAGGCTGCAAGGTCGTGTTGTATGCGCCCCGGGCTTGCTGCCCTGCCTCATAATGGTGCCCGAGTGGAGTTGGTCGTATGCGGGGACGACTAGACCAAAGGTTAGCGAAACAAAGCTCCCGTGGGAGTGCCTAAGAGTGTGCAAGAGCATCCTCATTTCACTGTGCGGGGATGTAAAAAAGTTCCCGCAGCAATCAATCAACATCCAGGCGCCGTCCCTGAAGGGGCCATTACATAAATGGCGTGTCCCTCACGGTTAACTAGGTATACTATAGGAAAACGACGGGGTCCCAGTGGTGCGGCCTTCGACCGCGTCACTAGTCCGCGAGCCCGGAGTGTCCGTTTCCACTGGAAGTGAACGCAAAATCAAACTCCGAGTCTCACTCCCCCCCCCCCCCCCCCTTCGGACAGGGTGGCGGAAAGGAGGAACTCGCCGCCCAATTCAGGCTGGTGAAAGGGAGCTTTTGATCGCTTTTGCTGGCTTTAATGTTTCAAGTGCGACGCACAACACTACTAGACAATTTCAGATGCTGTATGCGCGCTAGAGTGTCGATCTGACTTCTCGATGGTCCCGGATTCATGCCCTGCCCGCTGCTTTGCCCCATCGCCAATCATTCCTTTTTTTTTTAACTTTGCAATATAATAATTTTCTTAATGAAATGAAATTGTGTATTTATTTCAAAATGTTGTCACGTCGTATCTAATGACAATAACACAACCGGAAATTGCTGTCTTTGTTGCTCTCTTGTTTCAATTTAATTATTTATTCTTAAGTTTCGCTTTTGATTTTTAATAGTTTTTATTTTATAATAGATGGATAAATTCACATCTGTCTTGTTAAGTCTTTTATAATTCTAGTTGAAATTGGATGGTGTTTCATGCTAACTATAGATAGAGGGTCGTCTTTATTTTAGACCTGTCTAAACGATGCAATGTGGAAAAACAACGTCAGTCAAAATTAGAGCACCACTACAAGCAGCTAACAACGCCTGGACAGAGTGCCAAACCTTGCAACACAGCGTCCTCGGACGATGAATAAAAGCCAGGGGGATTGTCTTTGGTCAATATAGCTCAGAGTGGAATCAATGTTCAGGTCAACTGTCTCTTGAGACATGAATGCTAATGAGTTGATTGAACATGTATGCTGTGGCATGGGGACTGAATGATCTCCAACAATAGATCCTTGACTTGTTGCACTTCAGGAGTTTAAGAACGTCTTGGAAATTATAGGCCAACATCAATAGCTCTCTGAGTAGCTCGATATTCAGTTTGTTCTCAGTCTCAAAGAAATTTAAGGAGGACACTGATCACTACATTGAATGACCAGATGTAGTAAATGCTAATTTTAATTTTTTAAAACAAATCGTTCCATATTTACTTCAAAACTATTACAGGAGATTTACTCAAATATTATTTCTTGGCATCAACTTAAATTCTGTTCACTGATTATTTGTTTCGATATTAGAAGTGACATGACATTTACTTGGAATATTTTTTTTTCATTTTTAAAAGTAATAGTGAAGTTCCTCTTGCGTTCTACATGGCAGATGATGTAAAGGTTACCTCTTTCAATGGCCGACGGTTAACGAGGGTGTTAAGTGACCAGCACAACAACGAGCCGCTTTTACTTCCCAACTGAGGTCGTCATCCTGGTGTGTCTTCTGCTGTGTAGATTTAGTCTCAATACTCTAACTTCTGAATAATGAACTCAACAATAGATACACAAATAGTAAAAAATAGTAATTTATGTGAGAGTTTGTGTATGTGTGTGTGTGCACAACTTATACTTTGCTAATAAATATCTATGGTTTTAATGGTGACTATATTTACATTTAACACAATATTAAATGCGAAACAAATTTAAAGTTCCACGTGACGTTGTAACTCCTACATTGACAACTTTATAGTGACGATAAAAATGAATAACGATAAATAGATTCATTACATTTTTAGCTGGATATTTATTATTATATTAAATTTCCTATTTATCGGATTCTGTGTTTCCTTTGGACTAATGTAAACTTTTATTGAATGTTTTAATAGCTCACAGCTAAATTTGATCCTTGATCATCTTTTTATTTTGTCTGTATCAACAAGGAATAAGTATTGATTGTAATAATATTCAACTTCGCAGAAAACTGTTTAACACGCTTAGCAGCTTACCAACGGTCAACAAAGTAGATGGCCAATCTTCACTGGTCAATCTCTATTACCAGAAACCCGGGCCATTACCAGAACCCAGAGACTGTTATCGCTTTTTGTTTCTCTCCATTTATCCTATCACTTATTGCATCTCTGTCTTACATTGCTATACTTACAGCTCATCGCGTGGCTGGTGGCTGCTCTGGCATTACTTAAGACGCTTCAGTGGAGCTCTTCCTTAGAAGCAACAGTTTTTGCCTTGCTTCGTGCCACGTATTGATTAGTTTGATATGTATTGATAATATTGAGATTGTAGCCTCTTAAAAAGTAGAACAGATTACCTCTAAAATTGTAAAATACATCACATATACTATTATTGTAGAAAAAAAAATATCCATGTAATCCATAAGTGTAAAAATTAATATTTATGCCAGTGTTTCTCAAACCAAAGGCCCGTTTTTTACCGGATTTAGAGGGGGTGTTTTGTGGTTTCTTTTCATTACATTCTTAAACCCCTCCCGTGGGAGCTCACTCAAATCTCCAGCTGGGTAAAGTGGGCGCGAACGAATGTTTGTTTTTGTTAGGGGGACCCCACTGGTAAATTTTTATAGAAACACTGCTTTAGACTATGATTACGAAGTGCACAATATCGCAATGTTAACACCGTCTAAGCTTAGCTTATATCCTGATAGTACTTTTTAAATTCTACAGAAGCTCTAACACTGTAAATGCAGATGTGCCTGTTCTATTTTTTTTACTTAACATCGGAGTTATTCAGATTTTTATTTTGGTAATCAACAAAACTCGTGTTTAAATTAATTTTATTTGACTACTAGAATTATGGAAGATAGGCTACTAATCAAATTAATGTGGTCATTTAGTAAATGTGGCTCTATGTAGGACACGACAAACACTTTTTGAAAAATATCTAGGTATTCAAGGGACCGATAATTGAATAAAGTATATGCGAACAAGTGAATACTAGAGAGAGATACATGCAAAGTATTTAATACATCTGAACTAGTTTCATATCTTGCTACATTCCGTCATTGCATCTATCAGAGGAGGTTTTATTTCGTACTCAATGACCGCAAAAAGAGTTCAGAGTTTTTATTTTTCCTCGGGAGAATTACGTAGATAAGGGAGATAATTCATTGATAGCATGATTAACCTTCCTTCTTGTATGAATGATCCTGTTGATACTCGCCCTTCTCATTTGCCTTGCCCTGACTGATGGTGAGATCACAGCGCGCTAAACAGTTGACGTTTTCCCGTCCTTTGACAAGAGTATGACGTGTCAGAGATGGACGTCTTATTTGATTTACTAGGACTTTTGTCCTTTTTAATAATTATGACGCTTTGAATTTCGTAACGTTTTAATTCCCTAGTAGATTGCATGTGTATGTGTATGTGTTGCTGGTAACGAAAAAATGAATCAAACGAATTACTGCAACCCTGATTTGTTTAAAGGAATGAAAGCACCGTCATTTGGGCATCAGGAATTGCTGGAAAATAATACTTCTAGCCAGTGAATGAAACTACGATTGAATAAATGGTCAAAATGCATTGAATTCAAATAATAATTTTACTTGTCGCGAGTTTTCCAACACTCTATTTTTATATACAATTTCTGTTATCAGCTTGACAATTCTTACGGTGTAAAAAAAGAAAACTTGGGCACGGATCTTGAAAACTGCTCTAACGATTTAGCAGTTTATGTATACCTTTGGAAAAAGAATTACTAGCTGATTGACCACACTTGAGAAATTCTGGTTTGAGCTTTATAGTTTTTCAAAATATTATTTTCTAAAATTTATTTAGGTCTGGAGGTCAAGTCAATCTTTATCATACGTCACAGCGGGTATTCCCGCATGTATTTATTTAAAAGAGAACTAAATCAATGGACTTGTAGGAACATTTAGCGCGCCGCTGTCTTCTAAGTTTGTACCTATAGGCCTATCATGAAAATAGAATCGTCTATAGTACTAGATCAAACTCAAACCCCTTCCCTAAAAAAAAAAAGTTAAGAAAGGTTTGTATAGTTTAATTAATTTGTCACGTATTACAAATTGAATTCTACTTTTAAATGGCTTGCCTAGGGGAACGTGACAATAGAAAAAGGTAGTTGTGTCACTTATCTAAAGTCTGAATTTAATCAAAGACTTACAATGAATAAAAAAAAAATGACACAAGAAATCGGAAGGTAAAATATCAACTTAATGTTTAATCATAATATAACTCAATACAAAATGGAAGGGTTGACCAAAACCCTTTTACAAAAATGGCTTGTAAAAATATTACAATACAAGAGTTTGAAAATATAATTACAAATACAAGCAAGGCCTTGAAAAAAGAAAAATCTTAACTTACACGATCAATTGGTATACCACGCACGGGTCACGCAATGTCTCCGCTATTCTGTCTCACGGCTGTCTCCGTATGTCTGTCCGTCAACGTCACGCGGGCGGTCTTTATATAATCTACCGCGCGTCGATCTCAAGACAAATCTAGGAATTTCTCGAACCAAATACGTCATCAATTTCCCAGATCTAGAACGCTCTTCAAAGAGACAGAAAAAAAAACACCCTCCTTTCAACCAGAGGTACACACACAGGTCAAGGACCGGTCACTGTCTGTGTGGCTTGACGAATAAAATAAAAAAAAACTTATTACACAAGGGGCAGACAACCTCCCCGTCTCTCGACCGCAACAGGTCAAAGAAAGAACAAAAAAATGCCTAGATACGTAACACCTCCCTCCTAAAAATAAAAAGTTTACATTTCCACGAAATGGAAATCTTTTTTAAAATAATTACAAAAATGATATTTACATTACAGAATGTATTTATCATGATATATATAAAAAAAATATACATCAAAATACTTTTTACAATCTAGATAAGGCATCGGCGATAACATTTTCGCTGCCTTTTATGTGTTTAAGATCTAGGTTGTACTCTTGTAAAAATAAACTCCACCTGAGAAGTCGTTGGTTCTTGCCAGACATTTTGTGGATAAATGTAAGGGGATTGTGGTCAGTAAATACAACCAGTGGCCATCTAGACCCACTGATATAAAAATCAAAGTGTTGTATAGAAAGAATCAACCCAAGACATTCTTTTTCCACAGTAGAATAATTCCTTTGATGTCTATTAAATTTCTTGGAAAAGAAACAAATAGGGTGCTCTACTTGGAAATTATCTTCTTGGTAAAGGACTGACCCAACACCTGTGTCACTGGCGTCAATAGCTAACCTAAAAGGTTTTCCGAAGTCAGGAGCCATCAAAATGGGGGAGCTAGATAATATCTGCTTGATTTGGTTAAAGGCTTTCTGACATTCATCCGTCCAAGTAAATCGGACGTTCTTTCTCAGGAGGTTTGTTAAAGGACTGGCAATGACAGAAAAATTTTCGCAAAATTTTCTATAATATCCAGACATTCCCAAAAATCTTCGGAGTTGTTTCCGATCAGCAGGGATAGGGAAAGCTTGGATAGCTTCTACTTTGGCCATTACAGGTTTCACCTGGCCTTGTCCTACAATATGGCCTAAGTATTGGATGGAAGCCTGGCAAAAATCACTCTTACTCAGGTTTACAGTAATTTTTGCATGTAACAGTTTAGTAAAAAGACAATGCAGTTGTTTACAATGGCTAGAAAAATCTTGGCTAAAAATTACTACATCGTCTATGTATGCGTGGCAATTCTCCATGTCAGCAAGCAGGGCATTTATCATTCTCTGGAAAGTGGCAGGAGCATTCTTCATGCCAAATGGCATCACTTTGTATTGGTACAGACCATCAGGGGTGACAAAGGCGGAGATTTCCTTTGCCCTATCAGTCAGGGGAACCTGCCAATAACCTGAAAGTAGGTCTATTTTGGTGATGTACTTAGCGTCACCAATACGATCTATGAGATCGTCTATCCTAGGGATAGGAAACGAATCGGTCTTTGTGACAGCATTTACCTTACGGTAGTCTGTACAAAAACGATAAGTCTTGTCCTGTTTAGGTATCAAGACACATGGGGAGCTCCAGCTACAGGAACTTGGTTCAATGAGGTCATTTTCAAGCATATACTTGATTTCTGACCTAAGTATGGCAAGTTTTTCAGAGTTGACCCTGTAAGGATGCTGCTTGACTGGAGTAGCCTCGCCAACATCTACATCATGCATTATAACATTAGTCTGTTTTGGTACATCAGAAAAAATGTCATTAAATTCATTAATGAGTTTCATGATAACTGGCCTTTCTGTCGAAGACAGATGAGACAGTTTTACATCCAAATTCTGTAATACAAAAGAATTAGGTATTTTGTATTGTCCAAATTTCTCCTTTACAATATCATCATCAATAGGAGAAACATGGCTATTTGAACAACTTTTGACTGTATTTAAAACACAATTACTCTTCTCTGAGTGATCTGGCCGAGATACATAAGGCTTCAGCATGTTTATATGACATAACTGAGTCTTTTTCCTACGGTCAGGGGTTTTGATTGTGTAATTGAGGTCACTAATTTTGGTCTCAATTTCATAGGGACCAAAATATCTGGCTTGCAAGGGTTGACCTGGTATGGGCAAAAATACAAGCACCTTATCCCCGGGAGAAAATTCTCTAACACGGGCCTTTCTATCATACCAGCGTTTCATGCTGGATTGGGTGTTTTGTAAATTATTTTTGGCCAGAACACAAGCATCATAAAGTCTAGTTTTAAACTTACTTACATAGTCTAAAAGTCCTTCAGTGGCTGTTGGTGACAACAAAGTCTCTTTTATACATTTCAAGGGACCGCGCACCGAATGGCCAAAGACTAAGTCAAAAGGGCTGAATCCCAACGATTCCTGGACGGATTCACGGGTTGCAAACAGCAGCATGTGGATTCCTTCGTCCCAGTCTTTTTCGTGCTCAAAGCAATAGGTTCGGATCATGTTCTTGAGAGTCTGATGGAATCGCTCAAGAGCGCCTTGCGACTCGGCATGATACGCACTCGACATGCAGTGTTTGATGCCCAACTGAGTCATGACTTGCTTGAAAAGATTGGCCGTGAAAGTCGTTCCTTGGTCCGATTGGATGGACTTTGGTAGACCAAATAGAGTAAAGAACTTGATTAAGGCCTTTACAATGTTTGATGCTTTTATGTTCCTTAGAGGAATAGCCTCAGGAAAACGAGTTGAAGCACACATAATGGTCAACAGGTATTGGTTGCCAGCTTTTGTCCTTGGGAGAGGACCAACACAGTCAATAAGTACTCTGCTGAAAGGTTCTTCAAAGGCTGGAATCGGCTTCAGAGGAGCAACAGGGATCTTTTGATTTGGCTTGCCAACCATCTGACAGGCATGACAGGATCGGCAGTACTGGATGACATCTTTCTTCAAACGTGGCCAGAAGAAGTGTGACATAATCTTGTGGTATGTCTTGTGGATGCCGAGATGACCTGACATTGGTGTGTCATGAGCCAGATTCATGATGTACGCTCGGTATCTTTCTGGTAACACGATTTGATGGCATATTCTCCATTCTTCTTCGTTGGATGCGTCTGGAGGTTTCCATTTCCTGAAGAGCAGATCATCTTGGATGTAGTAGCACGTTGATGCTAGCTCTGCCTCTTGTGATGTCATTGCGGTTTCTCGGAGTTTGGCGAGCTCTGGATCCTTCTTTTGGTCCTCAATCAACTGTTTTCGAGTTGATGCCGGCTTTTCAGAATTTGGCGTTGGTTCTTCTTCAAGAGAAGCAAAGAATGTGGTGCTCAAGTCCACATCATCGTGGTTACTGTTGGCTTTTATAACGTTCTCTTCTTGAGATGCTTTCAACCTCATTGCCCTTGTTACTGCACACGCTGGATATAACTCTAGGTCTTCCTCGGGTGTGGCAGATAAGTCGGGTGTTTGAGTGACGATGGGTTCGGCTATCACCTTTCCACCTGCTAAGTCATTGCCTAACAGCAACGAGATGCCTTCCAATGGTAATGTTGGTCGGACACCTACAACAACCGGTCCAGTAATGAGATTTGACTTTATGTCGATTAGATGTAGAGGCACATCTATACATCCAAGCTCTACGCCTCGTAACAGGATGCTCTTCCCAGTCGATGATGATTTTGACAAGGGTAAGATACCCTCTAAAAGTAGCGATTGTGAGGCACCTGTGTCTCTCAAAATGGTGATAGGTCGTAGACTTGTAGAATCACCGGGTAGTGATACAAATCCTTCCGAAATGAAAGGCTTAAAATCCTCTAATAAAACATCAATTTTGGTTGATGCAGACTGGACTTGGGTCGAACTCTCGCTGGAGTCATTGACATCTCTAGGAGACGCAGTGGAGAAACTCTTTCTTGAGTCAGTAGAACATCTTGTGGATGTATTTGGAGAACTCTTGATGGAGTCATTGGAACATCGGGGTGATGTCTTATGGGAACTCTTGATAGAGTCATGGGAACATCGGGATGATGTATTATGGGAACTCTGGATAGAGTCATTGGAACATCGGGGTGATGTATTATGGGAACTCTGGATAGAGTCATTGGAACATCGGGGTGATGTATTATGGGAACTCTGGATAGAGTCATTGGAACATCGGGGTGATGTATTATGGGAACTCTGGATAGAGTCATTGGAACATCGCTGTGATGTACTAGGTAAACTCTTGTTTGAGTCATTGGAACATCGACTTGATGTATTTGAAAAACTCTTGTTTGAGTCATTGGAACATCGGCTTGATGTATTTGAAAAACTCTTGTTTGAGTCATTGGAACATCGGCTTGATGTATTTGAAAAACTCTTGTTTGAGTCATTGGAACATCGGCTTGATGTATTTGAAAAACTCTTGTTTGAGTCATTGGAACATCGGCTTGATGTATTTGAAAAACTCTTGTTTGAGTCATTGGAACATCGTGGAGACATTTTCGGAGAGTCTTGTACAGTCAATACATTTGAAACAGGTGGTGTCGAGGTATTCTTGATATGACTTGATGATGAGGGAGTAAACCTTGCCGACCACTGTACTGTGCAAGCGCTGACTTTTGAAGGAGCTTTTTCGTTTCTCTTCTTCAATTTCCAGCAATCGTCAATTTTATGGCCTTCTCGTTTGCAGTAGGAACAAGTAGCTTTACTTGTAGTAGGTTTTCTGTCATTTGTACTGCTGTTCTTGATGGAGTTGCTAGCAATGGACTCAGGCTGTTTGACTTGTTTTGGCTTGACATCCGTCGTATACTTGGCAAATTGATGTGATATTATATAATCGTCTGCCAACACTGCAGCCTTGTGCACATCTTCCTCGCCACGATCAGCTATATGCGTACGGACGTCCAGCCGCACACAACTCTTGAACTCTTCCATCAGCATTAGGTTCTTGAATTTTGCAAAGTCGGTGCCGATTTCCCTGGAAGTGAGCCATTTCTCAAAGCGTCGCTCCTTTTCCCGCAGGAATTCTACATGGGTTTGGCCATCCGATTTGCGACAATCCCTGAACTGCTTTCGGTAAGCTTCCGGAACAAGTTCATATGCCTTAAGAATTAAGGCCTTAACAACATTATAATCTTTTTGTTGTTCAATGGTCAAAGAACAAAATACCTCTGCAGCTCTACCAGTCAAAACTGTTTGCAGCAAAGTGGGCCACAAAGTTTCAGGTACATTAAAATTTTTCACAGCAAGTTCAAATTGTGGAAAATAATTGTCAATTGTGGCTTCATTAAAGCGTGGAATTATTTTCAAAAATTTTATTGCTTCAGCAGTATGACTGGCAGGGGAAGAATCTGGTCTTACATTAGCAGCTAACTCTAATTTTTTTAACTCTATTTGTAATTTCATTTCCATTTCTTTCTGAGCCGCTGCAAGCTCTAATTCTTTTTGTTTAATTTCTCTCTGCTCTCTAGCCGCTGCAAACTCTAATTCTTTTTGTTTAATTTCTTTCTGGGCTTCTATTTCCATCTGTTTTAATTTTATCTGAAGTTCTAAATCTGATTTACCCTCATCGGGTCTAAGGGTTTCTAAAAGGTCTTCAGAAAACACTTCCTCGTCTACATAATGGATTACAATGTTATCTCTGATTTCTTGTTTAAGGGCATTTGATTTTATTTTTAACCCTAACTGTTTAGAAATAAGGACCAGTTCCTTCCTAGTACAAGCATCAAGCTCTTCCACAGAGGGATTTGCAAGAAAAACCTGAATATCCATGACTAACTAACAACTATTACAAGCAAAAAAAATGTATACAACGTAAATATACAGTACAAAATCAGTACAACAAAAGAGAGTTTGGTCAATACTATTGATACTTTACTTCCGACTCTTTGACACAAAAAATGTTTTGTTAAAGTCAACTTCGCCTTTACAAAATTACTCAAGTAAGACGAAAATAGGTTCAGAAAAATATCCCGGACGAGCCCCCAAACTTCTTTTGTCACGTATTACAAATTGAATTCTACTTTTAAATGGCTTGCCTAGGGGAACGTGACAATAGAAAAAGGTAGTTGTGTCACTTATCTAAAGTCTGAATTTAATCAAAGACTTACAATGAATAAAAAAAAAATGACACAAGAAATCGGAAGGTAAAATATCAACTTAATGTTTAATCATAATATAACTCAATACAAAATGGAAGGGTTGACCAAAACCCTTTTACAAAAATGGCTTGTAAAAATATTACAATACAAGAGTTTGAAAATATAATTACAAATACAAGCAAGGCCTTGAAAAAAGAAAAATCTTAACTTACACGATCAATTGGTATACCACGCACGGGTCACGCAATGTCTCCGCTATTCTGTCTCACGGCTGTCTCCGTATGTCTGTCCGTCAACGTCACGCGGGCGGTCTTTATATAATCTACCGCGCGTCGATCTCAAGACAAATCTAGGAATTTCTCGAACCAAATACGTCATCAATTTCCCAGATCTAGAACGCTCTTCAAAGAGACAGAAAAAAAAACACCCTCCTTTCAACCAGAGGTACACACACAGGTCAAGGACCGGTCACTGTCTGTGTGGCTTGACGAATAAAATAAAAAAAAACTTATTACACAAGGGGCAGACAACCTCCCCGTCTCTCGACCGCAACAGGTCAAAGAAAGAACAAAAAAATGCCTAGATACGTAACAAATTATATTTAGTTTAGTTTAACTATATTTTAAAATTCATGATAAACTTTAGTTTTTTTTAGATGTGGGCCCTGGTGGATTTTTTAAAAGAAAAAATACGAAAAGGGGGCGGTAGGGCAATAAAGGCTGAAGACCACTGGTCTATACTTATACTATATATTTAGATCCAGTATTCTAGTCTAGACTACTGACTTTTAATGCTGCCATGTCTAGATCTGTATCACCAAACTAGAAATTCATATATGCCCTATTATTCGTTAGTTTATAGGAGCGAAGTACAAAATGTCACAAGCTTCATATTTCTGCAAAAGAATAAAAGACTTTCAAATGTCCAACTGAAGTTGTGTGCACATTAAAACTACAAGCTCCTGCTCTAGAAACATACAAGGAATATAAAACTATACTGTGTCTCTACCTCAATCTCGTTCCCTGCGCCTAGATTTATATTCACCGCATCTGTTTTCACAATCCTGGTACTTACGGTCCCCATTTCCTGCATTTGTTGTCGCATTCCCTGAAACTATATTCACATTCCCGGGGCCTATAGTTTCATTCCAAGCGCATATATTAACATTCCCTGTGTCTATATTCACATCCCCTTGGTCTATATTGAAATTCTCGGGGCCTATAGTTTCATTCTAAGTTGATATATTCACCTTCACTTTATCTGTAATCACATCCCCAGGGTCTATTTTCACATTCCCTTTATCTGTATTCACATCCCCCTGCGTAATATTCACATTTCCTTGGTCTGTATTTACATCCATTGTTTATATATTTACATTCCCTACCTCTATGTTTGCTATTTACTATTCACATTCCCTGAGTCTATATTCACATTCCCTGCGTCTATATTCACATTCCTTTTGTCTACATTCACATTCCTTTTGTCTACATTCACATTCCCTGCGTCTATATTCACATTCCCTGCGTCTATCTTCACATTCCCTGCGTCTATATTCACATTCCCTGCGTCTACATTCACATTCCCTGCGTCTATATTCACATTCCTTTTGTCTACATTCACATTCCCTGCGTCTATATTCACATTCCCTGCGTCTATCTTCACATTCCCTGCGTCTATATTCACATTCCCTGCGTCTATATTCACATTCCTTTTTTCTACATTCACATTCCTTTTGTCTACATTCACATTCCTTTTGTCTATATTCACATTCCCTGCGTCTATATTCACATTCCCTGCGTCTATATTCAAATTACCTGCGTCTATATTCACATTCCCTGCGTCTATATTTACATTCCTTTTGTCTATATTTACATTTCCTGCGTCTATATTTACATTTCCTGCGTCTATATTCACATTCCTTTCGTCTATATTTACATTTCGTGCGTTTATATTAAATTCATTGCGTCTATATTTATATGGTTTCTATTACACACACACTTCGTTGTATTTAAAATCTGTCAAACTGTTGATGAGAACATCAGCAGATGGAAACATTCGGTAATGTGAAATTGTCTAGATTAAAATAGGATAGATCTCTGTAGATAGATCGGATGTCTAAGTCTGACACACTTATCTTAAGGAGAGGCGCTAAACATAGACTGACCTTTTAATCGGGCGCCCCAACGGTCTCGCCAGAATTTATCAATCACGGTCTCTTTTACCCGGAGTCAGTGTATGCGTCACAACATGAGTTCCCTACAACATAACAAGAATGTCAAGAGTTGTCACTTTGGACATGCTACAGAATCGGCGCCTTGGTTTCATCCGCACCCCCCTTAAAAGAAAGATATGCAATTAGAGGTTGCACTATTGGTAGTCCATCAACTGTAGGCTAGAGATAATAGTCAAAAAGATGTAGTGTAATACAGACAGATTGTTTTAGGTTTATGGAGGCTTACTACTATAACCTTATAATGTTGTCTAAAGCCAGCGGTTTAAAATAGTTATATAGTTCAAAGTTTATAGCTGTAGGCCTAGTAGAACTCTTGTCTTACAGCTGTGGTCTTATCGATGTTGTGTAATGTAGATATTATAGTATGTATTATTTTGTCTCTTAGTCTATTTGTAGTCGTTTACAGTTTTATAGCTGTTCTATAATAGACTTAATCTTATAAAGTTTAACAGCTGTTATCTAAAAGACTTAATTTTATGAAAATTTACAGCTGTTATCTAATAGACGTATGCTTATAAAGTCTTACAGCTGTTATCTTATCTTATATAATACAGACGTTACTTTAAAAAAAAGATAATTACGTCCTACGCGTCATGCATCTAGTCATGCATGTTGACCAATGACTTACATTTACCAAGTAATTGGTTTTCCTGGCTGGCTCAGGCAACCCATTCCATGCTGTTATCTTATAAAAGTTGTCTTTTAAAGTCCATTAGTTGTTGTTTAATAGACGTAATCTTAATTAAAGCTAATATCTAACAGCTGTAGTCTATTGTCTTACAGATTGCATCTAGAATTTGTATTGTAATGTTACTGAGATGCACTATTGTTGAAGTCTATGTCTGTTATTAAAACTTCTTGGTCTTAAAAAAACAACTATTGTGACCTCTTAAATTAGTTAGAGACAAGAGGGGACAGATAGTTAAACACATACATTTTATCAAATAGAACAATCGTAATGTTTAAATAGTCTTGTCCTTTGTTAGTATGTGTGTTATATAGGTTATGCTACTCAGTATCTAGGAGTAATGTCTCTTCTTGACTGTTGTTGTTACCCAGTATGGCGTCCTAATAAACAGCTGATATGGCAGAAACTAGAAGAGTTTCATCGTTATTTATGATTGTATTTTCACCATATGATTGGAACATTACGTGGGAGAAAGATGAATAATCTTTAAATTGAAATGATTTCAGTTTTAAAAAAAATTAAGCTTCACAATGTTAGTCTCATTTAGAATATTTAACGCATAGCTAAATGATGACTACTTATCAATATATATTATCAGTTGGAAGTGTAAGGAATATTTGAACAAGAGTCCTTTTACAAGCGACTCGTAAAGTAAACAAGCAAAAATATGTAAAAAGTATTTTTAAAATGTTTATATTAGTGAAAGAAATGTACATTTATAGGCATATCTCAATACTGTAATATTTATTTCCCTTTTCTATACCAAACAAAATGATTTGATTACCGCTAATTAATTAATTTAACGGGTAATTGCTTGATTCAATTTTTGGTTAGGGACATTGAGTAATCGTGCTAATGTTTCAACTTGATCCGAGAATTGAAAGTGGGAGAAATGACGTGTACGAATTTTGTACCCAGACAGACGGAGTGAGTTGATAGAAGCTTGGTAACAAGAAATAACCTAGGCACTAACAAACCAAGTATTTGTTTCGTGAAAGGGGGAGGTAACAAACATTAATATGTGGGAGAAGAACCAAGTGTGTGTATGTGGCTGGAGGGACTGGCACGCAATGTGTGTGTTTGTGTATGTGTGTGTGTTTGTGTGTGAGTGAGTCAGGAGGGAAAGCAGGGGAAGAAGTTATATAACCAAACTATGTCGTCGTATGTTTGTGTAACGCATAGATTCTTGGGAAGGAAAAAAAGTTCATCTTATCAATAGTTTCTTTATCTTTCTGACATTTTCTTTTTAATACTAAGCGTTGTTTTTTTTAAATTCTGTTACTATAGCAATGACGTCCAGATTTTGAGATTTAAAGTCATGAGAAGTTTGCCTTCGGCCAGACGATACATAATTAATCAACACTTACGACGGATCGCACAGACAGATATGAAATGAACAAATATGACTAAACTATAACACTATATATATTATAGTTTTTGTTTTTATTGATCTACATATTTATGTATTTATACTAGATTTATCCACCGGCTAAGCCCATTTTACTATTTATATATTTAAAAAAATATATATATATAGTTTGTTTGTTTGTCTGGATCCCCCTCCTTTTTTTGTTTCATTCCCAATAGAATAGCCTACATTTTAAATACTACTTTTGGTCCTTGAATTCTATAAGAATACTTGTTACGTTGAATTGGAACAGCCCGCTTTAGGATACCCCCTCCACATATATACATTTGACCTGTGATTTCTAGTATCACTTATCAACTCTTACCCCCGCCTTCCAGAACTACATACAGTCTCTGACTAATCTTTACTTTCTCATTTCAATATCAAGATATCTTATAAGCTTTATATTGATTTTTTACAGAGCTTATATCAACTCACCGTCTGTGTGTCTGGTAAAAAGTTCGTAGTCATTTCTCCGACAATCAATGTCGGATCAAGCTGACATTTTGCATAATTATTTCTTTTACCGGACAAAAAAGAATCAATAAAAGTAATTTAACCAATTAGTTAATTCACTATTGGTAATTAATTATTTTGTTTGGTGAAGGGAAAGACATTGTACTTTATTGAAGTTGTGTTATATGCTTAATTAATCCCCTTTATAGGTCGGCGCTTTAAAGTAAACAATACATAACCATACAATATTCTACAGTTATAAGTAGTTCACTAGCAGAGTGGTTCGAACGTCCCTTTTCCCAAATGTTCCAGATAAGTGATAGGATCATAACGTAGCGAGAAAGCTACAAACATGAAAAATAGCGCTAAACAAAAAAAAAAAACAACTAGATTACAAAGATAGTTTGTGTGGAAACACAAAATCGGCCCCCGAAGTGGTCCACCCAGGCAGGTTTCAATATTTTCAGAAAGAACATTCAAATGAAATTATATCAAAGACAAATAAGAAATAAGAATGGAGAAAGAAGGTTGACAGATAATTGTTTCGAAAAGGCTCAAAGTAAAAATTATCGCAATGAAAAAAAGTTCACGAAAATGACGTTTACAAGATTACTATTCGTTTTAATTTAGGCCTAACTTATAATGCATACTAATTAGCTTTTTCTCTTTAAAAAACTGCTTGCATAACTGATTATAAAAATTAGATTTTTCGCTTTCTGAAAAAAAAAATAACCGTTGCATCAGAACTTTGAATGGTCTAAAATATTGTGATGTCGGATTTTCAATATCTTTTCTAGTTTACGAGATCTAAACGGGACAGACATTTCGCACAAAACTAATAGCGTCTTTTCTCCTTTCGGGGGCCGCTAAAAATTGGTAAAAATATTTCTAATCGCACAAATTTATTGTTGTTGGTCTACATCTATAACCCATTGAATGACATGACAGATCCAAACTCATGGATACAATCACACTTCGTATAAGTTTTTAAAAAAAAAGAAACTTTAAATGTTTGTTCTTGTTTTTTTATTTTTTTATTCGCCCATCGTAACACGCTTACACTCTTACACTGTTACATTCTTACACTTTTACACTGTTACGTTCTTACACTTTTACACTGTTACGTTCTTACACTTTTACATTCTTACACTTACACTGTTACATTCTTACACTGTTACATTCTTACACTGTTACATTCTTACACTGTTACATTCTTACACTGTTACACTCTTACACTGTTACACTCTTACACTGTTACATTGTTACACTGTTACTCTCTTATTTGTGGCTCGTTGCATTATCCCTTACCTCAGCAATTAAAAATAAAAAATGACAAACATTCGTGCAACTCTTTCGATTTTGGGGGGAAAAAAAGATAGTATCAGATTGTCCGATTGTTCTGATAATGTTTCTAGAATGGCATGTGACGCCTCAATGCTCCATACAAAGTGAGTTGTTTGGTTCTTACCATTGGATTTGAAACCCTCAAAGTGTGTGTCAACGGTAAGTACAAAGTTCTCTTTGCGACACTCTGACACACACTTTTAGAGTGTCCAAACCGTGTCTTAGTGAGTACATTGCGGGAAAGGCTTGGATCGTGGTCGGGGGGGGGGGGGGTCAAGCCTGTGAAAAAAATTAGAAGCCCTTTAGCCTTGGGTAGCTTGTTACACCCTAGCAAAATCCCAAACTGTCTCGACACCTGGCGTTCCTTTCAACACATCAGTTATGGGGGGGGGGGGGGGGGGGGATGCTGTTGGGCTTTTGTTTCATTTCTATGCGATGCTCTCCATTTGGTCGCTTGGCAGGCTGGAGAAAATCATCGAGAAGGTAAGGGGAGCCTGAGTATAGAAGTTCATACAAATCCGTTCGGACGTTTTGTATACATCAGTCAATCAGTCAGTCAAACAGTCAGTCAAACAGTCAGTCAAACAGTCAGTCAAACAGTCAGTCAAACAGTCAGTCAAACAGTCAGTCAAACAGTCAGTCAAACAGTGGTATTTGGCGCTTATAGATGTGTGTGTACCTTCATGTTTCCTGACATGTGTGTGTTTGTGTAAAATATACACATCTTTTTTTTTTTTTGCACATCTAGTTATCTTATATTTTATAATAATTATTTGTATTACTAAATTAAATTTATTTCATTTTGTTATAGCTGATATATTTATAAGTAGGTCAAGGATCTGTGCTTTATTCCTTACCGAGATGTCAATCTCTTAAACTTGTGTTGGAACAGAGAATCCACTACTTCTAGGCGCAACTCCAGATGTGCACAAGTTTATAATAACTAGAGTCGCGTTTGAGTTCCTCGTAGTGTCCGTTTGAATTTCTCGTAGTGTCCATTTGAATTCCTCGTAGTGTCCGTTTGAGTTCCTCGTAGTGTCCGAATTCTGGCAGACATATAAAAATGTAATTACTTTCTCAGTCAAATTTTTTTTTCTAGTACCTCTGTGGGGTGTGGGCACGTATATATCATGGACCTGGGACTCTGTGGGCCCCTATCAATCATGGACCAAGGCACAATGAGCTTCTTGGTGTCATGGCTGTTATGCCACTGGTTGCATTGAGTTTTTAAAGCCGGTCACGAAGTCAGTGACATAGTTTCACTCCTGCTACTATTCATTCTATTGCCTGATATTTCCAACTGCAGTTCTTTATACAACTTATTACTTATATTTATTAGTGAGACTTACGTTATATTCTACTACGGAGTATCAGATTAAGATCACGTTTTTTTTCCCATCTATTAAACTATTTTTAATGTGATATACAAGAAATACGTGTGGAATCTGGCCTCATATCTATCAAGACTAATTAAGAAAACCAAATCGATTGTATAATAAGCTTTATATAAAAGAGGGATTTCAGTTTCAGGAGACATTTAATCAATAAAAAAAATAGAACAATTTATGCTGAAAAGTCTATCGTATAGCCATAGCATAACTATGATGAGATTAATAGTAGAAAACTTCACTTGCATTTGTGGAATAGTTTTATGGTACTCTTATAATTTATTGATTTAGCAATCCTACTGAAAGACACACACTTGTACATAAATCTATCTAGATTATAGTCTTCTCTTTGCGAAAACTTTAAAAAGCGTACACGCCATATGCACACACACAGAAAAATAAATAATAAAACACAATATTTAAAAGTAGATTTTGTTGGTCCATAATATACCATAAACTATGATACATATTATCGCAAAGCAATATTTAAGTACAAATGCCTGTCAGGGGGCGCGCACGGATGTGTGTAATGCTTAATTCTTTTATTGTCTTCTTTTTCTATTCCTCTGTTCAATCAGAACTTTACGGAAGCTGGAGGGTGGAACCTGGACGCTGATCACAAAAACGGCTCTAACGATTATCCTAGAAATGTAATAGTTGACATAAATCACTGAAAAAGGATAACTAGCTCGTTGGCCAAAATGGAAAAACTCGAGTTTGATCATTATAAGTTTTCAAGAAAATAAAAATTAAATTAAATTTTGCTAGAGAACTAGATGTAGGTTTTGAAAGGACTATCGCGTTCTTGAAAGGATTATCGCTTTCGGGAATTTTCGGGAAATGTATAAAATCGGTTTGGTGTTCTTGGTTTTCTCTTTACAACGCTTATACTTACTCACTCGGTATCTTTCTTTTAGGCCTATGTTTAGAGTTTTTTTGCAATCGATTTTACAACCAAACTACTTATCCAATCGTCATCAATTTTGTATACACGCTCATGCTCAATGACAACACATGAATCAATCAAAAAACCAACTAATGAGTCAATCAATTAATCGCATTTAATTAATTTCGTTTTAAATATAGAAAATGTTCTAAGCTAAGAAAAGACTTCGGCGATTAGAATTCAAAGATAGCTAGAGTAATATAAAATAGTTGAATGTTAATTTAAAGATTATAATCAATTATAAAGAAAACTTTGAAATAGAGTTTTTAATTAACATGGTGTCTTAATTACAATTTTCGCATCAGATTTTTCCTTGTATAAAAATAATTTTGAATTAAAACGTTTAACACATGCGAGTGTTGTCGAAAATGCTTATATTTAAAAAAACATTATTATAAAATAATCAAAGCGCAGGGTGTGAATTTCATTCAGTTTATAAGCCCACTTAACACACCCAATACTTGGATTATTTATTTAATTATTTTCCTATAATTCATACGTCTTAATGTAAGAGATTTGTTCAATGTGTTTTTACTCTTTATTTTATAGATATCTCTCTCTGTTCTTTTTTTTATTCTTGAGAACGAGACTCTTGTGACCAAGATATCTTCACATACCATGGTCAATATTTCAAGGGGGACTGTGAGTCTAGTTTCAGGATTTAAACCATTATAGTTATGATCTCAATCCCCGGTAATCTCACGGTCTGCCCAACGATCCAGATGGAGGACTCGACCAGGGCTTGACGTCACTCGGCGCATGTTTAATGGTATCTTGTCCAGATTTCAACTTAAGACATTAGTAGAAGTGTTAGAAATATGTGTGTGTGTGTCCGCGCTTGTGGGTGTTGGTCTTTGTGGTGGATCACACAAGTTTTTGTTTTTAGAAGCTTTTTTTTTTTAATTTGGAATATTGACTTGAAAACATGCCATCTAAAGGCACTGAAAAAGTTGTTGTTGTGTGTGTGTGTGTGTGTGTGTGTTTATTTCGGCAACTTATGTATCCTATTTGAAATATGCGCTTGGTCATTTCACAATATTGAGTTCAGCTCTGTCCTTTTTGTAGCCGAACATCACGTCAAGCTGTTGTAATAGAAATGTTACCAAAAAAAAAAATGCAAAGCTCAATTAAAGAAGCTTTAACTTGTTACAATTTCAAATTGAAACACTCATCATTAGACGTTTATTGGTGGAACATAGCATATATCATACGACGCATTGACTGAGTAAAGAAAAGACCTATGGTCACTAATCTAGCCACACGAGACCATAGATAACTTTTGAAACAGAAGAGCTCTACATCACTGTTTCCGTTGGTTGCTAGCTCTCTAACATAAACATTATTATTTTTTTCCCCTAATGCCTGATAAATTTCCCAGTATATTAAGAAAAAGTGGCTGTTACGTGCGCATGTTAGTGTAAATATGAAACGGTGCGAATGCGTGTTGAAAGGAGAGGATAAACCAAAATGGAGAAATAGAAACGAAATTGTGTTCTAGTGTTCCTGGGAATTAAATGAGTTCTAAACGAGGACGTGGTTGTTTTAGTGTTAATGTACTGTGTCAAAGAGTCTCATCGTAGAAAGGAACGTAACAAGTGACTTTGACATTTGGATGAGTTTCTGGACATTAAATCATCACCTCTGGCTTCATTCACTGATCGATATGTTACTTTTACTGTACTCCTTGTTATTATTTTCACTTTTTATTCATGGCATGTGCACGTGTAGCACCAAAAAAATGTGTTATTATCTTAATAATGTTACGGCAATACTTCTGCCATTTCCAATAAGCCATAAGTTATACAGTTTACCTTAGCTCTACCACATTGGCATGTGCAGAAATATAAACACATTTATATAAGAAAAGAGAACAGCACAATTTCCTAAGGCCATTTCTTTCTGTAAAATATAAAACACATTTCTTCCAGATAGAGAGCATCCTGCAAGCACAATTCAATGTGGACTTTTTAAACAAATGGGCTACGTTAGATATTCTCATCAGTTTTGAACACTAAAATAAACTGTGACTATATACGCGTGTATTGTGTTTGAGTTTGATAACATAAAATCATGTGTCATTTTCTAGTGTATATATATTTTTTTTTTTCAATTAAAAAAGAAAAACAAAACTAATTCATAATTTTTTTTTAACAAAAACTAAAACATTTTAAGTACATATATTTTAAGAATATGCTTGAAATATATTATGAGATAGTGCGAACTACAACTGAATCACTGACTGATTTTTTGTATGCATCGAAATCTCATCAACTGCCGACAGGATTCGCAAGAAATTTCGTGCAAAGTTCTTTTTACCTCTGACGTGTTCGCTTAGACACTGTTTTGTCTGAATGTTTGTATTTTAGTTTCAGTATTTCTCCAAAAGGCCGGACTCTATATAATATAAAGCATAAATAAAAATGAAAAAAAAAATAGAATTCGGTATTTTTAAAGCCTCTTTTTCTTTCTTTTTCCCAAAGTCAACTTATTTTTTATTTGCCTTTGGTCTTATGTAATTTTCATTTCTGCTACCTTTAAGGAAAGATTCCTAAAGAACAGAACTTAGTCTCATAGTATCAAAAATTTAGCTCAAAGCATAGACTCATATATATATATAAGTCTATGCTCTGAAGTTATATCTTTTTTTTTTTTTGAGAGAGAGAGCAAGGAATGAAAATCCTTTCGCCAGGGTGCGTGTGTAGATAAGACTACTATAATCTCTAGCACTGACTTTTCTATACATTTAAAAAGGGGTAAACTAAACGATTACAGTGAATAAAACCAAGTTAAAATTTCTTTTTTTTTATTTTAGAGAACTCAGTGCCAACATAAATATAGTGCGCTGGAAGAGGAAGTATTCAATTGAGACTTTCTAAAAATGCATTTTTACCCTTTAGGCCTGAAACTAGTGCGATGTCAAATACTATAGATCCCGGGCCAAGCTGCCCTGCCTCATCGAGGCGCCAGGGTGGAAACAGTCGTGAGAGGGGACGGAGAGTCCGTGCCACATAAAGCGAACGTCATACTAAACTTCGAGTTTAAGCCCGAGTGTCACCACCGCCAGACAGAACGGTGTATGCGGGGTGTACGCCGTTCAATTAGGCCAGTAGAAGGGAGCTCTTGTTCGCTTTTGATGGCCTTAGAGTTCCAAGTGCGATGCACAACTCTACACGACAAAGACTGTAGATTGTTGGCCTTAGGGTTCCAAGTGCGATGCACAACTCTACACGACAAAGACTGTAGATTGCTGGCCTTAGGGTTCCAAGTGCGATGTACATGTCTACACGACAAAGACTGTAGATTGCTGGCCTTAGGGTTCCAAGTGCGATGCACAACTCTACACGACAAAGACTGTAGATTGCTGGCCTTATACAACAGATTGTTCTCATTCAAGTCCAAGAACATAACGATGCAAAGGATTAAAAAATCTAAACAAAAAGGAGGTTCCAGAAAAAACAGAAAAGTAGAGAGTGAGAGAGAGAGAGAGAGAGAGAGAGAGAAAGAGAGAGAGAGAGAAAGAGAGAGAGAAAGAGAGAGAAAATAGGAAAGAGTTAGAGAGCGGGCCGTTTCAGTTTAGTGAAACAGAAACTAGAGATCACGTGCTAACAAAAGTGTGCTGGAGGATAGTTAAAATGTGGACTGATTATTGGAAGTTAAAAAAAAAAAGTGATGTTCCGTCTTACATGAACAATAGATAGCGTGGGAACAAATCAACGGGCGTAGCCGGTGGGCTATACTAGTGTATTACAGCTACATGCATATTTTTAAATCACTTAAAAGACAAATCTAATTTTCAAAGAAGAATATAATTGAAGCTTTCAGAGGATACATTCGCATTATAATAAAAAAAAATGCTTAAAGACTATGAACTAAAGGCATAGCATTGTCAGACATTTCAAAATTTACATTTAAATATCTGATTTACATTGCTTTTAATCTTTGGCCTGCTGTGGTCAACTCGTGCACAGACAACTTTTGTTCCTATTGTTCTTTGGCTCTGACACTCGTGAGGATCCATCTAAATAATGGCTGGCTCTGTAAGGCACGTGTATGTATATTTGGTGCGACTGGCAGATGTAAGAAATCTAAATCTATTGGATGTGTTTCTAGCAATCAATCCCCAGCATTACTGCATGCAATCTTTTATATTATTTTATATGTTACCTTAAATAGGTTGAAGTTCAAAGGTCATTTACAATGGCTTAAACTATAACCTTTTTTGCTCTGATGGCTGTAGTCCCACATGTATTCTAAAAGGACCTGACGTCACCTTGGATGGAGTTATCCAGTGTACATTTCTTATCCGTGCACACTCACACACACACACAAAGCAACAACAAAAAATCCGTTATGTGAAATGTGTAGAGTTTGTGTAGAAATAGAATGGCTGATTGTATTCCGAAATATCGTTTAGTTTGATATACTCTTGCTAGCATTTTCCCGAGAAACCCTTCTTTTTACAAAGTTTATATTAGCTCACTCCATCTATCTATCTATCTATCTATCTATCTATCTATCTATCTATCTATCTATCTATCTATCTATCTATCTATCTATCTATCTATCTATCTATCCATCTATCTATCTATCTATCTATCTATCTATCTATCTTTCTATCATCTATCTATCTATCTATCTATCTATCTATCTATCTATCTGTCTGTCTGTCTATCTATTTGTCTATCTGGCAGGATTAGTTTACACGTTTTATCTCCATCTCTTCTATCTCGGATCAAGCTGAAACTTTGGACAATTTATTTATAGTCGATTACAACACACGAATCAATAAAAAAAGAACAATTAATGGTAATTAATTAATTCGTTTTATGTAGAAAAGGGGAAAAAATCTTGCAGTATTCAGATATATGAAAGTAAATGTGCAGTTCTTTTTCTTATATAAGCTTTGTTTTTTTTTTAGGATTTTTAAAAAATATTTTACTAGTTTTAAGATAAGGCGTCAAAGGTAGAGTATAAACAGGTTTTCTGTCTATAATGGAATAGGCTCAATGGATTAAAAGGCTCAACAAAAAGTCCTTGTACTCACATTTCCACAATAAGGATCACTTGATCAGTCCCAGTCTTAGTTTTAAATACTTTGTTTAGATCGAACTTTTAGTCATTGTATCAGTTACGGTTCCTTTTAGCTGTCATGTTGTACATGTCTACCAGATGAACCATAGAGTTCACCCATCATCTAGAATATTCTAGAAACATATGAGTTGAACAACAAAGACGTCAATAAGTTTTTAAAAGGAATGTTTTTATACATTCACCATCTCATAGAGGTCATTAGAGATTTACATGACGAACTCAACAATGTCATGGACACTAAACTGAACAGTATTAAACAACAACAAAAAAAATAATTTTGCTATAATTTTAACTAATGCGTAGCACTTGATCTGCGTATCAAATCTCGTCTATCATCACTATTTAGTTTCTCGTTGGTTTTTAATTTTAACAGGGTTGAAGTCATACAATGAAAGTCTTGCACGTTCTCCACATCGAAATACGGACGGAAGAGTTAGACAATTGTCTCGTGCAGTTCTAAACATGTGCTTAGAAATGATCCTACACTTTTAAAACATCCTGCCATCGCTTCCTTTACTTTATACACCGGATACACCAAAACGGTTGCTGTTTATAGTTTTCCCGCCATGTATGAAAATTCCCATACTAATTCATTAGATAATTAAGAATACGAGAAACAGATTGAAAGTATGGTTCTCATTCAGTATTTTCCCTTTAATCTGTCTCTCTTAGTCTCTCTTTGTTAGATTCCTTGTAAGATTGAAGGGTTATTCTTTCGTTTTATCGATATCCTTAGACAACGACGCCTGAGTTGGGTTGGTCATGTCCACCAAAATGGAGGACAGTCAGACTCAAGAAAACAACTGGTCGTCCCCACCTTCAATATGTGGATGTAATCAAATGGGACGTCAAAGCAGTGAATCTTGATACTGACTGAAGGCATAGCCCTGGACCGCACTATATGGAGAGAGATGGTGACCAAGAATGCTATGGATAGCTAAATAACATCAGCTCTGAAAAAAAAAGCGTGCCATACGAAAAATAGCTGGCTTCTGTATTACCAAAGCGAAAAGGCACCTTAGCCTTAACCTGAGATATTCGTGGACGGGAAAGTCTCTCCAAAACACAGTCACATGACAAAGTCTAATACATAGTGAAACAAAGTCGTTACTACTGAAGGACGCCAACAATAATAAATGATTAATATCAAGACCTCGAGCCTTGGGAAACGCAAGGGTTCTAACTTTGACTTACTGTCACGCAAGTATTCCTTCATGAGGTAAATGAGTTCTTCCATGGAGACTTTCTTAACTAAGTTCTAAATAGTTCCAGTAATGAGCGCAGCGCAGAAAGGTGTTGCATAGATGTAGCACAGGGCGGGAAGTTTTATTAGAGCTCAAATTTTCCATTACCTTTGGGTTCCAGTACCTTCTTCGAACATGCATCAAATTCGATACGACAATCGTTAGGACGACCAAATGTTTAGATATGATTTAGAATATTCACGCTGTAGTAGTAAGACTCCTGTAAAACATGCACACATTTACACCCACTTTAAATGAACACAATGCGTTAGAAAGTTCATAGAAGAGTTCTACAATAGTTCCCTTGTTCATCGTCTTTTCTAATCTCAGGAAAAAACCGTTGAGTGGAAGAATACAATCCCGTGTGTTTTTATGGTCCTGTGACGTAGCGCTTAGACCTAATTGTTGGTTGAAAGTTTGAAAGGTTCCTCAGTGCGAAATAGTCCCGAGTCGCAGTGACATGGCCATTAAACTAAAATGTAGCAGACGAAATCACAACAATAGTTGTACAATAAGATCACGTCAGGTCGGGGGACAAGGCTAATCAAGTTCGTCGAAAGCAATGGGTGCCCTGGGGAGCTCGTTCAAATCGGATGATTCGGTAAAAATTCTGACGCAAGAAGAGTTCCAATGAAAGTGTTTTAAAACATGATAATGCTGTAAATAGAAATAAAAAATGAAGAGCACAGACTCAGCCCGAGAATAAAGATGTGTACGACCTACATGTATGTAGCTTTAGTATTAGTATAAATTATCCTTTCATATCAAGTGTTCTAACTTCAAAATGTTTTCTTTTGTTGAATCGACGTGCTCTGTCTGTTCTATTGTTACTTTTCCCTATTTCTATCATCTCCACAGGTCTGGGAAACCACCGAAAAATTCTCTACCTGTATGGTATGACTGGGGGAGCGGTGGCTGAGTGGTTAAGCGCTTGGCTTCCGAAACTGGGGTCCTGGGCTCGAATCTTGGTGAAGACTGGGATTTTGAACTTCTGGATTTTTAGGGCGCCTCTGAGTCCACCCATGATGATGATGATGATGAAGATTATGATGACGGTCTATTTATTTCTTTTTCTTTTTAGTTCTATACAATTATTTCCTTTTTTAATTTCCTACTTTTTTCCTGTTTTTCTTTCCGTCTCCGTTTCTCTTCTCTCTCTCTCTCTCTCTCTCACTCTCTATCTCTCTCTCTCTCACTCTTTCTCTCTTTCTCTCTCTCCTAAAAAGTTCTATTGTGTATCATTCCAATTCTTGTCTCTTTTTCTCTCATGTTTTCTAATCTTTCTTTCACTGTGCTGTCACCCACTTTGTATTTCTGAAACCCTTGGATTTAGTTCTACTTCACAAAGTATTGTTCAGATAGAGCCATTGAAGTCCAAAGAGATCAACATTGTCTTCAATCAGTCGTTTGTGTACAAACTCTAAATCAAGTGTGTTTACATTGC
Organism: Biomphalaria pfeifferi; assembly: GCA_030265305.1. Taxonomy (NCBI): domain Eukaryota; kingdom Metazoa; phylum Mollusca; class Gastropoda; family Planorbidae; genus Biomphalaria; species Biomphalaria pfeifferi. Next base: position 2,614,487 of record JASAOG010000100.1, read on the forward strand.
CTTTAATTCGTGCCCCACACATCTCCCCCCCTCCACTAAATAACGTCACCTTCCTTCTGAAAACACACACACACACACACACGCACGCACACCTTGTGGGCCCGAGTTTTATTCTGCCACTTCTTCATCATCATTAGCATTGATTGAAACGGACCGTAGACTGAATGATGAATTGGACGGGCAACTAATGACCAACTACTAGCTCCACCTCCCTTGTTCCCCTGGCCCTTTCCGACCTGCACCTCATTATGCTTCATTCATACTTCCCCTCTCCCTACCGGAAATGCTCCCTTCTATAGGAAGTGATCGCATTTCACGGAAGTATATTATGGCTTGCGGACAAGAAGAGACTCCATATTTTTTTTTTATCTGTTGTCTCCGTAACGAGAGAAAGCGAAGTGTCAACGGTTGCGAAGCGATCTATTTATAGACACTGACATTTCATATTGACACATCTTTGATGTAATGGTGTCCCTCTCTATCAAGTCAGCAAATGGAACATAAAAAAATAGACGGACGTGTGGTTGGAAGAGATTCTATCCAAGGCAAAAGAGAAAGAGGAGTGGAGAAAGACGGCCAACAGATCCTTTGTGGTACCCCAAGGATATAACCGAGATTAATCGTTTTAGTAGGCCTGAAAACTGACCTGCGACGTCGCAACCTGTGGGCAGTTTAGACCAATAGTTGGTGCCACGTCACAGGTTTAGGTTTTTGTGACGTGGCAACGAGAAATTGGTCTAAACTGCCCACAGGTTGTGACGTCGCAGATCAGTGTTCAGGACTTCTATAACGATTTATCTCTGTCCAACAGACCAAGGGATATGTGAAAGTGAAATGTTGTTAGCTGATGTTAGTGTTGGTAATGATGTTAGTGTTGCTAATTGATGTTAGTGTTGCTAATGATGTTAGTGTTGCTAATAATGTTAGTGTTGCTAATAATGTTAGTGTTGCTAATGATGTTAGTTAGCCGTTAATAATATTGTTAGTTAGTAATGATAATGTTGTTAACAGTTGTACACATCTTGTTCATGGTTGCAGTATGTGTGAGAGCAATGGAAGAGAGAGAGACTCGAGCTGTGCAATGAATAAAAAAAGAAGCAAACATTCAAATCAATATCAAAATACTGAACGCAACGACATAATCGTTCTTCCACAGCCCCTGGAAATAATAACAATTAATTTCTCATTTCTATAAAACAGAAGATTTGAATGAACTCACCGGAGAAACTGTGCCTAGATGGCTATAGGCCTCGGGAGGATTACGTTAATTAATTATTAAAAAATGATTCTTTATAATGCAAGGAGAACCTTTTCAGAAATTAATCATTAAAAGAGTCACCAAGGCAAACACAAAAATAACAATGAAAACCAAGGTGTATAATTGAGGCTTTGTAATTTTTTAAACGAAGACAAATCAGAGTTATATTTTCAGTAATACAATACTAACAAAACTATAATAACACAGGACATGAAATAAATAAAAATCTTACAATCATATTTGAAGTTCTTTCAATCCTTCTGTGTATATGCTCTCTCCATTCATGGACACTATTATGAGTAATGAAAATGTTATTGCATTCTGAAAACGGTTCAAAGTTTATGCATATCTTTGGGCAAAAAATCACAAGCTAATTGGCTGCTCAGTGAAAACTGGTTTGACCGTTATAATTTTTTTGTATTATTTAATCATCTGAAAATTAAATTTGGTTGACGTCTTTTTATTAATGAAATTATTCCAAATTACGTCAAAGAAAAACAATTTGGAAAGGGGGGGGGGGGACACATTGCGTCATGTGGATTTAGAGGGGAATAAACGCTTTCAAATGTTTCTTTGTATTCAATAAGGAATTCAATAAATAAACATCCATGAACATTTGACGCGCCGTTATATTTAGACTTGAAAGTCTGGTTGAGGGTCTATGTTTACTTGACTAATGACGAGCCGCAAATATAAGCTCAAAGAATTGTACTGAACTATGCAAATAGATCTAGATTCTAGCGTGATATTGTGAGAAGTTCACTGGACAGACTCCTTGCAATCATGAATCATTACAAGAAATGAATAAAAAAAAAGGTTACAAAGACAGTATGTGTGGAAACACAAATTCAATATCGGCCCCCGAAAAGGTCCACACAGGCAGGTAAAAGACCGGTATCAATATTTTCAGAAAGAACATCAGAATTAAATTCTATCAAAGACAAATGACAGAGAAGAATGGAGAAAAAAGGTTGATCTTGTGTGGTGCCCAAGCAGCCAAAGGATAGGTGAAAGTGAATGTGAAATTAAATGCGAACCTAGGCTAACTGATGTCTTATAATGAATATCTAATTGATCTACTTGTTTTGTAAAGGGTCAATCTCTTATTTAAAAAAAAAAAATTTCGAAAAAAACCCACCTTTAGTTGGGTTTAACCTATGACGCATGTAGCAATGCAGTTCATAAGATAATATGAAAACCTACTTATTAATTGTTGTTTTAACTTATGTCCAACTTATATGCATATTGAATAGCATTTTTTCTCTTTAAAAAAAGGAAACATTATTTTTGGGTAATTTTAGTAGTTAGTAGGATAGAACTTACATAACGTAGCAATACAAATGTAAAAAAAATATTTTTTAACAAAAATTCTAAAACCATTTGCACAAAATGTTAAAAATATGTTGCATGGTCTTGTCCCCTATTAATGAGCCTAGCGTGTTGTTACTATTTATACTGAATAGTTGTAAAGTGGGTGTATTTTTATAAGTGATTTAAAAAATTAGATTTTTCGCTTTTATAAAATTAAAAGTAGCTGTTGCATCAGAACTTTGAATGGACAAAAATATTATGATGGGGTGGGTGGGGGGTGGGTGGGGAAACACATCGTTCTTTATGAATGAATGATTCACGAGAATCTCGCTACGCTAACTCTTAAGCATTTCCATTCATGGCGGGAAGATATGAATAGCTATTTTTTTGGTGTATCCGGTGTACAAAAGTAAAAGAAGTTTCGATAAACAATGTTGTTTCAAAAGGTATATGAACATTTTGGTGCACGTTTTAACTCTATCGAATCAACTTTTCTCAGCTCTTTATCTGCACAAAATCAATTCACTAGGGAGGAGACTTTCACATTATGACATAAGTTTATTAGAAACAAATGGGCAATTAACTAACGATAACTAAAGATTATTGATGCAAACATCAACTGCCAGGCATTAGTATATTCTTCTTTATGTAGTTGGCAACAGTGACAGACAATTTGATGTCTTTGATTTATTTAGTTTAGTGTGCAAATCTCAAATAGACATAGAGACAGATCTCTAAAGACTGGTCAACGACACAATTTTTATTCGCTCATTTGTTTAGCTATTCTGATAGTGAAAACACACACACACTAGTTGTCCAGGAGTTTGTGAGTGCACTCCTCACCCAAAAGAAAACTTTACATTTTCAGTTCAATACACTACAATACCCATATTCCCGAGATTTTATATCTTCTTATCAAAAAGAAGACGCTATATATTATCATCATTTTATTCTGGACTTTCGGGTTAATCGTAAAAAAAAAATATGGCCGTTATCTCCAGATCTGTTCTAATTGTTAGATTTAAATTTTAATGGAAATCCTATACGAAAATGAATGAGAGTGGATTCAGTTCGAAAGCATTACACATTAACTAAACATGGAGATTGTCTCCCAACAGTGCACTGCGAGTGCGGGCGTTGTATTGATAAACTCAAATTATTCAGAGGTCAACACTCACAAAATATCGTCACATTTACCAATATTAAGGAATATTTCATATGTATATATAGATATATATATATATTGCTAATATATGGGGTTTAACTAAAGAAAATAACTCACCGATTCTCAGATCGCTGTATCTGTTCGATTGCAGAAGCACAATCCAACTATGATCAATCAATATCCCCGATAAAAAGAAATAATGTCACAATCTCCAAATCAAATTGACATATCCCGATTCACTAACACAATCCAAAAATCCTAACTCAAGTTTCTTAACAAATTTACACACTAGTGTCAAGGTCAGTTAAGCCCAACAGCACAAACAAAAATCGCCTAACTTCGCACGTGGAAACTATTGGTTAGTCAGGGAGGAACAGGGTTACAACAATATATATATAAACCATATGTAACTTCCACATGGCAATACATTGAAAGGGATTTAGATTTATCGCATTCCGATCCATTCCACCATTACTTTTACATATGCATTTTTTATGTTCTGCACTCTATGGTCAATTTTCCTTTATGGACATGTGGCTGGAGGTGGTATCTGGGAGAAGGTCTCCGTGGTACACCCTAGGCGCTCAACAAACACAATCAAGCTCAAGCTTAGATTGGAACTCTAGGGTACTTGATAGGCAGCCCCGTGGTATATGCCACATAGCTTCTCTTCTCATAGAGACAATGTTTTTATTAAGGCTGGTCTTTTAAAACACAAAACGTTCTAATACTTTTCATTTCGAAATGAAGAAAATATGCGATTGAGTTTTGAGTACATATACGCCTTGCACAGTTTCTATGTCTGTATAAGTCTGTTTAGGTCTATGTCTGTATAAGTCTGTTTAGGTCTATGTCTGTATAAGTCTGTTTATGTCTGTATTGGTCTGTTTAGGTCTATGTCTGTATTGGTCTGTTTAGGTCTATGTCTGTATTGGTCTATTTAGGTCTATGTCTGTATTGGTCTGTTTAGGTCTATGTCTGTATTGGTCTGTTTAGGTCTATGTCTGTATTGGTCTGTTTAGGTCTACGTCTGTACTGGTCTGTTTAGGTCTATGTCTGTATTGGTATGTTTAGGTCTATGTCTGTATTGGTCTGTTTAGGTCTATGTCTGCATAGGTCTGTTCTCTTCAGTGTGCAAACAATACGACTCAACCGATCTATGTATTCTAAGATCTAATCTACTTGCAATCTATTTGAACACTTGTTCACCATTTGATACACTTTTACGTAGCATCCATGTTTTAGTGCTCGATCATTGTCACCAATCCTAACCTAGAGAAATAGTTTGTCTATGTATGGTTCTATACACAAACACACATACACAACCTAACAGAGGAACTAGTTGAATTACAATTAGACTCTTATACACAAACACAACCTAACAGAGGAACTATTGTCCTGACCGGAGATGGAAGTCCGATATAATAATTGACTGACACAAAATAGCGTGGCATAAATCCTTAATAACTATTGTTGTCATTCCCCTGGGTTATTAATTCTATTCAAGTTCTGTCTCAACTTGTTTGACCAGGACACAAACTTATTATCGTTTTGTTTTAGCAAACTGACATCAGAATTACCAGCGTCAATCCCTTGACATGCTTCGTAAGGGTGCTCACACGATTCGCGTCATCAAATTCCTTCACTCTGCAGTCCTGAGCAGAATATCAAAAGAAAAGCCAGCTTTTCTTTGGACGACCCTTTCTTCGTGTTCCGTCCACTGTACCTTGAAGGTTGTCAGTGAATCCATCTTACGTTAAGCCCAAACTCAGCTCTAGTTTTGTCTCTTCACACAGTATGTTATTCTTTTTCCCAGCCAAAGTGCTGACTTGTCAAAGTACAAACCCATTTCTCTTCATTTCCTGGTATCTGTTACCCAACATTTCTCTGTAGCATTTACTTAATTCTTCGTTTAGCCTCTGCGTTCAGTGTCCAACTTTCACAACCATATAGGAGTACATAGCCCACAAGCAAAGCATTCTAAAAGGCTTAACTTTATAATACGGACAAATCTTTAATCGCAAGAATCAACAGAAATGAAATATACTTACATTGTACAATAGTATTCCATTTATCGTTATTGCTAGTATTATTGTATTTATCAAATTGATCTATTCTGTATTATAATAATTTATTGCTCGTGTACTGCTCGTTTTTCATGCTCATTAACTCTTTCTCTCCTAAGTGACGATTTCAACGTTGATTCCACCAGAAGGTGGTAAATAATTACGGAGAGAAAGAGTTAAAATGAGGATAAGCATGTTCTTTTGAGAACACGTTAAGGCTGGATAATGCTAAGTCTGCTCTTTTATGAACCTAGTGAGGCTCTGGGTGCAGACGCGCATGTTTCATGTATAATGTAGCGAAAAAAAATGAATTAAAATTTAAAAAGCTACAGGTGGATTAAATTTTCAATACAGTAGTATGCCCACTCTTGTTTGTGGACTGGTATGATTTATACATAAACCGTTAATCAATGGAAATGCGAGTAATTAATGAATGCGTATCGAGCAGACAACGAATTAACTGCATACTAAATAATATAATGATATGTCTCAGGGTATAATTGAGTTATCATTCAATAATTCAGACACAGGCCCAGGTCATAGTGAATTGAGCATTCAATAATTCAACGAACCGTTAACCGGAGGTGAAAGTTTGTATAGCCTGGGATGATGTTAGGGATAAGCTCCCATTGTCTATGAGATAATCCAAAATGGCGTGCGTCTCAAAATAGACTTCAAAAACCAGCACCTTCTTTGTCTGGCTTAGGCCTTAATCTCGGCCAAACTTCTCTTAATGACAGGTGAAAGGCTTAAGACGTATTCCTGGTTCCCTTTAAATCGGGAGCCTTGGGCAGATAAAGTTTGACATCCTAGCATGACAATTCTTTTAGAAGATGGAGTTCTCTTGATTTCAAACTTCCGTAGCCTCATTAGCCAGCCTAAAAACAAATCAGGAGTAAAAACCTACCAATGATGTTGTTTTTGTCTGCAACCAGACAAGTGCCAAATCTAATTCGTAGCAGCCGATCAAGATCTTGGTCAAGAGAGGAACTTTGCACTCTTATCTACACTACAGAACAACAGAAAGGGCATCTTCTGAAACGTAGCTATCCTATCCATATAACTACCCCATCACTGTAATGACCCCATCAAAGTAACTATCTCTTTATATTTTCTCTTTGGTTGCAATTGCTTCATGTATACGTACAAAATTTATTTTGACAAATCAGTAAGATTAGCGAATGGTGTAGTTTTATCTTCATAGTGATTGTATTTTGTGACTCACTGAAACGTTTCTAAGCATATATAAAATTCAACTTTATGGCGTTGTTGTTAGAATATAATTGTCTACAACTATGGAATATGAGAACATGTCTATTAAATATAATTGTGTACAACTATGGAATATGAGTACATGTCTATTAAATATAATTGTGTACAACCATGGAATATGAGTACATGTCTATTAAATATAATTGTGTACATGTCTATGGAATATAAGTGAGAACATGCCTATTGTATATTAATGTGTACATGCCTATAGAATATAAATATATACATGTATATGGAATATAAATGTGTACATGTCTAATGAATATAAGGGTGCTTTCTTGTGTAATGCATTTATTTCAGAATGATTGCTTTGTATTAGATTTTCAACAAAAAAAACGCATTAATGTTTATTTCCGAAGCGCCTAAAAATGTCAACGCCGTAAATTGCCGGTGCCAAAAAACATCACCGCCAATAACACCAGCGCCCGCCAAAGAGTTAACGCCTAAGCGTCCAATATTAAGATTTCTAGAGTCTAGTATTTAGTAAAATGCGTTGATAAATTTAAATAGTTCACGTTTCTATATTAACTGATTTTTTTACCCAGTTTTCCAAAAACAAATTTCTCTGTGGTCGTCCAAAAAGTGTAACAATTTTCAAGATGAAGTGATCCACGCCTAAACGGCATCCGTCCCTGGTACTGACTCCTACTGCCGACTAGATCTATATTCCATGCACAGTTACTCCCGAAGAGACATTAATATCCTGTGATGGAGTTGAGCCCCTTTTTGTCACTTCGATTGGCGCTGGAAAAGTATTTTAAGTTGATTGTGTGTTTTGTGTTCAGTGTAAGCGTCGGTGTGTGTGTGTGCTTGTGTGTGGGCTTGTGTGTGTACGTGCGTGCGTGTGCTTGTGTGTGTGTGTGTTCGCGCGTGATAAAAGAGCTTCTAATTTTAAAGAGGAAAGAATGAGTATATATTGGTTGCTTTGACCTCCGAAAAGTTTTTCAGTCTGTTTAAGAAACAACTCAAGTTAGCTACCTATTTAGCACTAATTGCATTGGTCTCAAATAATCATCAAACAAGTTAAAATGTAATTAAACAAATTGACAGACTTAGAGTGTATGTTACAACAGTGTAGCCAGTTCTTGTTAAATGTATGTCACAACAGTGTTGTGAGTTCCTGTTGAGTGTATGTTACAACAGAGTAGTCAGTTCCTGTTGGGTGTATGTTACAACAGTGTAGTCAGTTCCTGTTGGGTGTATGTTACAATAGTGTAGTCAGTTCCTGTTGGGTGTATGTTACAACAGTGTAGTCAGTTCCTGTTGAGTGTATGTTACAATAGTGTAGTCAGTTCCTGTTGGGTGTATGTTACAACAGTGTAGTCAGTTCCTGTTGGGTGTATGTTACAATAGTGTAGTCAGTTCCTGTTGAGTGTATGTTACAATAGTGTAGTCAGTTCCTGTTGGGTGTATGTTACAATAGTGTAGTCAGTTCCTGTTGGGTGTATGTTACAACAGTGTAGTCAGTTCCTGTTGAGTGTATGTTACAACAGTGTAGTCAGTTCCTGTTGGAACGTCTTTAACATTGTTATTACAAAGCTTATATCAATTCTGTCTGTCTGTTTGTCTGGGTAGAATCTTCTACAGGTTATTTAACCCACTTTTAGTTGTCGAATCAAACTGACACTTCACACAATTATTCATTGTAGATGATAACACACAGAATGAGTTAATCAACATATTTGTAATTAATTATATTTTTTTAAAAAAAGAAAGTGTATCGACCTAAGGGAAGATAAGCCTTGTGTAGAGAATAAGATCGTTCGCTAAACAGTTTAAACTATAGCCTTTTTACAAAGCTAATATTAATCACTCTGACTGTCTGGTACAAATTTTGTACATGCTACATATTGAGATATGTGGCTGTGTATATGGAGTTATTTCCCTTATTGCGTTTTGTTCACGTTTTTTCTCGCACTTTCTAATATCGGACCAAGTTGAGATTTTTTAGTAATTATTCATAGTCCATGACAATAGACGAATCAATTAAAAAATAACCAATTAGTTAATCAATTAGAGATAACTAATTAATATTTTGATTTGTATAGAATAATGAAATTTTTTCTTGCAGTATTGTTATATTTGACAGTGATTTGAGGTTATTCCCCTTAGATAAGAGTGTTATTCCTCTTCCATAAGCCTTGTTATTTAAAAAGATTTTTTTTAGACTGTAAAACCTTCTGTTTTGTAGCTTAAATTTTAAACTATAGCCTTTTTTAGACTATAAACCTTCTATTTTTATGAGTACATGTGTAGCTAAGTGGCTAGCACGTAGGCCTTACATCTTTAGTCTCGAGATCTCGAGTTCAAATTTAGACTTGAACGACTTTTTAAAATATTTTGAAAAGCGGAACGTAAACCTCCCAGATAACAAATGATAATTGTTCCACACACATCGGACAATGATAACTAGTCCACACACATCGGACTATGATAACTAGTCCACACACATCGGACAATGATAACTGGTCCACACACATCGGACAATGATAACTGGTCCACACACATCGGACAATGATAACTGGTCCACACACATCGGACAATGATAACTGGTCCACACACATCGGACAATGATAACTGGTCCACACACATCGGACAATGATAACTGGTCCACACACATCGGACAATGATAACTGGTCCACACACATCGGACAATGATAACTGGTCCACACACATCGGACAATGATAACTGGTCCACACACATCGGACAGTAACGAACTAAGCACACTATAACCCTAAGAGGTGCCCTAAACTTCTAATTAAATCATATTTCCAATCGCCAAATTATTTACATGATTTATTCCAAATAATGCCATTTCACTTAAATAAGTGTCGTCATGATTGTATCTAGAAAGAGCTTTTCTTTGTCTCCACCATCATATGACATATGAGTGATTCGTACATTCAACTATAAATCACTTGTATAAAGATAACTTGACTATAATAGTATAGCTGAAATAAAACACAGTGAGGACAATACATTACTGAATAATAATAATAATCCAATACTGAATACTTGTAACAATGGCTTCTTCAAACAATGACCTACAACTAACGACTGTTTACAATTACTAGCGACCTCATAACTAGCTCACGCTCCTGAAATATTAAGTTACCCCTGAAATATTAAGTTACCCCTGAAATATTAAGTTACCCCTGAAATATTACGTTACCCTTGAAATATTACGTTACTCCTGAAATATTACGTAACTCCTTAAATGTTACGTTACTCCTTAGATATTACGTTACTCCTGAAATATTACGTTACTCCTTAGATATTAGGTTACTCCTGAAATATTAGGTTACTCCTTAGATATTACGTTACTCCTTAAATATTATGTTACTTCTGAAATATTATGTTACTCCTTAGATATTACGTTACTCCTTAAATATTATGTTACTCCTGAAATATTATGTTACTCCTTAGATATTACGTTACTCCTGAAATATTACATTACTCCTTAGATATTAGGTTACTCCTGAAATATTACGTTACGAAGACTTTTCGTGGTTTTTTTTACGTCACAGCAAAGAGCTATGGGTGTGGGCCATGAGCCTACATCATGTATATAATGCAAAGCAAAGGTTCTCTAAAAGGGTCTGCCTCATTTTCCTACGCAGACGCAAGGTGTCCTGAATAATAGAGTTCTCATATTCCTGGTCAGCCGTTATTGTGTGCTGTCAAGCGAAACACACACACACACACTCACGCATAAGACAATAAGTTTTTAAAAAGTATTTGCATTTATTTATCTCGTTGTTACTTCACCAAAGTCAAACAACTCTTAACCAGGTTCTTACGTTTTCATTCTTTCTATTTGTTTCTAAATTGTTATTAGTGGGGTTTTTTCTCCAATTTTTTAAATACATGAAATGGTAGTGTGCGCATGTGTATATCTCTAATTCTTATTAGATTTAAAGTATAATTTCTTTTAACTTATATACACGAGTTAGTCATTGAAAACTCTATTAGTCATATTTAAAAAGGTTTTATCAAACTCCAGTATTAAAATTTTATATTTTTGGAATATCAGTAAGTACAGATCATCCTGTACCTGGCGGCGCTAAAAAAAATGCACGCTATGATAACAAAAGAATGTCATCTGACAGGAAGTGGAATTATTTTGTACTAGAACCTGATACGTCATCATTGTTATCCTAATTGTAAATTTTTAGTTAATTTCAGATGCTTTTTTCCTGTTACTTTTTTTCAGGCAGGTTAGAGTTTCCATTTTCTAAAAACAGAACAAGCAGATGGTGTACATAAAGTTTGTTTAGAATATGGTAGTCTAAATTTTAAAAAAGAGCCCTGGGTGTATGGCTTAAAATAAAACAAACTTTCACAATGGAAAGCTTCCTCCAACATGTCGCGTCTGCTCAGATTCAGCCAATCACGATCCAGCTAACGATTAATACCAGGTAGATTCAGATCTAGTAAAATATAATACGACATCTTGGTCTATAACAGTGATGCTCAAAATACGACCCGCGAGCCAGATCCGGCCCGCAACGTGGTTCCATCCGGTCCGCCGAAACGTTGTCACAAAGTGTAGAAAATCCCTCACCTTTTTTTTCAAACAAAAAAACGTCGAAAAATGTATCTTTACCTACCTACCTACCTACCTACCTACCTACCTACCTACCTACCTATCTATCTACCTACCTACCTACCTACCTATCTATCTACCTACCTACCTACCTACCTACCTACCTACCTACCTACCTACCTACCTACCTACATATCTACCTACCTACCTACCTACCTACATATCTACCTACCTACCTACCTACCTACCTACCTATCTATCTACCTACCTACCTACCTACCTACCTACCTACATATCTACCTACCTACCTACCTACCTACCTATCTATCTACCTACCTACCTACCTACCTACCTACCTACCTACCTATCTATCTATTTACCTACCTACCTACCTACCTAGCTACCTACCTACCTACCTACCTACCTATCTACCTACCTACCTACCTACATATCTACCTACCTACCTACCTACCTACCTACATATCTACCTACCTACCTACCTATCTATCTATCTACCTACCTACCTACCTACCTACCTATCTACCTACCTACCTACCTACCTACCTACCTATCTACCTACCTACCTAGCTACCTACCTACCTATCTACCTACCTACCTACCTATCTACCTACCTACCTACCTACCTACCTACCTACCTACCTACCTACCTACCTGCCTTTTTCTCTGATGGATTGGAACCATGATCTTTAACATTTGTGTGCTTAAGCATTTGGACTCAGAATGTAGAATCTGCCAGAAAAAGTGACCTGATCCTTACTTTTTTGTGGAATGTGATAATTAGCCAACATATTTGATTTGTCATGATAGTTTGACTGTTTAAAAAACAACAACATATAAACGGGATTATAAAACATAAATGGGGACATTCTTGGTGTGAGCCGCGAATACAAGATTGTTAAACTTCGCTTAGACATTGGAAAAACCTTCAGAATATTTAACGAAAAGAGACAAGAAGTCGGTGGTAAGGCTAGCTACAATGTTGCTCACATTTGAAGAAGAGAAATGAAGCCATTTTCAAGTCAATTTTAATTCGTGTTTGTATCTTTTCGTTGATGTAGCCCGCGACACGAGTGTTGGAAATTGAAATGGACCGAAAGGGCCAATTAGGTTGGGCATCACTGGTCTATACTCTATAGTGTACAGAAAACATGCAAAGAAACTGAACCACTTCCACATGACTTGTCTAAGAAAAATACTGACTGTCAAATGTCAAGAAAAAATACTAGATACTAAAGTCCTTCAAAGTCCTGTAAAGCATCTACACAATCCTGATGCAGTCCCAGCTGCGATGGGCAACACACGTCTGCAGAATGGAAGACATCCGCATCCCTAAACGACTCCTGTATGGCCAATTATTTTGATGGTGGTTATATCTTGATGGAGGTTATATTTTGATGGTGGCTATAACTTGATGGATGCTATATTTTGATGGTGGTTATATCTTGATGGATGCTATATTTTGATGGTGGTTATATCTTGATGGATGCTATATTTTGATGGTGGTTATATCTTGATGGATGCTATATTTTGATGATGGTTATATTTTGATGGAGGCTATATTTTGATGGAGGTTATATCTTTATGGAGGTTATATTTTAATGGTGGTTATATTTTGATGGTGGTTATATTTTAATGGAGGTTATATCTTGATGGAGGTTATATTTTGATGGTGGTTATATTTTGATGGAGGCTATATTTTGATGGTGGTTATATTTTGATGGATGCTATATTTTGATGATGGTTATATTTTGATGGAGGCTATATTTTGATGGAGGTTATATCTTGATGGAGGTTATATTTTGATGGAGCTTTTATTTTGATGGGGCTATATTTTGATGGCGGTTATATTTTGATGGAGGCTATACTTTGATAAGGGTTATATCTTGATGGATGCTATATTTTGATGATGGTTATATCTTGATGGATGCTATATTTTGATGGATGCTATATTTTGATGGAGGCTATATTTTGATGGTTATATTTCGATGGAGGTTATATTTTGATGATGGTTATATTTTGACGGAGGTAATATTTTGATGATGGTTATATTTTGATGGAGGCTATATCTTGATGGATGCTATATTGTGATGGATACTTTGATATAGTTAACATTTTACATGTTATTTTGATATGTCTTACATTCTATAATGTTACTTTGTTGAAGGTATTTTTATGAAGATTACTTTAAAGTGAAACTTTCAAAGGCTCTAAATGTATATCGCACATGTTCAGCCTAAACACAAACGTTTCGTAAGCTCTAACATCAACAGGAATGATATCCATAACACAAAACATTTCTTCACTACAGTTCATTATGTTGATAAACATCGTGCTAGGTAATGACATGTGACATTGTGGGCTTAGTTGTAGTCATCACAATTGGATATTAAATACTATTGGATATTAAACACTCGTCAATTTTTATCATACATCGATATCTAACAGATATTAACCACAGGCCGATGTCGAATACAATATAAAACCCAAGTCAATATTAAGTCCAGTGTTCCTGTAATTGTCATGGCTCTATCTTTCTTACAATGTTGATAACAGACTAAAAGCCGAACTGGATTAACCTATAACCAAAGGACCTCATTTCTGGTTGCGCTGGTAGAACTGTTAGCGGAATGAAACTAATCTAATAATTAAAGCCTACTCGCGCAGCGGACCACGGACCGGACATCAGTTAATGACCCCCTTATCACATGTCAAGTGAAAGTTTAAAGAAGAAAAAATGAGGCAAGGTCTGGGTAAGCAAATGGGGCAAGGTCTGGGTAACCAAACGGAGCAAGGTTTGAATATTCAAGTTTCCAATAGATTTCGGGGTAAGTTCTTATTTAACTGATTTTATATCATGTATATTGCTTAAGTCTAGTTTGTCTATTGATAAGTCCTTTGCTTCAAGGGCGAAACATTTTTTTTTTCATTTTATTTTTAAGACAAATTTTAAAAGTACTTTCTTAAACCCTTCATTTTAAAATAATATCATCAAAACTAACGCTACTGGGTATTTTCACGATGAACTCAACAAGGTCAAGGTCGCTGAATTGAACAGGATTGTTGTCAACTCAATAAAAACTACTGACGGAAGAGCATCAAAAATTTGATTCTGCAGTGTAATAAAGTGCACAAAAAATAATCATAACTTTAAAGATTATCAAAACTTCCTTTAATCTGGACACCGGAAACACCAAAAAAGCTTACTTTTTAGTTTGGAAAGGGTTGGTGGCAATGCGTGAAGCTCAACTTCCCCAATACAAGTTGCAGGGCTCAATTGATATAGAAAACCTACGAAACAATTCGAGCAAGATCCTGAGGAAAACTGAAGCAAACTAATGTCCCCAATTACTAGAGAGGGTAAGAATCAAGCCTCCTCTCGAATATAAAAAAAAGATTAATCAGCGTCACGTAAATGCAAAACTATAGTATGTAAATCAAGTTGACGGACTTAATAGAGCACATAGTAGTCTCTTCTTAGTAGACCACTAAGTAGTCTCTTTATTAAATAAGTAGCCCGACTCTGTAAAAAGAAAAAAACATCTACCTGTGAATACATTTTTTTTTCATTTACGAAAAGAATAGAAAGGTTCACATTAATTGACATTAGCACGCCTGTCAATCGATTGCATTGAAATAAAAAAATTAATTGAACTTGTGATAAAAACAAGTTGCTCATTGAGCCTCATATTAAAATCACAACAGACACACACACACGTAAACAGCTCGTAGAAACTTCCTCAAGGCGTGTCTCTAGTTCATCCCTACGCTAGCGCTTCCAAGTCCCACATGAAAGGTAGCAAATAGTGATGCAGTCTTGTAGCGGTGTAGATTAATGAAATGATAAAACCAGAACCTCATCACCATAGAGGGCTGAGAGGGGGGGGGGGGGTCGATGGTGGACATGGGAGGGGGAGTCTATACTGTACTGACGTCAGGTCCCTTTCTTTAAGGAAAATTGGTTGGGAGAAGGGGGGTCGCACAAACTTTCCTTGAGAACGTGGCTGATGTGACCCCTACAAACGCCTTTATGATCCTATCAAATAAAGGGTTCAAGTGAAGATGATAAAAATACTTAGTGTAAACATAAAAATGTTAGTGTGTGTATATTTGTTAAGTAATTCACTTTCATTCTAAAAGAAAAAGGTTTTTATAAAGAAACTCAAATTGTTTTCTTAGATGCATTCAACGCGGTTTGACATTTTTGTTTCGACCAAGACAAGTGAGCTTCGTGAACATTTTTTATAGAATTAATTTTCATTCTTAAAGGCATTTTTAAAGTTATAAAACTTTAAGTAATAAATAGTCTGTCAGACTTTCTGAAAAGTTGTTTAAACAATCAATTCTTCTTTTAGTAATCTGATGGTTGGCTATAAATTCTCATTCCATCTAAGCCTATTAATTGTAATGCTTAATTATTGTAAGTCGTCTTTTAATCAAGTTCTTCTATTAACAGTCTAGCTAATGATCTTTAAATTAGGAGGTACACAAAATGTACATGCAAGTCTATTTATTAATTAAAATCTTAACTGAATACAAAGAAACATTGGAGTAAAGGGCGGGAATTCCCGATGAATCCGTGGTCATAAACAAAAGACTTAAGCCAAATTAGATTTTAAGATTTTTATATTTTTTAAAACTATAACGGTCAAACCAGAGTTTTCCTTACTTTGAGGCCAATTAGGTCAATTGTTAGAGCGTTTTTCGAAATATACATCCAGTGTCCAGTTTCCATGCAGGTTTTTTTTTTTTATATTTTGCTCCTTCTTCCCTATTGCTATTAGAGCATGGAATGGGTTGCCTGAGTCAGCCAGGAAAACCAGTGACTTGGCAGAATTTAAATCATTGGTTAATATGCATGGTTAAATGCATGAGGCGTAGGACGTAATCATCCTCTTTTTTGAAGTAACGTCTGTATTATATAAGATAAGTTAAGATAAAGAATTTACAAGCTAATAATTAGGAATGGTAAAAGTGATGATACTACAAAACGGTCCATATTTTGAGCAATAAAATACTAGTTAAGGAATCGTTTGAGTGACAATGCAAGAAGCTTACAGTGATTTGTTTCCCCGCTGAATACGTCGACACAGTCGAATGAGTCCTGACCGAATGAGCACAGTATACCATGTGTCTAGTCATGGCTAGCAACTAATGACCAAAAAAAAAGGAGGGGGGTATCTCTTGTCACACTCACAAAGTGATAGGGTTGGGGATGTGAGCGGTGTCTTTAGCTCCCCCGCCGCCGAGCCCCTAGAGCATTAATCACTTCTTGTACACCAGTAATGGAATGGAAGCCTACATTATGTGCGTGTGTGTGAAAGGAAGCCTACATTATGTGCGCGTGTGTGAAAGGAAGTCTACATTATGTGCGTGTGTGTGAATGGAAGCCTACATTATGTGCGTGTGTGTGAATGGAAGCCTACATTATGTGCGTGTGTGTAAATGGAAGCCTACATTATGTGCGTGTGTGTGAAAGGAAGCCTACATTATGTGCGTGTGTGTGAAAGGAAGTCTACATTATGTGCGTGTGTGTGAATGGAATCCTACATTATGTGCGTGTGTGTGAATGGAAGCCTACATTATGTGCGTGTGTGTGAATGGAAGCCTACATTATGTGCGTGTGTGTGAATGGAAGCCTACATTATGTGCGTGTGTGTAAATGGAAGCCTACATTATGTGCGTGTGTGTGAATGGGAGCCTACATTATGAGCGTGTGTGTGAATGGGAATAGAGGTTCTCAAAAAAAAGAGCGCAGATTTGATCTTTAGATTGAGATGCACGAACACACATATATAACAATCAAATCTAAATCTTAACGTTGGGATAGAATCCCCTAGATTGTGTGTAATCGAGCATTGAGAATTGAGTAGCTGATATTTTATGTTATGCTCAGGAGTAGGTGTAATAACTAACAAAAATTGGGGCCAAAGAGACAAAATGTAAAGAAATCAAATCAATAAATATCTTAGAGAGTGCGGGGTGCTATACAGAATTCAATTACATCTGGACACAAGGATACAATATTAACAAAAGTAAGCTTTGGGAGGTAATAGGTTTCAATAAAAAAAAAAAAATTTGAGTCGGGTTTCTGAGCAGCCAATCAGAAACTATGATTTCTAGATCTATTAGGATTGAACATATTCAACAGCAGCCTTGCAAAAGTTTTTAAGTCGATAAATGATCTGAATATCATTGGTAGCTACACAGCTACACTTACCTCGCTTGACTCAAAGGTAGCTACACTTACCTCGCTTGACTCAAAGGTAGCTACACAGCTACACTTACCTCGCTTGACTCAACGGTAGCTACACAGCTACACTTACCTCGCTTGACTCAAAGGTAGCTACACAGCTACACTTACCTCGCTTGACTCAAAGGTAGCTACGTTGACATCACTTGACCTAAATATATATATATATATAAAGATATTGATGCATAGAACGCTATGTTGTTAAGGCAAAGAATGGAGTGATTTTATTCAAAGATGTGGAAATGTCTCTGCTGAATGTGGGAATGATTGTGTAAGAAAATAGGAAAATAGAAAGATTAAAAAGTTCGTAGACACATTGCCGTTAGAGAAAGAATTGTCAGGAATTGTTTTTAATATGTTTTGTCATCTTGTGATTCGTACAATGCCCACAGTGGCTGTACATTTTGTATTTAATGTATAGGATGTACCACTTACAGTACTCGCTACATTCAATTTTATTATAGATGTCAGGGAACGGAATCGTGCAAGGCCAATTGATTAACAAATTAATAATTCTTTCATCGGTTGAATATAAGCATCACAAGGTTATGGCGGCATGCTAACTCCAGACCATAAAAGGGGGGCGGTTGAGATTGGAGTTTGGTTGGGGTGGGAAGGCTGGAGATGGCGAAAGGTACTTCAAGGGGTTGAATCAAAGAGTTGAAGAGCTTGAACGACGGTAGTGAATATGTTGAAGTCAATTGTATGTACAGTGTGTGTATTATTAAAGGGATTCCTTTGTATTTATTATTATTTATTGTTGAAGGATCTCAGTTTTCAACTTATTGTTTACATTGGTACCTCAGGCATCGCGATATTATTTGAGAATTCTGAAAATGTCTAACAGACAGAACTGTATAAAATTAGAACATTAGAAATGCATTGTCTGCTCAACACAATCTCATCGTAAGATCAAGACATCGTTGTCATCTGATTAAAAACTATATCATCACAACTGGCTCAAATGTATCGTCTCAATAGAGCGGCAGGATTCATTATTTCCGCTGACGTTATATTTTTCAATTGCCTGTTCAAATAAAACGCAAATATGTCTTTATATAAAATATAGGCCTATATCAATTTTTGAAAAAGTTTTTAAAGTTTTTTTCTTGGAAAAAGGAAGGGGGGCTTGCACAACGTCTCAATTGCTCCTGTGCTACGCCACTGTTTCCTCAACTTTATACTCTTTGTAGGCCTGCAGTAGGAAAATGTCCATTTTTGATTCAGATTTTTAAATATTCCAAAATATTTGTGTTCTCATCTCTGTAGCTTTTGGTGTATGGTCTATCTCATAAGATCAGCGTCTTGTTTGAAACTTGAGATAACGTAGAGATTCAAACCAAAACAAGCCGCCTTCATGTCGTGATGCCATTGACATGTTTACCAATGTCAGGTCTGGAGAGTACAACTTGAAGATCAGAGTTAGGTAAATGTAGCCTAGAATCAACCCAGTGTATGGTCAGGTATTGGGAAACTAGAGTAAATATTGAATGGATGAAGGCGCAAAGAAGTCTTCTTTTAAAAATGGAAACATCAACAAAATGTCTCTATTGTTCGTAGGTGGGCTTTTAAAAAAATACTTGAATTTTATGTGAAGTAGAAATTATGTATTTAACAGCGAAAGTCTCTATTCACGGACTCATCTCTAGTTCTTCGACATAGTTACTATCTTAAGACTTGATTTTTTATATTATTTTTTTTGTTACAATTTTTCTACAGTAAAACTAATAAAATATTTTTATAATAGTTCATTACAATTCAAATCTTATATTAAGCGAACTTGTATCATTACTTTGAATCAGTCATGTAATTAAATTTGTAATTGATCTAGACTATTCTAGACTCTAGACTAACAATAAAAAGTATTTATAAAAATACAATTTAAAAAGTGGAAATGACCTGAATTCGAACTCATGGCCTAAGCCTTCTCAGACCAGCTGACCAATCTGCTGGTGGAGGGCTTATGAGCCTTGAAGATAGTATAGTTGTATATTGTTTCTATAGTCTCGTCCTAGTTTTCAGGTTTGTTTGTTCACTAATCAGACACTTTTAAATCCGACACACTCAGTAATCCGACGCGGCGCCAACTCGGCGACACTGTATGCTTCCGCTGCACATGCGTGGATTGACATGCAAGTCTCGTCTCAGTGTCTTCTCTCTGTGTGGATACGTCCTAGCCTGTCTTTCTGTGATTACTATCAAACAGTTGACCTGACCTAGATTTGTAGTGGTCAACTTTTCGTTACGTCTTGTAGGACAGCGAGCGAAGTTGTCAAACATAAACATCAAACATTCTCTCTTCTTAAGGGACATTATTGAGAGCTATGACCGCGTCTAGACTCGTTAAACTACAGCTTACCTTTGGTAATCCGACGCTTTCGATAATCCGACACCAAGCCAGCCCCCGAACCATTGCTATCAAGGGTCAACTGAATTATAATTACACAGAAGGCACACACACACATGGTACATTTTTAAAAATTGTGTTTGTTTATTTTTTATGTTTATAACATCAAATATGCCTTTTCAAAATGTTTATACTTTACAAATATTGATTTTGAAATGTATTTATAGCTTTAAAAGAAATGTTCAGATTGATGCTATTGTATAAAGTGTGTTGACACATAGAAAAAAAAAACTTGGTTAAGGCTTTGTGTATAGCTTCAAGGGCTTTCTAAGAAGACGAGTGTGACATAATGGGGAACTAACTATTTTTGATGACTTGTATAGTTAGGAGTGATTCCCCTTATATAGTTTATAAAAGGCCTTGCAAACTGTGTTTAGTTGCCACTTTCTCCTGAGTTACCAGCTTGACCACTTGACCTGTGTTGTGAATAGTATTTTTTATAATTATTGGTAGATATAGCCTTAAATGATTTCCAGGCAGTATATTTTTACCCTGATGTTATGCATCCTGGGGTACTCCCAAACGTGACGTATTTTTGTAACCTTTTTCTGAGGATTCAACCTGTATTGAATCATCAGATGGACTTTACATATTTTTATAGCCTTGTCTCTGAGGGATTCAATACAGGTACCCCAGGATGCAGAACATCAGTGTAAAAATATACTGCCTGGAAATAATTTAAGGCTATATCTACCAATAATTATACATTACACAAAATACAATCATACTAAAGATATACTTAGCCCAAAGATCTCCAGAGCAGGGCACACTTCTCCTGAGTACCCCATGACACACTTCTCCTGAGTACCCCATGACACACTTCTCCTGAGTACCCCATGACACACTTCTCCTGAATACCCCATGACACACTTCTACTGAGTACCCCATGACACACTTCTCCTGAGTACCCCATGACACACTTCTCCTTAGTACTCCATGACACACTTCTCCTGAGTACCCCATGACACACTTCTCCTGAGTACCCCATGACACACTTCTCCTGAGTACCCCATGACACACTTCTCCGAGTACCCCATGACACACGACCACTAACAGAAAAAAAATACTATTCACAACACAGGTCAAGTGGTCAAGCTGGTAACTCAGGAGAAAGTGGCAACTAAACACAGTTTGCAAGGCCTTTTATAAACTATATAAGGGGAATCACTCCTAACTATACAAGTTATCAAAAATAGTTAGTTCCCCATTATGTCACAACGAGCGTTAAGAAAGACACATTCACTTTCAAAATGCTATCTATTCAATGTGCAGTGGCGTAGCCAGGATGGGTGGAGGAGGGGGAGAATTTGAAAATCCCCCCGGACCCCACCTTAGGGGGCCCCCAAATAAATGTTCGATATTGTTTTTTACATTAAATATTAAATATTACGCAAAATGCAAGGACACCCAAAAAGGTCAAGACGACCTGGCCAACAAATAATGGCAAATTCCTATGCCACTGTCAATGTGTTTGATTTTTTGTTTCTAGTTAGAAATTCTGTTTAAGTGAAATAAGTAGCTTTCTCCAATGTTCTCGGGCGTTTTAGTATTATCTTGACAGTCAATGTCAATAATTTGATAGCTTACGTCATACATTTGCATGTTAAAATCAATCGTTTGATAGTCAACTCCAATCGTTTGCAGGTCAACTTCAATCGTTAGCAGGTCAACTTCAATTGTCTGCTGGTCAACTTTAATTGTTTGCTGATCAATTTCAATTGTTTGCTGGTCAACTTCAATCGTTTGCTGGTCAACTTCAATCGTTTGCTGGTCAACTTCAATCGTTTGTAGGTCAACTTCAATTGTTTACAAGTCAACTTCAATCGTTTGCTGATCAACTTCAATCGTTTGTTGGTCAATTTTAATTGTTTGCAGGTCAACTTCAATCGTTTGCAGGTCAACTTCAATCGTTTGCAGGTCAACTTCAATCGTTTGCGATCAACTTAAATCCTTTGCTGATCAACTTCAATTTTTTGCTGGTCAACTTCAATCGTTTACAAGTCAGCCTCAATCGTTTGCAGGTCAACTTCAATCGTTTGCAGGTCAACTTCAATCGTTTGCAGGTCAACTTCAATCGTTTGCAGGTCAACCTCAATAGTTTGCAGGTCAACTTGAATCGTTTGCTGATCAACTTCAATCGTTTGCTGGTCAACTTCAATCGTTTGCTGGTCAACTTCAATCGTTTACAAGTCAACTTCAATCGTTTGCAGGTCAACTTCAATCGTTTGCAGGTCAACTTCAATCGTTTGCAGGTCAACTTCAATCGTTTGCTGGTCAACTTCAATCGTTTGCAGGTCAACTTCAATTGTTTGCAGGTAAACTTCAATCGTTTGCAGGTCAACTTTAATTGTTTGCAGTTCAACGTTACTCGTTAGCTAGTATTTGTATTTACAAATTGAAAGGTTTAGAGCAGCAACTTTACTCTGAGTAGATACTAGCTTCTGGTTTCTATAGACAGACATTTTGAAAAGTTGATGAACAGTTGCAGAGACATTAAAGTACTTGTAGATGTAAAGACAAGGCAATGGTTAGAAAGTACATGTAGATGTAAAGACAAGACAATGATTAGAAAATACTTGTAGATGTAAAGACAAGACAATGGTTAGAAAGTACATGTAGATGTAAAGACCAGGCAATGGTTAGAAAGTACATGTAGATGTAAAGACAAGGCAATGGTTAGAAAGCACATGTAGATGTAAAGACAAGACAATGTTTAGAAAGTACATGTAGATGTTAAGACAAAATGGTTAGAAAGTACATGTAGATGTTAAGACAAGACAATGGTTAGAATGTAATGATAATTACTTAAACATGCTTTTAAAATGCAAATAGCAGACTCAAGTTGACGTCTTGGGAACATTTAACTACAAGTCTAGACTAGGAATGACAACTTCAATTAACGCCTTGAGAAATAATTACGTTAACAAATTAGTGACACTGTCCGGTGAAGGAGAACTAATTGTGTATGACACCGGCTATAGTCACATGACAAACACACACACAAACTTAAGCCGTCACCATCAGGCTACGACATGCTCACACGATCACACACACGCACAGAGTAGTGCCAGACATAAATCGCCCAGGGAAGCAAATAACTCAAAAATTTTACAGTAAAAAAAAAACTTCTTGTCTGCCTTGGGCTACGTTAGTGACAGGCAGAGTACGCCAGACGACAGACATTTACTTCAATATCAACACCCCGATGGGAAAGTGAACTAGCATTAAGACACAGAGACGTTTGGGGCTTTTAAACCTGCTGGCCTCATGCCCATGTTCAATTTGCTGACCAATAAAGTTCGTGTGCCCTTGCCAGTGTTAAGTTCTCAATATTATTTTCATGTATTGTTACGAAAGTGTATGTGTTTCTGATGTAACCAAGCGCATATGTGGGCGGTTGGTTTGGTTGTGTTGGCTGAATAGATTCTGATGAAATCCCAATGTGGGTTGTCGTCATTTCAAGCAAATCAAAGACTTGTGTGAAAATTGAAGAGATGAGAAGAAGCTAGAGACGTGAAGCAGGTGGGCGTGTCTTGTTGGTGAGTTCAATTTGGTTGAAAGTATCAGCAATTAAATTGTGTTTCTACATACACCAACATTGAATTTGAAAGCTGTCTATATTTATAAATACAAGTTTTAATCGGCTTTGTATATTAAAAAGTTTGTTCAAGTTTATTTCAAGTTGTTCATTAAGAATATAATACACACATACAAGGTACACACTGACGACTGAGGAAACCAACATGTATATAGCATGTGGACACGATAATAGGTGTGTGTGTTTTACAGTATGTGCTTAAGTGAAATGCACCATAGCACATAGACTAATTATCTTCTTTTTGGAAGAAACGTCTTCTGTAATATATAAGATAAGATAAGATACAATAAGATAAGATAACACTTTAGCATCGCATCTACTATTGGCGATTGTATGGACAATGAAAGGCGTGGTTAAAATTTGAAAAGTAATTTTTGTTAATATTTCCAATTGACCCTTAAAACTATTCCGCATTTTCTTTATTAGCAAACATTATTTTAGGGACACCAAAGTATTAAAGAACCTGTTACAGGATAACTTGTTATCATGCTTCATAAAATAACGGAATAGATTGAATTGTACGCACAACAACTTAATAAAATAGGAAGATATTAAGATACATGTACATTTTGTATCCCATGTGTCAGTATATGATTATTAAAGATCTTTCTTCGCCTGAGTCAGCCAGAAAACAAAGGACTCGGGGGAGTTTTTAGTCTCGCATTAACATGCACGATTTAGATCAACCCATGGATACGTTTAGGACAACTTTTTTTAAGGAACGTCAGCAATTTATAAGATAAGAATATAATTTTTAAGTATAACAAAAATAAAGTTTCACTTTCAGACCTTGTGATAATGTAAAAGTCATCTGTTTCTGTGGCCCACGGTTAACGAGCGTGTCATGTGGTCAGCACAACGACCAACCGCCTTTACTTTTCTCCAACTAATGTCAGGTACTCATTAGAGATGGGTGGACTCAAAAGCCCCTAAAGATTCCGAAATTAAACATCCCAGTCGTCATTAGCATTCGAACCCAGGAACACCGGTTTAGAAGCCGAACGCCTGACCACATAGCCACCAAATACCATAACAAAATTTTTGTCCACCAAATGAGTTGAATGAATACTTGTTGAATTATGAGAAGACCTATCGTCTGTTTCATTTATAATTTTGTATTACGTGTATACAATTACATATCAACAAATACCTCCCTTCTCCTCCAGCTTTTTAGAAGCCTTTTATTTGGTACACTTCAATGACATACATTATTTTAAAAAAAAATCAAAACTCCCTTACCCCATGCCGATGACACCCCAGGCGTCCCAATCAGGGTAGTTCCAAACATTTTTTCTTATCCTATGAATGTCACATTGAACCATTCAGCAGACGACCGATGCCACTCTCCGTGAAGCCTGAAAGTTTTGAGTTATTCCTTCCCTCCGTCGGCAGTGAGCCCCAACTTTGGCGCCATCACGTGGCAGACGAAATACAAAATTCGAAATCTCGTTTTTCGTTTCCTTTTTTTTTTTTTTCTGGCTCGTGCTCCGATCGTCTGGTAGAGGAGAGCGCGTGCTGGCCACACGAGCGTGGGTGCCGCGTTCCAAGGTAGGGAACAAGTGGTTCAAGATGGTTTTCCCCTACTCCCTTCCCCACCCTCTCTACCCACGCACTTCCCCCGCATACCTTGAGCATCGAAGTCCGAGAAATAAATTGTCTTGGCCTAACAACCAGTTGTTTAGTAGGAAATAACCAAATTAGTTTAACACAAGACCAATAACATACTACAATTACACTACGCCACAATGAGGTAAAGGGGTAGTTTTTTTTTTATCCATTATATTCATTTCAATTATTATTTTTTTTAAATCATTTATATAAGAAAATAAAGAGCAATTAGTTAACTAAATAGTGGGATGTGTGGCCGAGTTGTATAAACTGCCTGACTGCTAAACCAAGGGAGCTAGAGTTCGACATGCCAGTGAAGACTACGAAAAGGACGTTACAATGATGTTACAGACGTACGTGCGTTACTTGTACCTTCAATGCCTCTTATAATATGGCCAGTGTTGAGTCCTTCTTTACTAGGCTCAATTGGACCTTCGTTTTTTACTGTAAGTTTATTCAAGTTGCAACATCGTTGAAGGAGGGTGGAGGTTGTGGAACCTAAAACCTGGACACCGATCTCAAAATCGGCTCTAACGATTTTCCTAGAAATTTAATTAATGTTCATTTATTTTAACTTCATCTTATATAATACAGACGTTACTTCAAAAAAGAAGATGATTACGTCCTACGCGTCATGCATTTAGTCATGCTTGTTAACCAATGACATAAGCTCTGCCAAGTTACTGGTTTTCCTGGCTGGCTCAGGCAACCCATTCCATGCTTCCCACTAGGGAAGAAGGAGCATTTGTACAAATTTGTCCTAGCATATGGAACGAGGAATGTGTCTTTATCTTTGTGTCTCTCTATTAGTTTTGTGTGGCCTGTCTGTCTGTCTGTCCTTCCGCCCGTCCCGTTTAGATCTCAGAAATTACAAAAGAAAATGAAAAATCGGACATCAGGATATTTTAGAGTATTTAAAGTTCTGATCCAACGGCTACCTTTTCTTTTCTGAAAGAGAAAAATCTAATTTTTAAAATCAATTATGCATGCAGGTGTTTCATAAAAATACACCATTTTACAACTATTCACTATTAATAGTAACATACACTGGAGGCTTTTTTTTAGAGAGGGAAATTACTATTTACTAATGTTTAACACATTTATTCAAATGGTTTTATATATTTTTTTTTTCAAAAACTATTTTTTTTACAATTGTATTGCTAAGTTATGTAAGTTCTGTCATACTTAATACTACATTTACAAACAAAAATGACACAAAAAACAAAACTAAAGGAATTTTTTATTTTTTTTACGGAAATGTTTTCTACACAGGATCTGTTAATCTTTTTTCTCCATTCTTCTATGTCATTTGCCTTTGATAGGATTTCATTATTATATTCTTTCGGAATATATTGAAACCTGCCTTTTTACCTGCTTGGGTGGACCACTTCTAATAGAATTTAATATCGATATTCTTCTAGAAATATTGAAACCTGCCTTTTTTTCTGCCTGTGTGGACCACTTTGGGGGCCGATTTTGAGTTTGTGTGGTCTTTGTAACCTTGTTAAATTTTGTTTTTGTATTTGAAGATTATGGTTCAGTGTTTTATCTATAATTGCTACTTTACTTTTGAGTCTTCTATCCTGAAGGCTTTTTAAATTTAGTGATTTTACTAAAGGTGTTACTCTAGTCAAATGTGAATATTTGTTTGTTATGAATCTCACTGCTTTCTGAGAAAAGAATTACTAGATCGCTGGCTACAATAGGGAAAACTTTTCAATGTAAAATTTCAATGTAAAATTGGCAAGAGAAATCGGTCTAGATCCAACATCATTTATGAAAAGACTATCGCGTTTGGGAATTTTCTAACATTATCCATGCAAAGGTTTAAGCAAAATTAATTACTGTTCATAAAAAAATTGCGCATCGTTTTCTAAGTCCTATCATTGGAATATTATAAAGTGTAGTCTTATCTTATCTTATATAATACCGACGTTACTTCAAAAAGAAGGTGACATCCCAGAAAAGAAAAAAGTAGCCATTGCATCATAACTTCAATGGTCTAAAACAGGGGTGGGCAAATTACGAACGCAGGCCACATGCGGCCCGCCGGAGTGTTTTATGCGGTCCGCCGACACCTACAGAAATCATGTGTGCCCAAAGTATATACATATAAAATTACAAATATATTTAAAATAATATCGTTAGATGGTATTGAAACAGTCTCATAATAATAAGTTTAAAGTAAATGAAGATTATGCTTATTGGCTAAACACCAATACACTCAATAGAAGTCACAATCTCTGATCAGTATGAAGAACTGTGTTAAGTGTTGGGTATGCTTGGGGAAAAAAAAAACGGAAATAAAACAACTGACTGAGAAAAATATCTTTTTTTTTTAAATATAAAACCATAAACTCTAAACAGGAAAGTTTGCAGAAAACTGCATAAAATTTCATCTTATTGTAGTAATACATAAAAACACAAACTTAATATTGTAAGAAATGTTTACCACGGTTAGTCTCAAATTAGTAACTATTTAGTATGTACAAGGCAAATGAGAGTAACTAATCGCAAGAAGAAATTGTAATGTTACTCGAAGGACATTGACTGTGACTTTGTTACCAATATTTCTAATGAAGAGTGGAAGACAGATTTCTTATTCTCGACAGTGAGTATTGCAATACCATTTCTATTAGCAAGCTAAAGAAAACAGGTTTTGTCATTTTCCTTTGCTGAAAGATTAAACTATTTCTAGTGAAATGATTAAAAGTACAACACTTATTAAGATTCCTTAATTGTGCAATTTATAAAAGCAAATTTTAAGAGTCATAAATCAGTTTTCCATATCTTCAGTTCACCACTTAGTGGAGAAGCTGATTCTGCTCCAGAGGACAAACCTCCAAACTAAGAGAAGTTTCAGTCAGTACTTCCACAGGAGTCTTATGGGTGCCAGAAGCTGTTCACACTATTTATGTACACATGCATCTGTTCTTCTAATTTTACATGTTGGAGGGTTAACTGAGATTAACCGCGCAGTGGCTTCCAGATCAGGCAGTTCTCCGAATAGCCTTTGTTCTATAGGAGGGCTTTGTGGCCAGAGTCTTTTTCGGGTCTCTTGATTTAGTATGCACCATTGACGGACATGGTCAGCTATCTCTGGTGTTGCTCCACAAGGGTAGGTTTAGCTCCTTCCAATATTTAACTTCCGAAACATACATTGTCTCATTTAGTGAACAATCATTTTTTTTTGTGTGGAAACTAAACAAGCATAATCACTGGTCTACGTTGACTGACTGTAATTTGATAGTAGTCACACGCGTAACAGTTAGTAAGCTAGTTCTACAGTTCCGGAGTGTAAAAAGTAAAATACTGCACATTTAGTACAACTGTATATTTGTGATTAAAAAAAAAGGCAACAACAATTTGTTAAAAAATCGTAAAATTGGCTTCAAAAATTAATTGCTAACTCTTGTAGTAATTCCTCAATTGGTGTGGAAACAAGAATGAAACGTGAATATAATACAGTGTAAATTTAAAAGGCAATTTACACAGTTAGCAAGCGTATCTTTCTAAGTTGTGTGTGTGTGTATATATATATATATATATATATATATATATATATATATATGCGGCCCGCCATTTCCTTTTTTTTTTTAAATGAGGCCCTCGATAAAAAAAGTTGCCCACCCCTGGTCTAAAATACTATGATGTTGATTTTCACTATCTTTTCTAGTTTACGAGATCTAAACGGGACGGACGGACAGATAAACCACACAAAACTAATAGTCTTTTCCCCTTTAGGGGGCCGCTAAAAAACATGGCGTAGTAAGCCATAGGTTACAGATTATGCAATAACAGAGTAAATTTAATGTTGCTTCAAGTTTATTGAAAGAGTATCTATGCTCCACTAATATTTTGTTAAGTAAATCTACTCTAGATAATATAGATTACATAAAAATATAGAGGTGGAAGATAAGTGTGTAGATATCAGAGGAGAAATAAAAAAAAATCTTTGGTTTAATGTGCACAACCAGCCATCTATTCCTAGCCAGCATAGTCGATCCAGTTTTTTGTTTTCTAATCTCGGCATCCATCCATCATGTCTCTAATATGGTGTATCAAATCTATTATTAGCAGGAAAACACGTTATTAGAACCTCTGTAACCTCGATCTTGGCCTGCGGTGAAATATACAGCGTCTTGAATAGCAGTCCTACCCCCTTGAATATTGCGTTTGATTTCCTATCAATAAGAGAGCTCGCCAGGAGAAAACTGAGCGTTGGGACATCATCTTTGTTAAGCCCCTAGCAAGGCTCCTCTGATGAAAGATGTCATCAAGTGTCATCACTGGACAATATCCACTTGTTCCAGATTGAGCCTTTGTTTAGTTTCGAAGTTTTTCTACATCGTTCTCTTTTTCTTGCAGTTCTCTTTCTTTCTTGTTCTTTCACTATCAGATGAGCTTGTATTGTAGCCTCCCTTTATACCTATCAAATGTTTATCACATTGGCGCATCTTTTAATATACAGACTTTCCTTTCTATATTAAGCTTATTGGGTCTTAATCAAAAAGTACAGATGATCTAATCCTTCGTGTTGATTAGGGATTATAAATATTACTTTATGTGTTGCTTTTTTTGGTTTTATGTGTTGTAATTTGGAAAACCTGTGTCGTACTTGTATGAAGTTTGGCAAAAAAAAAAACAAGTAGGTTTTGTGTGTTTATCAACGTATGCATGACAGATGATGTCAACATATCTGTGACAGATGATGTCACCCTATATGCGATAGATGGTTTATGTAAACGTATCTGTGACAGATGATGTCAAAGTATCTGTGACAATGGTTAATGTGAACGTATCTGTGACAGATGATGTTAACGTATCAGTGACAGAAAATGTCAAAGTATCTGTGACAATGGTTAATGTGAACGTATCTGTGACAGATGATGTTAACGTATCAGTGACAGAAAATGTCAAAGTATCTGTGACAATGGTTAATGTGAACGTATCTGTGACAGATGATGTTAACGTATCAGTGACAGATGGTTTATGTGCACATATCTGTGATAGATTCTGTCAACGTATCTGTGACAGATTATGTCAATGTATCTGTGACAATGGCTTTAGTACGTAGCTAACTGTGAAAGATAATGTCAACGTGATAAAATTTGACAAGAAACAAGTAGGTTTTGTCGTATCTATGACCAAGGATGCCAACGTATCTGTGACAGCTGATTTTAACCTATGTGTGACAGATAGTTTATGTGAATGCATATGTAGCATGCTTGTAATATGTATATTTATCTCCGGGTATACGGCAGTGAGTTTACCAAAGGCACCAGCTAAAAAAAATTCTTTTTAAACTTTAATATGTATATGGAGTTATTTTTTGTTGACAAGGAAACTTTACAAGTAGTAGTCAAGTACTCTGTATCTTTCTTATAAAAGATGACATGCTTTTAGATATAAGTATTAATATATATTCATACGTGGAGCTTTAATAAAGCTTTCGAAAACGTGTAGGGGCCTTCACACACTTAAATCCGACCCTTCTTTCCTAATACACATTTTAACTTAGTTTTCCCATTAGGTCGTGGAGATCGAATAGCTCAACCGCCACGAACTATATTAAACAAACTATCCTACTCTAAACATACACACACATACACACATTTTAATAGGCCCTCACATTCCATGTGACCATTCTTCATATTCGTAATTCTAGATTTTGTATTCACGTAGATATAGATCTAGTTGTTATTATCCAATTGTACAGATTCTACATTATATATTGAACTAATTTTCTGCACACACACGACACTCAAATACGCGCGCATGGGTTCTTAAAGGTATTCGGTGTTCTTGGGGGGGGGGGGGGGGGGGGGGAGAGAATGAAACTATTCAATTTGGTTTTCTTAGTTAACTTCTTTAAAGTGTCAACAAATATTTATTTCATTTTCTATTTTTTATTTTGAACACACAAATACATGCATTCATGTAGCCATTTCCTATTTCAATGTAAAAAAGACAATATGCTCTAAAAAAATACGGAAGTCTATTTCTAATATGTGCAATGGAAAATGTGCATTTAAGCTTTATATATAGACTGCGACCATTTTAGGGAAATACAGAAAATTAAGTCCAAAGATTCAATAGCAAGTTTGCGATTTTTCACGAATCGCTGCGTTTCTTAGTGAGCACTTAAGATGTAAAAGGAACCACAGTGCAGGATTTCTTATAAATTCAATCGGCGGTTCGATCTAGATATAGATGAATGTATTAATAGTTTTTTTTTAATATAAATAAGATTGTCTTTGTTTATTCTGGAGTTTTTATTTTTAAAAAGTTTCATTTCAATCATTGCTCTTCATAAAGACTAAATTCTGTGAAATGACTAGAACATATTTCTATCTGTGCCATTCGACTGACTGACTCATCAAACTTATATCTGTGCCACTCGACTGACTGACTCATCAAACTTATATCTGTGCCACTCGACTGACTGACTCATCAAACTTACATCTGTGCCAATCACATCAAACCTGTTTAATTAACTCGTTATAAAAAGTGGCCAGCGGAAAGCAAATTAAAGCTCACTTTAATCTAAATCTACTTTGTACGTTAAGAATTCGCTGAAGCAGCACAATGTCAAAAGAAAAGAAATGGGGGAGAGGGAATTAACAAATCAGATAAGTAATCGATCAAGTAAAAATGATTTGGAGCAAGCAGCAAATTGCATGTTTCTGAAGGAGAGTATTGATTGAGTTTTTCAACTTATGGTTTTACAAAGTCTCCAGGACATTCGGAAAATGCCATTTAACAAGGATTATTAATGTCCAGTAGTGACTTAATCTTGCTACGGCATCATACCTTTTTATTTTGTAAAGTCAAATTCAAGTCGAATAAATCTTGTGGAGCCTAAAAAAAAACATTATGCCTTTTATCTATTTCATTCTTTTCTTTCTCTATCTCTCTCTCTCTCTCGCTCTCTTTCTTTTACTCTTTCTCTGTTACTATCCATTTCTCTATTTATTTTTGTCTGTGTCTGTAACTATCTATCTCTCTAGCTCTCTATTTCTTTTTGTCTTTCTTTCTCTTTCACTCTCTCTGTTAATCTGTATTTCTCTTTCCCTCTTTCTGTTACTCAGTCTGTCTCCTTTGTCTCTGTCTCTTTAGACTTTCACCATAAAGACGTATTACTTCTTGTTATGTTCAAAATGTAGAATAGTCCAAGAGCTAGGACAAAATCGTGCAAGTTCTAATTCACCAATCGTGCAATCAGAGCATGGAATGGGTTGCCATTTCAGCCAGGAGAAAATAAAATCACAGCATTCACACTATAACACTCTTTCATTCAAATTGTTTTAATTATCATGATATCTCTTAGTACAATTTACCACAGTATCAAGTAGACCAGTAACCGATGAATATAAATCCCAAACAGAACTACAAGGAAAAGATGTAAGCCCCAAACAGAACCGCAAAAACAGATATATAATTAAAAAAAGAGCTGCAAGGATAGTTATAAATAATCAGAATTTGCAAGATAAATCTCAAACAGAATTGCAAGGATAGATTTAAAATTTCAAAAAGAATTGCAATGACAGATAAAAAATAAAGAGAATTGCAAAAATTAAATATAAATCTCAAACAGAACTCCAAGGATAGATATAAATCTCAAACTGAAAAGCAAGAATAGATATAAATCTCAAATTGAATTGCAAGGATTGATATAAATCTCAAGCAGTACTGCAAGGATAGATATAAATAAACTGTACTACAAGGATAGATATAAATAAACTGTACTGCAAGGATAAATATAAATAAACTGTACTGCAAGGATAGATATAAATAAACTGTACTGCAAGGATAGATATAAATAAACTGTACTGCAAGGATAGATATAAGCCGAAAACAAAACTACCAGGAATAAACTTTGATTACAACTGAATATCAAACGCGTGTGTCTTTTGTTGTGGATTTTTTATACTGCTGAGATTGTCTCCTCACAAAATTTCATAGCTGACGTTCCCCCCCCCACACACACACACACAAACACACACGCACACACCGGACAACTAAAACTAACGTACAAAAAAACTGTTTTATGGTTAATAGTTGAGGTCCAGAAGTTAAGAAAGGGAGAGAACTATTTTAATTCTGTTAGGTGTTCGGCACAAAGCCGCCAGACGAGATAATTTTACTGTGTGTCCAGTTGATTGCTGGTATTGCTAGGGATTGACACTTTCAATAGTTCAAAGAACAAAGAAAAAAAAAAGTTTAGAGCAACAACTCATCTCAGCGTTTGAAAAGTAAATTGAGGCAGCAGGAAAGATAATATGAAATAGTATGTGGGTTTTTTTTTTTTTAAATATAAAAATAAAAATCTAAGTGGATGTATAAACATCACTCACTAGTCACTAGGGTACGCATTTAAAAGAAAGTCATTTCACGTTTATTTCAGAGGATTTATTCATTTAAATTCTAACATTATGGGCGCAGATGTGTGCGGCATGGATTACACCCGCACCCCAGCCATAAATACTCCTTTTTAAGACAAAATTAAAACCAAATAAAGTCGCAAACAACACCGTTGTGTATTCTTGCATTAATACTATATAGACAGTGAGCTATCTCAGGCGAAACTAGATTTAATGTGTGGT